>KV459385.1:1836-113891 GCA_001662645.1 Pseudogymnoascus sp. 03VT05 | reverse complement strand
CCCTAGGCTTACGCTTTACACTATTCTAAAGTTATATAAGTTGTAGTCATGCTAGTAGTTATAAATTGTCAGCTAGTACTTATATGCGTTGTATTTATCTAGTAATTTAGGTTGTAATAAACATATAGAGTAAGTATTTGCAGATAAGTAACTTTTACATATAAGTTATACTATAAAGTTGCCTTTAACTCACGGCTGGGGCGGTTGGTTCATGGACCAGTTCAACTCGCGGTTGAGCAGGAACATGTACATTACAATTCGCATATAAAATTATATAGGAGACGGTGAGAATCTGCTGGTGGTAGCCCCGCCAAGTTTGTACCCCTTGCCTGTGGCTTGGCTATATAACGTCTATTTTAGTGACACAGATATCACAGCCGTATCTGCTGAGGCAGCTGATATATTCGAGCTGATAGACCAGAAACTGCATATTGAGTATCAGCTGAATGAAACAAATCTCAATCGTGCCAATGGGCAAGCGTATAGTCCTATCCTCTTGCTGCTTGAGGGCTGATCTTTGAGTAATAATCGGTACAATATTTATGTACGCCTTACGCATCGGTATGTCTCAGTCCAACAACAGGCGGTTGGCTTTGCTGGTCTTACCCTGATTTTGTCATCTCTGCAGAGCTACACAGGACAGGGGCAGCTGGTATTGCAGCCAAGGCTTTGCAAATGAAAGGGTGCGGAGAGTAGGTCTTATTTTTTGAGACCATGTCTAAGATCCTGTTGAGAAATCTGCCTTGCCATAAAGTAGAATGAGAGGGAGGACCTGCGTTTTAGATATAAAAGGGTTCAATTTCCCTCCTCTACTAGACCAAAATCTCCATCGTTTCTCCAACGTCCAAGGCAAACCTCAAGAACAAAGCACTCGAACCTAGGACTAAAGCCAATAATGTAAGTCCCTCTCTAACGTCTTATCAATTCAGTGCAACTTCATAAGCCTAACATTTCAGCTACTGATTATTATTTTATAGTTGTCTCAATCCGTTACAATGGTTAAATTCACCCCACTCGTACTCGCCGTTGCCCTTCTGGCCACCGCAGCCAACGCCTGCGATACCGCCTGCAGCGTATCCAGCGACACCACCGGTGCTTGTCTATACTCCTGTTTCGACCGATGCAACCTTACGGCATCCCACCACCAAGGTAAATTCCTGGTGGGGCTATCGGGTGCCGGATACGACTGCAGTCCCAATGGACCGAGTGGCGTAATATGCGACAAGACGCCTGCCTTTGGTAAATGTGGCTCGCACTACTGGCAGTGCGGAAAATGTTAGGTTGATATCTTGAGCGCCGGGTATGACTGCAGCCCTAAAATGGACTTCGTGGTATGCAATATCAGAAAACTGGTGGCTTGGCCCCTATGGCTCGCACTATTACAGTAGGGGTGCTGGAAATGCTAGGCCGATATCAACTGAATATCCGGGACTTGGATTGAGACTTCTGAGTGCCAACCAAGGCAGTTTCCCCTAGCGAATATAAAATAGTTCTGGTCGATATGGGACATTGCACACAAATGAATTCTGTGCCCCTCGCGCACTGAAGACCGATAGAGCCCGCAACAGTAGCTAGTCCCAGTATCTCTCCTTCACACCCCTGACAGCCACATGCAGTGCGCCCGTAACCCACTTCTTAGTCCTCTGTTTCGTTTTCTTCGTTAACCCCCTCCGTCTCTCTCCCTTCAGACAATCCTCTCTAATAGATCATTGTCACCTGTACATAGACGTCGTCACACACAAGCCATAGCCTCACAACAGCGTGCACTGTTATATATGCGTCGGACCAATGATTCCCTTTTGTCGGCAACTGCTTTCTTTTGGTTCGGGTGACATAGCCCTTTCAACGAGGTTGTTTTCATTGCAATTCATTCCTACTACAGTGTCGACCCCTGTTACAATGTTAAAACCAATCGCTAACAGAAAAGGGACAATAGAAACTGAGATGTGATGACCAACCTCCGGTATCCAACACTATCTACACAACTCTCCTCAAAATCCCCACTTCCCCAGTTCCCAGCCCACTCACAACCTCTCCCCCCTCTCCTTCTTCAACCCCGCCGCCACACGCCTACTAATCACATCACTAATCGCCAAATTCGTCACCATGGGATTAACCCCACTCGCCGACGGAAACACACTCGCATCCGCAACATACAACCCCCTCGTCTCCCACACCCGTCCCTCCGGATCCACAACCCCCATCCCCTCCGTCGCACTCATCCGACACGACCCCATCTGATGCGCGCTCCCGCACGCCACCCCCGGCGGCGCATTACCCACCGCCTCAACCTTGCGCAGCCACTCCTTGAACTCCGGGTTCGCAGGTGAGCGCTCAGCCGAGGGATCGACGATAAACGGCGGTGCACCGGAGAGATGGGGATGGATCTCCGCAGCGCCACCAACGAGGAGGATCTTCATCATCTCGAGGAGTCCAATGAGGGTGTGCCGGCGATCGAAGGCGGAGGGTGTGTATTCTACGCGTTTTGGGTTTGCGAGGATGCGTCC
Organism: Pseudogymnoascus sp. 03VT05; assembly: GCA_001662645.1. Lineage (NCBI taxonomy): Eukaryota > Fungi > Ascomycota > Leotiomycetes > Thelebolales > Thelebolaceae > Pseudogymnoascus > Pseudogymnoascus sp. 03VT05. Next base: position 111,384 of record KV459385.1, on the reverse strand, counting down.
CGGGTCGCGGTCGCGCGCGAAGCTGGCGTAGGTGTTCATGTGGCGATATTTGGCGGCGAGGAGCTTCCAGTCGGGGCCCGAGGTCCAGTTCATTTGCGAGAGGGAGAGGGTGGGGATCATGCAGGTTGCTTCCATTTTGGCGCCGTGGCCGTGGCCGTCGAGGTTCTCGAAGGAGGTGCAGACTGTGGTTAGGATTGCGCCTTCCCAGGGGCGGACTTCTTCGGGGAAGAAGGCGGAGACCATGTTGGCGGGGTGCATGTAGAGGTTTCGGCCGATGTGTGTGTTCTGTGACGTTAGTTGTGGGTCAGGTTGGCAGCGGGAGATAACATACCGTCAGACCGCTATTCAACAGTAGTACAGGGGAATTTAGGGACCCAGCAGAGACAATGACGCGTTGCGCATTGACGACAACCTCCCTCTCCACGCCATCCTTCGTCCATATGCCCTTAACACCCACCGCCGTCTTATTCCCACCCCTCGTCTCAAACAAGACTCGCTCAACCTGATACCCCTCCATAAACTGCGCCCCCGCCCTCGCCGCATCAGGCAACCAACACACATTCGGCCCCTGCTTCTCGGCCGCCCCGCATCCCATCCCACAGCGCCCACATGAATGCTTATGTCCGCCCGTATTCTGCGGCACCGCTTTCGCTTCATACCCCAACTTCCTCGCTCCCTCCAACAGTACCTTATTACCATGGCTATGCTCGATATTCTCTGTGCTAACGCCCATGCGGTCACACACCCTATCGAGCGCGTCCTGGAACTCCGTGGTCTCGAATAGCGGCAGCTTGCGGTCCCGAGACCACTCTTGACGGACGTATGACTGCGGCTGCAGCGATGCAGACCAGTTTATTGAGCCACCACCGCCCCAGTTCGCGCCAGCGATGAAGGTGAGGGAGGCGTCGTAGCTGGCGTCGAAGCCGCCGTTCTCAAAGAGGTGCATGTACCCCGCTGCTTCGTTCATGGGGAGGCGGTCGGGCGGGTGGTAGTACGCTTTATCGACGACGAGGACTGAGAATCCTGCCTCTGCGAGATTCTTTGCCGACACGCCCCCGCCGACACCTGAGCCAACAATAACAACATCGAACTCGAGCGTCGCTGGCTCAGCGGCCGCCTCGAACTGCAGGAACTTATAGTCGAACGCTGGACCAGGCTCATAGCCCGTCGGCGTGGCACTGTACCCCGTAAGAGCCGGGAATAACTTGGATGTGCGCAGGTAGTTGACCTTGGCCAGCGATACGATAGAGCCATATAGCACGCGTATCGGTGACAGATAGTGTGTTCGCCAGCCCTTTAGCACCTCCGAGCGCGCCTGCGCGTCCAGCGTGTCTAGCGTTCGAGTATAGCCAGTCAATAGCAGCGCGCCTGGTCGCGTACTACCAATACGTTAGCATGCGCTTGTGTCTACCCTGCACTTATAACTCAAGGAGCAGCATACCCCAGCGCCGCCAGCACGAATTTCAACCCCTTAACTTGCTCCTCCGTCGCGTAACACACAAGCTGCCTCATCAGCAAATCCTGGAACTCCGCGCTATCACTCGGCCGCTCCGCTAGAAACGCATCTAGCGTCTCCGCATCCTTGGCCTGGGCGCTCGCGCCCGCCTGTGTGGAGAGAAACGCGTACTCTGCGTCGGAGACGGTGTAGTCAAGCGACCCTTCGGTAGCGGCGGAGGCGCGCACGATGCGCGGGACGACGGCGTCCATTAGGGACATGAGGATGGCCCATTGTGCGTCGGTGAAGGGGGAGCCATTTGGGCTTGGTGGCAAGGGTGTAGCTAAGGGGGCCAACGCGGCGATAGGGCCGGCTGGGGCGCTCATGATTTGTATGGAGGGAGGAATGTCGTATGTGGTGGTATAACTTAGATTGGCATATCTGGGGTAAATAGTGCCGCTGGATTGAGTTGAGGCGAGCTACTATGGTATATAGCTTGATTGCCTTAAATCCGGGGATGTGGAGCAGATTTATGAGGGTCGGTGCGGGAGGCGGGGAACGCGTAGAGCCGAGGACGCGGGGTAATGGGCCCTCCAGAACGCGGGGAACCTAGTGGTCTGGCTTGTGAATGCGCGAAGGATGTTTGTGAGATGCGGATTGATGCTGTTGCGAACATATGGATTCTCTTTTTGGCTGTTGGGATTTTTTGAGCTCAAGAAAAACGCACAGGCACAATGTGATATGTCTTGGCGTCCCTTGCTTCTGTAATTTACTATGTCGTAGCAAGGGAGCGAAATGACACTCACTAGACAACCTTAGACGTAAGCTCACTCTACTATTGTACAGTCGCATCAATCTCAGTATAATTCTTAGCCTCTAATAATTGCCAGTCTTTTATACTGTCCACTCCCCATTCATGATTCACCATCAAGCCACTTTAGCAATACCACCCCCACATCCGGCTTCCGCATAGGCTTCGACAAATAGCCATTAAACCCCCGCGTAAGGAACAATTCCCTATCCCCCTTCATCGCGTGCGCCGTCAAGGCTATGATGGGAACATCAATTCCCATTTCCCGGATCAACTTTGTAGCTTCCAACCCGCTCATAATCGGCATACTCGTATCCATCAGAATGAGGCTGTAGGCTGATGGCGCCGCCTTCACCATATCAACTCCTTCCTTCCCATTCACAGCGATGTCGACACTCGTAAGCCCGAAACAACTTAGTATCCTCAATAGTAGTCTCTGGTTGACGACGTTATCCTCCGCTATGAGGATCTTCTTTGCTTGCGCTGCATCGCTGAGTTCGACGTGTGGTTGTAGTTCGAGTGACGGCGGTGGTCGTGCCGCTGCCGGTTCTTCTATGGTCTTGGCTGGTTCCATCGTGATCGGGCTCATACTACCCTTCTCCTCGTTGGGACAGAATCTAATCTCGTGGTGCGCAGGGTGCACAAGGAGCCGTTTTCGGCAGTGACGATGCGGAAGGGTCCCTGTTCGGTGGATTAGCCGCGTTGCCGAATATGCTGGGGACGACGATAGAGGAATGGCGGGATGGACTGAGATGGATGGTTGGAGAGGATGTTGCTAGCCTGGTCGACGACGAGACGCTAATATTCCCATAAGCGGGGGACAAGCGCTGTGGAGCTAATGCTGCGATAAAGTACGTCTAACAGCGATCAATACTCTTTTCAGTCCCATATTTGCGAGAGTTCTCACAATGCCATACTTAGCCCACATCTCCCTGATTGTGCGCGACTACGATGAAGCCATTGCCTTCTATTCCCGCCTGGGATTTACAGTCGTAGAAGACACCTTCATTCCAGAGCAGCAGAAGAGATGGGTTCTCATCCAACCCCCGCTCCCCCCGCCTCAGCCTGGCGGCTCTTCATCGGCCCCGCCGCAGGGTGCAACTATTCTCCTCGCCCGCGCAAGCAACGCCGAGCAAGAGGCCTTCATAGGAAACCAAGCTGGAGGGCGAGTCTTTTTATTCCTTGCTACAGACGATTTCGACAGGGACTATCGGCGGTTTTCAGACGCAGGCGCGGAGTGGGTACGACCGCCGAAGGTGGAGACATACGGGAAAGTGGCAGTCTGGAAAGATTTGTATGGCAATTTGTGGGACTTGATTCAGCACTATTAACGGGTTTTTTATGGAACTCTTAAGATTACATAAAATATTCTTGCTTCTGTAAGCAAGGGAGAGTGGCTTTTGCCGTTATCACGTCAATTTTGAAATAGTTCTGTGCTGACTGTACTCGCTGGGGGGACGGACCACCAAGGTTGCTTCGCTCGCTCAAAAGTCGTGAGCGACAGCAATATTCCCGCCCTTGCTTTCTCCTAAAAACTAAACGGATATTATATATAGAGATAAGTTACTTGTAGAGCGCAGGGCGCAGGGCGCAGGGCGCCCATACATATGCCTATTTCTCCACTGTGGCTGTCGATATAGCCGCCTACTCGCCTTCCTTATAGGTCAATTATACGAGCTAGAGTGTGATAGGGCTGATTGTCGAAGGAGCAGGAGATTACACAATATAAGACATGCCAAGACTTCTATCACTCACGTAAGCTTTCGTCGTAACGTTACAAAAACATGGGGTAAGTCACATATTAACTCCCAGCATACTTTATCTGACTAAATAAGACGCAGGTCAGATCAGCGTCCTTCAACCTGCAGTGTGACTATCTAGTCGCTCTTCGCCATGCAAAACTATACATGGGTCGCCAGCTCCGTCGCGGAGAATATCATTGAGCTGCAGCATCTCCCAAGACAGGTAACGGCGACACGGGTCGTTATACTTGTCGCATTCTTGGGTTTGGTAAGGCTGAAGCTCACAACCCTATCTCTCGCCATCCCAGCAATTTTTCTAGCCGCCTATCACGAGCGGGCGCTGTACCAGAAAGATGGCATCTCTACTATCAAATATTCGGTCCTTGGCGTACTGGTTCCATGGCTTCTCACCTTCGCCTACAGATTTGTAGAGATGCGCCGTAGGTGCAGTCAATTGGTAGTCCGACCTCGCCATCAGAAGATCCCAAGCTAACTGATGCAGCCCGGTGTGCCTCACAGCTTCCTCTTCGGCTCCATCCCTACCCTGGCCAAAGAAACGATGAAATTTCCGAGAGACGTCCACGATCACGTTGTAATGAGCCACATTGCTGATACATACGACCTGCGGAAGACAGGTTTATTCTTCGTTGATTCGTACCCGATCATGAGCGAGCCGTTGATGGTCATCCTCTCGCCAGTTGTCTCGGCACAGGTCATACAGACGCAGGGTGAACCGTATCCCAAGCACCCTGTGCTAAATGCGAGATTTGGGAGGGCTATTGGGGCAAGAGGGATGGTTGGCCAGGAAGGCGAGCAGTGGAAGGAGTTGCGGACGATGTTTAACCCCGGGTTCTCGCAGGCGAATCTCCTGTCTATGGTACCTATGATGGTTGAGGAAACTACCATCTTTGTTAGTAGACTATCTAAGCTTGCAGCTGGTGATGGATTCATCGAGAACACGGATTCCCTGGCCGCTGCCGTCACGGTAGATATCATCGGACAAGCTCTCTTAGGCGTCCAATTCAACGCCCAGACTACAACCAACGACTTGGTCACGAGCGTTGTCCGAGCGAGCCATCTCGTGAAGATGCTCACAAACTTTGATATTGGGAAGCTGAATGCCTGGAGATATCTGAGACTGAGATACTATGAAGCGATTTCAAATACTAAAATCACAGAGATCCTTTTGGCGAGATGGTCTGAACTGGCTACGGCCCCGGAGAAGGCAAGTTCGTCGGGCGCGATCTTTGATATTGCCATGGCCAAGTATATGAAGAGAGGGGGGAGCCTCAAAACTGGTGTGACGAAAGACTTTTTGGAGTTGATGCGAGACAAGTACGGCTATTTACAAGGACTTTGGTAGAGCTTTGCTAACGACATAGTGTTAAAACATTCATATTTGCCGGTCATGATACGACATCAACCATCATCACCGTTAGTATTGCCCTCAGTTTCTTAGAAGTTAGCTAATATAATACTTCAGTACGCCATCTGGGAGCTCTCACGCCACCCAGAAAGCCTCCGCAAAGCCCGCGAAGAGCACGACGCAGTCCTCGGATCTAATCCAAATGAAGCCGGAGAGCGAATTACAGATGACCCAAGATTAGCCAACGCGCTCCCATATACAACAGCTATCGTCAAAGAGACCCTGAGATTGTGGACCCCGGCGGGGTCAGTCCGAGTAGCGCCAAAGAAAGGGTTCGTCCACCCCGATCACGGCAGCAAGCTGATGCTAACGATTATACAGAAGTACAGTCGTAGGACTGGACGGCAGGTCATACCCAGCGGGCAACTGTATGGTATGGTCCGCGAACAATTGCACCATGAAAGACGCCAACATCTTCCCCTCACCATACGAGTTCATCCCTGAGCGCCATATCCCCGATCAATCCACATTTGGCCCCGTCCCCAAGGATGCGTACCGCCCATTTGAGAAAGGTCCAAGGGACTGCCTCGGCCAGGAGCTGGCGATGTTGGAGACACGTATTATTCTTGCGTTGACGTTGCGCAAATTCGATTTCAAGGAGGCGTATGATGAGCTAGATCGCAGGATTGGGAGGACGCCGAAGGAGTTTCCGGTGTTGGAGAAGGTTGGGGGGAGGGCGTATCAGGTGTTGTTTACGGCGGCGAAGGGGAAGGATGGGATCCCGATGTGGGTTTCGGAGAGGAAGGAATGAGTGTTGAGGGTCATAGCAATAATAGCGGATCTATCTATTGCTTGCTTCCACATCAGTAAACAGACATGTCCTTGGAACACTGTGCAGGAAGGAGCATGGAGAAGCGGTATAAAATTCCCGGTTCGTGGTGCATTGGTGATATGTGCCGAGAGGGGACGTGCGAGATGTAGATGTGCTGTTTGTGTGATGGTGACGGGGGTTGTCTATATACACACGGAGGATATTGAATTCTAACTCTATGCAGTCGAACCTATCAATATGCATGTCAACGTTGCCAAACTTGATCTAAGACTCACTTGATCTCCATATTGAGGCCCTTTGCGTTATTTTCCAAGTGGTTCGCCATAAGCCACGTAATGCCAGCCGTCTTGGCGTCAGGATCAGAGGATACGATGCTTGCTTGCCCCGCCGGCCTCTCTCAATAAATGTGGCCCTGTTCCGATTAGCGGCAGGTGCCAAGGTACCACGGTGACTGACCGCTGGAGCTATTTTCTTCGGGCATATAGATATAATCCGCCGATAGGAAGGGTTATACTTTTATACTAACTTAGCAGGAATTAGAATTATGTTTTATAGTCCATTTGAAGGAAGATTGTTCGTTGATCGTTTCGTGGACAAATTTAGAAACATTCTTATCAGATCCTTCCGTGACTACCACGTTGTTAGCTGCCAAGCTGCTAAAAGTGGGGTATATTGTTATCAGATGACAATTTTATGGGTTTAACGGTCTCGGCATTTCTCACATCCCACTTTCACGACATAAATGGAAGGTGGATAAACACCAAATTTCACTCAATTGTCGAAGAATAGGCAGGAAAATTTAGATCTAACGTTCCGATGTCGTCCGCCTTTCGTGAGACCCGAGTGCTGGGGCGGGGAGTATTTAGATCTGATTAGATCTTCTTCTTTTTATCTTCATCACCTACCCCTCCATCTCTGCTTCATCTAACCCTCCATTTCCCGCTCCATTGGGTGTCTATTCGGCCTTAACATCATGGCGAAGTCAATACCCGCGGATGCGGCCATGTTAGATCAATCACCCGGGACTCCGGATGCGAAGGAAGTTGTCTCTCTCTCTGATGCGGAGAGTCCACGTCCAGCATCTACCCGGGTTCAAGTGCCGTTGAGCTTTAAGATTATATCGGTTGCTCTCGTAGCTGGAATTGGGTTTGGGTCAAGCTGGAGCAGTGGAGTGACTGGAGCCATGAAGTCAACATTAAAAAAGGTACGTACAACACCTAGCAAAGAAAGTAGACGCCTTTGCTGACTTTGTCCACAGGAACTCAAAATCAACAACACTCAATTCGCACTTCTTGAATCGAGTGAGGACTTTATAAAAGTGCTTCTCATTCTCGTATCTGGAATGGTCACGGATCGGATCGGTGGCGCAAGCGCAATCCTATACGGCAATGTCATCTACACTATCGGGTCAATCTTTGTTGCGGCAGCCACTACGGTCCGGAACTATCCACTCATGATATTTGGAAGAGTGATTTTAGCATTTGGTGATGTGGCTACCCAGACTGCACAGTACAAGATCTTTTCCAGCTGGTTTCCTCCGAACAATGGATTTGCCAGTACGCTTGGGTTTGAATTGGCTATTGGGAAGATTGGAGGGTTTGTTGGGAAGTCAACTGCGAATATCATCTCAAAGGTATATACTGAGGACTCCAAGCAAAACCATTCGACTTTCCTAATTCAAACTAGAACCTTGGTGATTTCTCATGGGTTTTCTGGATCTCATTATTCATGAACCTCTTTACCAATCTTATAACCCTAGCATTCTTCTTCTTCACGAAATACGCCAACAAACGCTTTACCAACATCAGAGATCCATCCACCGGCGAAGAGCTGACAGAGAAGAACAAGAAGTTCGAAGTCAAGAAAGTCCTAGAGCTACCATGGGTTTACTGGGCCGTCCTCGCATTCTCGCTGTTGGAGACTAGCACAGCTCTTGTTTTCACGCAGAATGCCACCGAACTCGCGGAACATCGATTCAATACCGATAGCATTACTGCGGGATGGTACACCTCCGTCTTACAATATGCCGGATTCTTCGTCGTGCCTCTAATTGGTATATTTATTGATCTTTTCGGGAATCGTATCTCACTCAGTAAGTTTCCTTGACGATATTCGGTTAAGTGGCAATTTACTGACCCCTATTTCTCAGTGGCGTTCTGTGGAATCGGAGTCTTCATCTCTATGGCTCTGGTAAATTGGGCAAACTCCACAAAGGGCACAGCAGCAGCTTTCGGAATCTATGCATTTGCCTATTCATTCGGTCCTACTGTGATAATCGACAGTATTCGGACCTCGATGTGGCACCAGGAAGTCTTTGGATCAGCGTACTCCATGAAAATCATGATGAATAATTCGTAGGTCTCCCCCCTTTCTATCCCTCGAGTCACGCTAACGAAACATTAGGATGAACATCATCGTCAACCTTATCACCGGCCGCATCCAGGACGCAGATAACGATAGTTACGACCGCGTCGTCATCGTCTATGTGGCTCTCGCGGCGGGTTCCGTAGTTGTCTCGATCGGTTTGATTGTCTTGTCTTCGATATCTATCGATCTAAGACGTCTGCAATGGACGCGGAAGCAGAGACTGCGGAACGGACATTTGATTGTCGAAAGGAAGGAGAGGTTCCTCGGGGAAAACGGCGCGAAGAACAGGAAAATCAGTTTATGTTGTTTTGGAGCGTTATGCGCTCTATCGGTTGGGAGTTGGGTTGCTTATATCTGGGGCGCGGCGACTGGGAATAATTATTAATGACGGGCATAAGAAAATAGGGGGCGTAATAAGCCGGGCACTGGATGCTCGAGATCTATATGTCTTTCTACCTTATCACGACCTTCATTTGTTTTAATAAACAAATCTAAAATCTAACCTCTTGTTCCCTTCATCTTTCGTCGTGAGCACGTACGCCTCTTTCTCTTCGTCCGTCCACGGATTCCAGATATCATCCCGCCTCTTATTCACTCACTTATAGTAAACGCGTACCCCGAGATAGATCACAATATTCGCACTACTCAACACCACCAGCGCTCTATTACCCCTTCGGTATCGCGGCTTATCATCTTCCCGATACACGTTTGCCCCTATAATGCCCTGCGCTTGGACAAACATATTATACATCGCCGCACTGACCGTTCTCGATCTAACGGTATTGGAATTCCGCGATATCCAGCCGACTTGGACGGCGTGCATATTAGGGAAGGAGAGGAGATTCGTGATGATCCATATAGTCCACTTACTCGCCGTAGTGCTGTCGATGATATAGAGGCTGATAAGGAAAGGCAGCGCCCATATCTGGCCAAGCATGGCTGTGAGGGAAAGCTCGCCGGTGTAGTCTGAGAGAAGGGTGATGTCGAGCATGGTGATGATGTGGCCGACTTGGGAGGGGATGACGAGGAGATTGGTTTGGAAGGTGTCGAAGCCGAGGCTGCGGAGGGAGAGGGTGAGGTAGCTTTGTGGGGGGTCTGGTGGTTGGGTCAGTGCGTGTTTTTGGGATTAGGGTAGAGGTTGAGATGCTTACTCGTTGGAAGCTGGAATGTCAATCCTACCAAGTACATTGGCCATAGATGGTAGTCTGACAGTGACTTATATAACAGTTTTGGAGTTATTGGCTGGCGGTTATGCATAGAACCTTTTGAAGGATCATCGCGCAGAGCTCTGGTGACGATTATGGTTTCCTCTCTTTCTGTGAACCAACCTTTTTTGCCACGCAACTTGGATGCTGTCTGTGTTGGGCTAGGAGGCATTAAGAAGAATGCTGCAATGCCTAGAATACCTGTGAAGATACCCTCGATGAGGAAGAGCCATCTCCACCCGGATTTTCCATTGACGCCACGCATGTGCAGAATGCCGAAGGCGATGAAAGATGCTAGGATATCAGCGACGGACATGAAAATCCACCAGATTGAAAGGCGGATGGGAAGCTCGCGGCTGGTGTAGAAGTAAGATAGGTAGAGTATCATCTGAAGCTGTTAGTCGGGGTCATATTAATTTTTATTGGAGAAAAACAAACATCTGGAATGAAACCTCCTTGCAAGATAGCCAGCAGCGCTCTGCAAGTTAGTTCCGTTTCGAACTTCGTGATGTGAGGTTCACACTCAATGATAACATCCCCAATACCTTCCAACTGCCACCCAAATGGGAAAGAGTACTTCCGACCGTCCCGTTAAACTCCACAACTCAACAATATGTACCTCCACCTAAAAAGCTACTTCCACCACCCGTGCGTGCCGTCTGTACCGTCCCCCAAGAACCGTCATACCCTCCCACCGGCGTGTCCGTGTTACGGGCAAGTCCACCCCAAATACACTACAAATACACCAAAAATACCGCATTGTACCCCACTGACAGCACTTTTGTATTGCCCGTTACGGCTACACCAACTCTACCGTACAGAAGTTACAAGGGACGCGTGCAGCCTTCTAACCCCAGCCAAGATCATCATCACCACCGCCACCGACTACCAACAAATCTCAGCTTACGTCAAACTACACGCTTTACTGTCCTCTACTACAATCTTCACTGGATCACCACGATCCTTACAACATACTCACTCTACACGAATCCGATATATAATACACCTCCTCCATCGCATCATCAATAACACACAACCCACGCCGCGCCGGGAGCTACAGACACAGGTACCCGAACACTGCGGGGCAGCGAGCCAGCGAGTGCAACATCTCCAGGCGACAACAAAGGGTCTCTCCCCCACCGAGGCCACCACCATGGAGGCCAGCACAGGATTACGACGGAAGGACACCACGAAAGGCGCTCCTCTGCGTGTCCTCTCTCTAGGTAACTAACTATCCCCTCTCCCCGCGCATTTGCGCCTTTGCCTGCTCGCTCCAAGCTAACTTCCCCAGATGGCGGCGGCGTGCGCGGCTACAGCGTCTTCATCATCCTCCAAGAACTCATGCATCGGACCTTCGTAGAGATCGAAGGACGCGCCCCCAAACGCTCCGAGATCCCAAAACCATGCGACCACTTCGACCTCATCGTCGGCACGGGCACCGGCGGTCTCATCGCAATCATGCTCGGCCGACTCCGCCTCGACCTCGAGACATGCAAAGAAGTGTACGTGCGCATGACGCGTAAAGTCTTCGAGACAGACAAGACGATCGCCGGGATCCCGTATCGGAGCACGCTATTCAAGGCTAGTAAGCTTGAAGAAGCGATCAAGGAGTGCGTGAGGGAGCATACGGTGTTCCAGAGCGAGGGGAATGATGGGGAGGCGTTTGAGGATGTGCAGAGTCCGGTGGGGTATCCGTTGGGGAGGGGGGATAGTGGGAGGAGCGAGGGGGTCAAGAGACATCATAGTAATGCGAGTATGATGAGTTTTTCGGCGAGGGGGCCGAGGAGCACGTATGGGGATCGGAAGTGGACTACTTCGGCGAGGTATGGGGATGCGAATGCGTTGCTTTATGATACTAGGGAGAATCGCACAAAGACGTAAGTCCCCCTTCAATCCATCCATCATCTTTCTCACAACCCACCTCTATTCTCACAACTCCGACTAACACCCCCTCAGAGCCGTAACAGCAGTCTACCAAAACACCCCCAAAGGCGCCCCCCCCGCCCTCCTCCGCTCCTACGACTCCCGCAAAGAACCCGCTCCCGAATTCAACTGCACGATCTGGCAAGCCGGGCGCGCCACCTCCGCGACCGGTCTAGCTTTCAAACCCATCCAAATCGGGCAATCCGTGTTCATCGACGAAGTCCACGGGCGGTTTAATCCGGCCCCGATTGCGCTGGATGAGGTGACGCTTAATGAGTACCCCGGACGACCGGTGGGGACGTTCGTGTCGATAGGCACGGGGAAGAGACCGGCGAATACGGATGCTACTAGTCATCTCTGGTACGACGATTTCCTCGGCGATTTCGCGGAAGCGCGGCGTCGCCTCATCGCCAAGATCGAAGGGTGCGAAACAACCCACCTCTCCATGCCATCCCTTCTCGCCGCGAGGAATATAGAGATAGACTCCTACATCCGTCTCAACGTCGAGATCGGCGTCGGCGATTTCGGGATGAACGAATGGGGACGCCTAGCGGATATCTCGACTTCCACGCGCAGATACCTCGCCCGCCCAGACGTCCAAGCTATGTCCCTCAACACCGCCACGCGCCTAGCGCGTATCTACCTCACGCGCCTCCGTGGCCGCGATCCGGCTGCTCCTCCACCACTCGTCCCGCCCCCACGGGACCCGAGGAGGATGACATTGCAGAATGTACCAGAAACGCCGTATCCGTCTTTCGCAGCCGAACTCCCCGCCGATGTCCCCCCCGAATCCGCAGCCCCCGCAGCGAGGCCGAGTTCGCGACGTAGTTACGATCTCGGCGCTGAATCCCTCGGTGTCCCCTCGCCTATCAGGGGGAGCCCGAGGATGAGCAGCCCGAGGACGAGCGATGATGGCCGCCCCGTCTCTGCTTTATCCACCGCTCCTACCAGCGCTACTACTACTACCACCGGCGGCGGGTGGGGTGATAGGTTAACCTCCCATGCCCCGACACCAGCACAGTATTGGACTGCGGGGGGGAGGGATAAAATCGCTATTGTGGAGGGGGATGAGGAGGAGGGGAATGGGAGGATGGAACCCCCGCCACTGCCGCCAAAGACGCCGATTATGGGGGTTAGGGAGGGGAGGGAGCATAGGAGGGGGGTGAGCTCGGTGTCGATGATGGGGCCGCCGTATCCGTTGGATGATGGACCGCCGCCGGTGGTTAATATGGCGAGGAAGCCGGAGTGGAGTGGGCGGTAGTTTGGGGGGGGGGGGGTGCTTTGTACTTTTTTTCGGATTTGTTTCGTGGGGGGTTTGAGGGAGGGAGGGGGGAGGATTTGGTTGTTTAGTTGTTTGGTTGGAATACCCGGTTGCAGGCGTTTTTGGAGCGTTTTCTGTGCTGGAGGGCGATTGAACTAGGGGGTAGCGGGAGACCGATGATGGATACTGGATCGGACGCTGATACCGGGGTCTGTGTACCGACACCGTTTCAACGAAGGAGAAATTTAAAAACTACAAAAATTCAAAACTAAATTCACGAGCTGGGCATTGACATGGATATGGATACGGGCATGGACATGGATGGGCATAGGCATAGGCATGGATGGGATGGGATAGAAACCGGGATTTACTTCATTCTACGGCTGTTCTGTTGATCGCGGGCGTTTGTTAGTGGGTCAGGCGTTGCGTGCGGGTAAGGGTCATCTATGGGGTGGAGAGGGGAGGGGGATATGTGATGAGTTATGGTGTATGTTCCCGCAGGTGGAGGTGGGGGGGGGATGTTATGTAGGTTAGGTAGAGAAACGGATTATTTCACACACCTACCTACTTCAAAACATGCCGTATCGTGCGTGATATTAGGTACTTATGTATGTTTTGTAGACACGCGTCTATGCTAACTTTTGGAGGCGTGGTTGCGGATGTGGGGGGGTAGGAGGTGGGTCTGGGGATGGGGAGTGTGGGGAGTGTGGGGAGTGTGGGGAGGGGGAGTATTAGTCTGCCACGCCTCCTGGGGACGGACGGGCCGTTGGTGGTTTGTAAGCGATATGGGGAAATGGGAAGGAGCGACCTTTAGAAAGAATGTGAGGGGGAAGGAACGATCTAGAGAAAGAATGAGTAAGAAGTGGCAGGAGCGAAGGGGAATAGTAAGAGAGGGAAAGAGCAGCCCGTGGAATTGGCCAGAGACGGAAAGAGCGATCTTGGGAACCGATGGCCAGGGCTAGTGCAGTTTAAGGAATGGTCGACTCCGGGAAATAGCAAGACATGGAAAGAGCGATTCAGAGACCTAGCTACAGACGGAAGGAGCGATATACGGAAAGAGCGAGGGGATCACGATCGGTTCGTCAGTCGGCGTTTGCACCCAGCTAGCTATCAACCACCCGGGCAGCTTCCCGCCCCGATCCCGTCGGAACCGCAGATTGCGGGATGCTGCCATGTTTTAGTCGGCCTCCTACATCGCACAGGGAGCCGTTAGCTGTTAGGAACGGGGATCTTCTGTGTTATCCTACTCCCGATAGGTTCCACAGGCTTTGTCCTACGTTCATGATCATCACCTGGGTATGAGAGGTGCATTCTCATATCCTGCAGGTGTACGAAGAAGGGGGGGGGTTCCGAGACAGTGCCGCCGATGAGGGTTATATAAATCCGGGTGTGGCAGGGTGTCTATCATCCTGCTTCTTTCTCTTTGTGGGTTTCGGTTTTTTAGTCAGGACCGTGGTATGCTTAACCCCTTACTATCACCCAGGCAAAGGAGTTTCGAGCGCAGCAAGTTTGCGGTGGAATAATCCCGAGACAGGGCGGTGCTGTGGTAGAAGCCTGGCGCGGATGGCGTATATAACCAGTTCTGTACTCCCACTTCTATGAGCATTTCCAAGGCGAGAGTAGGATCGTGTAACAAGCTTCTCTCCCGAGCAGGCAATTCAGAACGCACTGATTTAATATCCGTCATCTACATCATAGCCTCAGCAGCACTACTGCATCACCGGTGCATACTTCTCAATGGCGTCGTCTAATTCATCTTCTGAGCCCTCCCCGGGTCCGTCTTCGGCTCCATCCTCGAGTCTATTCTCGACTCTTGCTTCTGTTCCGTCATGGGGGCCGGCGTCGTTTCTTTCCTCGGCTCCGTCTTTTAGGGGCTCACCTCGCCCCTCAATCCATCCTCCTCCCACGTCGAATCCTACCCCAGATGTCACCTCAGACCCCTCTTCGTCTCTCTCTTCAGCTCCCACCTCAAATACTGCCTTGGACTCCCCCAATGGGCACTCCTCAGGACCCTCCTCCACTACTCCCACAGCTCTTTCCTCTCCTCCTCCTTTGGACCCTTCCTTAACCCCAACTACCACCCCAGACCCCCCTACCGATATCCCCCCCGAGGCCCCCCTCACCCGCACAAACGCCCACCTCTTCGACGCCCTCGAATCCCACACCTCGCAACAACTCCTCCTAACCGCCATCCAAGTCCTCTGCTCCGACGCCGCCGTCCTAACCCTTACCAGTCCCGCGCGTGGAGAACAGTACCTCACAATCGCAACCGAGCTCGTGACTGCTTTTTTCGCCACGGAAGGTGAAGAGATTAGCAAGCCGCACGAGGCGGCGAATAAGATTTTGAAGATTGCGAGGAGGGAGATGGATAGAGTGGTGGCGGAGATTGCTAGGACGGCGGAGGAGAGGAAGATGGAGGAGGAAGAGAGGAAGACGGAGGGGGAGAGGTGGGAGGAGGAGAGGAGGGTGGAGATGGAGAGGAAGAGGGAGGAGAGGAGGGTGTATGAGGTTGCTATGAGGGAGCTTCAGGAAGAGAAGAAGGAGGAGGGGAAGAGGGTGGAGCAGAAGAAGGTGGAGGAGGACACGAGGACGGATGAGGAGAAGAAGATGGCGCTTAGAGAGGCGAGGATGGCGTATGTGACAGATGCGCAGAAGAGGAAGATGGCGAAGAAGAAGGCGGAGAAGGAGAAGAGGGAGAGAGAGGAGGAGAGGAGGTTGAGGCTAGTGGAGGGGAGGGGGTGGGTGGGTGAGTAGGTGTGGGTTGCGGGAGGGTGGAAGGCACGGGGTGGGGGGGAGTGGAGAAGCTGGGGATGTCGGTGGTGCGCTTTGAAGGGGATTTGTTCTCGTGGACTTTTGTTAAGGTCTAGCTAGGTCTTGAGGAAGATAGAGACAAGCATGACATACTTCAAACGTCGGTCTCACTCTTTCGAAGCCGTTTATTCTCTTCTTCCCAATCAGGGCGTTATTTCGTTCTTCCGTCTCAGGACCACTTTATAGGCAGTAAACTAGAGAATTGTGGATGGTATGTTTTGAGACAACTGATGATACGTGTGAGAAAAACATAGCTCTGTCTCATATGTCTTCCTCAGAATAGCTCAGATACAAGACAATTCTCATGCGTCTACCTCAGGCTACAGACACACGACAATGCCACATGTCCACGTTGAATTAGCTACAGATGCAAGAAATGCCACATGTCCACGTCGACATGTGCAGATACAAGAAATGAAACCGTGCTGTCCATGTACAATTCTATCTCTAGTTAAAAAGCCACCCGTGTAAACAGGCAGGTCGCATTAATTCGCTATTCTGACACGTCATGATAATATAATAGTCATCTTAAGGCCGCGTATGTAGAATATAGTATCATCACAAACAGTGAGAAGCAAAAGCAATGCCAAGCCCGACTGTCGTGGCTGTCAAGGCTGTCAGCCAAGGGCCAAGGCAAATCATTTTCCCGATTGGAACGGTGCATACTCCGATCATCGACCTTCCCGTTTCGACAGTTCTTATCACCAATGATATCGCGACGCTAGCAATACAGTCTTGGAACACCGCGTGGCATTCGTGATCTTACCTTCCGTAACGTAATCCTTCTACGTATGTGCTGTGTTTATCTAGTTCAACCATTGCCGCTGCCGTTTTGTGATTTTGTTCGTTTTTGTTGCAGAGCCTGCTTGCTTGGTATTGACTGCCATTCTCGCTGGCGGTGACGGAACTTAATTGCAAGCAGCAGGCAGTGACCGAACTCGACGGCATGGCACATCATGATGAATCCCAGCAAGAGAATGAGCCTCTCCTCCCTGGAACCAGGCAGCGAAAGCCGTCTATATCTCACTTGCCAAATCACTTGCCAACACTACACGACCACCGCCTCATCATTGCCCTCCTCACGGGCGTCATGTTTCTCATCAACTTCGGCGCCTACATGATGACTATGCCTCAATCCCGCATCTACGAGGACATCATCTGCCACCACTACTACGACAACCTGAAGGGTACATCGCATCTCTCCCTCGACACCCCGATCGATGAGTCGCTCTGCAAAGTAGGCCCCGTCCAGGCCGAGCTCGCGACGGTTTTTGGAGGCCTCTTCGTCGCCTCCTCTATCCCCAGTCTCCTATTCTCCATGCCCTACGGCATCCTCGCAGATCGCATCGGCCGCAAACCCGTCTTCATCCTTTCCGTGATTGGTATATTGCTCGGTGAGCTCCTGAACCTCGCCATCTGTTGGTGGTGGCGCGTGTTTCCCCTCCGCCTCGTCTGGGCCGTGCCCTTATTGCAAGTCATCGGCGGCGGCGCCGCCGTGGCGTCTGCTATGCTCTTCGCTACCGTCGCCGACGTTGCTCCTGCAGAGAGCCGCGCCCAGACCTTCCTAGTAATAATGAGCGGCAGCCTGGCAGCTCAAATCTTGGGACCGATACTCTCAGGCAGACTCATGAGCTGGTCGCCGTACCCACCAATGTTTCTAGGCATTATGGTAATATCCGTGGGTGGAGTATGCTTCCTCTTCGTGCCCGAGTCGCTGCACGCCCGCCCAGCCAAGCCTCTGCCCGCATCCGCCCCAGTATCACCCCGCACCACCTCTCCACCGCGCCAACCACCCGGCCTCCTCGCATCCATCAAGGACCACCTCCGCACAACCATAGACTCAACATCAATGTTCAACTCCATCCCCGCCATCCTCCTCCTCTCCACCTTCCTCCTCGTCGTCCTCGCCGTCCAGATGGTCGAGCTCGCCCTCCGCGACGTCTCAGCTCGCTTCCACTGGTCCCTCGCTCAGGCAGGCTACCTCATGTCCGCCAGCGCCGCTATCAACATGAGCGTCATCCTTGCCATCCTCCCCCTGGCCTCGTACCTCCTCACTCGCCCCCGCAGACCCGCGCTTTCCACGCGCGCAAAGGATTACCTCCTGGCCCTCCTCTCCGCTAGCGCCATGGTCACTGGATGCATTTTGCTCGCGCTCTCGCCGCCGCTAGCGCTCGTTTTGACGGCGCTTGCTATCTTCTCGCTCGGAAGCGGGTTTATGGGATTGTGTAGGTCGCTGCTCACGGAGCTGGTTCCGAAAAGTCAGGTCGCGAGTTTGTATGCGGCGGTTGGGGTGGTGGAGATTTTAGGGAGTGTTGTGGGAGGGCCGGTGTTGGCGAAGTTGTATGGGATTGGATTGGAGTGGGGGGGATTGTGGAGGGGAGGGCCGTTCTGGGTGGTTGCTGTTGTGGGGGTGTACTGTATTGGTGCGCTTTTGGGGGCGAGGAGTGTGGAGGGGAGGAAGGGGAAGGATGTGGATGGGGAGGGGGATGGTAGTTCGGAGCCGTTGTTGTAAAAGCGGGGGCTGCATTGCAGCTAGAGTATGGGGTTTCCTGCCGTTTAGAAGCGTTAGGGTGGTGGTTTAGGCATTTTAGGAGTAAGGTGTACAGGTGAATGATGTGTGGATCACATATATGGATAATAATAAGGAAAGAACGATTAACAAGCAAGCTCCAGTCGCAGCTTCCTCGGGCAGTTTCCCCAGAGCTTTTAATTTCTTGGTATGGAAAGAACGATTATCAAGCAGCGCCGGTCGCAGCTTCCTGGGGAGCTTGGAGGTTATAGATATGGAAGGAACAATTACCAAGCAAGTTCCAGTAGTAGCTTCCTTGAAGGTTTCAAGTTTCTTGATATAGAAGGAACGATTACCAGCAATGCCTTGGTCGCAGATTCCTCGAAGCCTTCAACCCTATATTATGCTTAGAGCATTCTCGAGTAAATAAGTATAGATGATATTAACAACAACCCTACTATAAAGGAGCCAGGTTTGCTGGAAAAAAAAAGCGATCATATGAGAACTGAGGCCTCCTTTCCAAGATTAGCATCGTTGATAACTTGGTGGGGGGCATACAGTGGGAGGTGGGAAGTATTGATAATTAGCCCGTGCGGAAATCGACGCTGCTTTTGTGAACGCGAACACGAACGCGAATATGAATGTGAATGTGAATGTTGTAAATACGTAAATACGTATGTAACAATGCCTCGAGGTCGTCGAGGTCCTGAATTGAGCCCTCAATTACGAGCTCGCATTTGCGAGCTTCGAAGCCTCCGGTGGACTTATAAGAAGATCCACGAAAAACACTCAGAAATTCCGTTCGGAACGATTGTGTCGACTTGCCGTATAGAACACAAACGGGTCAATCAAGTCTCACTTCCTCGAAGCGGTGCCCCTCGAAAGATAACAGAAGACGAACGAGACCGAATGGTAGAAATTGTACTATTCGACGACCCATTTATTAAGTGGCGCGACCTTGCGCGCGAGTGCGAAACTGCAAGACAAGAAACCGTACGGAAGTTTATGTCTGAAATTCGGTACCGGAAGTAGAGGAATTTAAAGCGACCACACATAAAGCCAGAACACGCAGCAAAACGGCTACAATGGGCACTAGAATACCAGCACTTTACACCATATGACTGGCGTCGTGTAGTTTGGTCTGATGAGTGTACAATTGAGCGTGGAAAAGGGGTGAAGCAGCGATGGGTTTTCCGACGGCCCTCAGAACAGCTCTGTGAACCTAACCTACTTCACGATAATACACGTCACGACTATGCTATTAAAAAGATGTTCTGGGCAGCATTTAATTACGACCGTCGTACGGCTCTTGTTCCTATGAATGGCGACCCATTGGCCCTAAATGGTGGTGTTACAGCCCGGATCTACCGTGACGTTCTTACAGAACACCTACCTACAATTGCAGATGAGAATACGATTTTTATGCAAGATGGCGCAGGAATTCATCGCTCAGCTCTTATACGTGATTTCCTACTAGACTTAGGAATATCACGTATGATTTGGCCACCTTACTCACCCGACCTGAACCCAATTGAGAATCTGTGGTCAGTTCTTAAGCAGCTTATTTATGAGCGATATCCAGAGCTTGAGCACGCCAACGATACAGTAGATACATTAGAGCGGCTTATAGCAGCTGCAATGGAGGTATGGGAACTAGTTGAGCAACGGGTTCATTACAATTTGTCTGATTCAATGCCTCGTCGAGTACGGGCTGTAATTGAGGCTGAGGGCTGGTACACTAAATACTAGAATAATAAAGCAGCGTCGATTTCCGCACGGGCCAATTATCAATACTTCCCACCTCCCACATACAGGACTCCAAGCGTTATAAATACCTAATTCATTAGTAGAATATTATTCCCCTACCTGCGCGTATTAACATATTTTTATTTATTTAACAAATTTTGCCCTTTAATCGAGTTGCTGAAGGAGAATTGGACCCTGTTGTCCAGAATTACCGCATCAGGCTAGTTGCCGATGCGGGGATTGCCGTCTACATTTTGGGCTGTCCATGGCCGCGATAGCTGCAAAACTATTTCTCCATCATAGCTGCTCAATTGCGACGACAACAATGGTTCCGTGGGTTCTACCCGTCTCACTATCATTACCTGGATCATACTGATCCATGTAGCCTTTTTCCCACTTGTACCATATAATCTCCCCTCACAATGCGCTCGCACCTAACGCGCACCGTCTTCCGGCGCCTCCTCCGCAACGAAGGCTTCAACTTCCGCTGCCCCCATCGCCCGGCCCTTCAGAGCCTACGATGCGGCGCGGTATCTGCCTTGCAGCCCTCCGCCCGGCGCTATGTCTCCGTCTTCGGCTTCTCACCTAAGCCCGAACGTGGCATCAAAGATCCGGATATGGATCCCGGCTTCTCGACACTACTCGACCTGGGCCTGATGAACACGTTGCGCGCGCGCTCGCCCCCCGCCGAAGACCTCGCGAAGGCCTTTCGACAGTTTGTGGCGCACAAGGCTGGGTTGAAGGAGCCGATCAATGCACTACAGGCGTCGTATGTGCTGCGAACCTTTCAGCATCTGCGGGACACAAATAGTGCGGAGCCGGAGTTCGGCCTGAAGACGTTTGATTTGAAGCGCGCAAGGGATGCGATGAAGGTTCTTCCTGCGAAGCCGTCGAGCGAACATGTCGATTTTGCGAGGGAGGTGTTTGAAGAGCTGAGGCGGAGGGTAGGGCAGGAGAATCCAGGGGCATTGCTTGTGGAGGCCAGGGATTTCGTGAAGGTGCTTACGGCGACGGGGAATACACTGGAGGCGAGGGACTACCTTGTTCAATATCTGTCCGAAGGGAAGGGACTGAATGACCATGGGAGCAAGCAGATCAAGACGATGTGGTTATACGTGATGGATGGGTTTTCGGCAGAAGGCAACGAGGCGGAGCTGGCTGAGACTTTCAATATGGCTTCTGCGCACGGATTGCAGTATGACGCCGCAGTGCAGGATATTATGACGAGCTTCTATGCGTCCAGGAACAATGTGGCCAAGGCCAAGGAATGGTTCACCAAGCCGATTGCGCCGAAGGCCAATGAGGAAATTGCGTATCCGAGATCGTCAACACTGTTGTCCATATTACATTTCGCTCTCCGGAACAACGAACTGGAATGGCTTAATCCGATATTCCGATCAATCGTCCAGTCGAATCCGGATAAAGCAAACTGGGATGTTATTTTACTTTGGGCTGCGGAAGGGCTTGAGAAGGGGCCTGAGGAGGTAGAGCGCATGATGGACGTTATGGCAAAGCACAACGACGAGAGTTATAAGCAGCCAGATATGGATACGTTTAACAAGCTGGTGGAGTCCGCCATATCGAGGAAGAACCATTACTTGGCCGAGAGGTATGTTGCGCTCGCCGAGAGACGTGGCATTCGGCCAAATGCCAAAACATATATTATGCAAATGGATTACCGCATCGACGCCCAGGACCTTTCCGGTGCACAGGGCGCATATGATGCACTGAGGGCAGAGGATCTTTCAGAAAGGCAGGATATCCCCGTTGCCAACAAATACATACGAGCTTTGTGCTCTACATCCTCTCCAAACTACGACAAAATTATGTCAGTCGTGACCGACCTTGAGGAGCGAAACGCGCGCCTGGAAGCTGACACGTTATCCTCCCTCGTCATACTCCACCTCAAGCGCGGCGAC
The DNA here is from genome assembly GCA_001662645.1 of Pseudogymnoascus sp. 03VT05. Classification (NCBI taxonomy): domain Eukaryota; kingdom Fungi; phylum Ascomycota; class Leotiomycetes; order Thelebolales; family Thelebolaceae; genus Pseudogymnoascus; species Pseudogymnoascus sp. 03VT05. The sequence continues at coordinate 89,457 of KV459385.1, read as the reverse complement.
ATGACCGAAGTAGTCAACGCGCTCCAGCGCAACGTCTTCCACCACGACCTCGAAGACCGCGACCGCACCCGCGACGCCATCTTCGACTACTGTCTCGACCGCAACAACAGCACCGCGCAGGTCTGGGACGCCTACACCGTGCTACGCAGCGTATACCCCGAGACCGGGAGGGATCTGCGCACGCGCCTCATGATGGAGTTCTTCGATCGCCGTCGCTCCGATATGGCATGTCACGCCTTCGGACACATGCGGCAGCATGATATCCCCGAGATCCGGCCGAATATCGACACGTACGTGGCATGCTTCCTGGGGATCGGGAAGTGTGCGGATGATGAGAGCCTGGATATGGTGCACAATATGATGAAGATGGATTCGACGGTGGAGCCGTCAACGAAGCTGTATAACTCGCTGATGGCTGCGTTCACGGCGGTGGGCGACGCAGACCGCGCACTGGATTTCTGGATCGATGTTACGAATAGTAGGGAGGGGCCGAGCTATGCGAGTCTGGAGATGGTATTCCGGGCTTGTGAGAAGAACGATTTTGGCGAAAAGCCTGCCAAGGAGATTTGGGGCACGATGAAGAGGATGGAGATTGAGATTACTCCCGAGGTATTTAATGCGTATGTGGGTGCGTTGGCGGGACAGGGTCTTGCCGAGGAGGTTAAGAAGCTGATTGAGGGGATGGAGGAGGATGTGGATTTCGGACCGGATGTTAATACGTAAGTGATATCCCCACATGTCTTACAGGGCCAACGGCTAACTAAAAGCAAAGGTTGGGCATATTCTATAACGTCGTGCCAGGGCAGACTAAGAAGGACGCGGTTGAGACCTGGGCTCAAATAACATACCCAGAAGTCTGGGCTGAACTAGAGAAGATTGGCAAAGTGCCAGATGCTGACGACGATTACGAAGTGTTCAATATTGTACGAGAGTGGAAAGCATGAGATGTATATATATATTGCCATGTTTATGGATAATAGACTAGCGACATCGAATATATGGGATATTTAAAATAGATACTACTATGAAGCCCCGTTAGCCCATATTTCCACTTACTCATTGCGTAATTCTACATCTTCTTCTTATCCAATTTATTTCCTCTTCTTCTTCTTCGTCTTTTTCTTCCTCTTCTTCTTCCTCTTCTTCTTCCTCCTCTTCCTCTTGTTCTTGTCTGATTCTTCTTATCCAATTCTTTCTCCTCCTCTTCTTATTCCTCCCCTTTCTCTTTTTTTTTGGTTTAAGTGGTCTTCTGCTTCTTCTCCAACTCGTCTTTCTTCCACCTGATCATACAGCTAGGGCACTTCTCAGTGATCTTATGCCTCGGCGAACCCTCACACAGACGGCACAGCTTCTGGTGGCTGGCACAGTAGCGGGCGCCAGGGACGGTCGGATGGTTTTTGATGCGGCAGCTTTTGATGCCACTGTTTTTCTTGTCACGCCGGGGCAGAGGACTTGACTGTTTGTGCGGAAGTTTTGCTGTGGGGTTTTCTCCGGAGTCTTTTTTGAGGCGTTTTTGGAAGACGTCTTCGATCTTTTCTTGCTGCGCTTTGGGGACGTCATTTTTGATGTGTTGGTGCCGCGAACCAGCGCGGGATGTTGTGTATAGGTGTTTTTGTGGCAATGAGAAGATGATGATTGGAAATTTGGAGAAGAAATCCGGGTATGATTGTGCAATGAGAAACTGATAATGAGAGAACTGGAAAGGAAATATCGAGAGATTTTGGAGAGTATTTATACTATTTCTTCTCTTCTTTGATGACATTGGAAACAGGAAAGCGGCCAACAGCAAACCGTTAACGGTGAACAGGCCTCAGGAAGTTTGACCTCTTCATGAACAGCCATCTCTGATCCTCGAGACTTGAAACCTGAACAGTGGTCCTGTTCTCGAAAATCCATTGTTCGACGTAGTCATATTCCTAGGCTGAGACAACGAGGAGTGCTTAGAAAATAGACTCGGGGATGGCGGCTCTTTGTCCTCGGCCACTTTGTGTCCGTGCTGGAGACATCGGGGGTGGCGGTGCAAATATTTCTATTAGAATCGATGGTTCAACGATGATAGCTATTCGTTTCAGAGATAGAATTTTGACGTCTGTTCAGCGGTGTCTTGGGTTTTCATATTATCAAACTCGATGTTGGCCGGTTTTTGGTCGGCGGCTGTGCATATAACGCCCCATTAGATAGGCTTCAAATGGGCAGCATCTTCGAGAAGCTGCCATAGGTCTCACTAGGAAATGTTTTATCTATCCCAGATAGTAAGTCTGGAAGGTTGGTGATCAAAGAACTGCGTCTCGGATTTTCAGTTTCTTCACCAGACCCAACGCAAAGAGAGAATTCGTCATCAACTGAGTGTGGTGTGCCGAGAACGAAAGTATGGATAGATTTGAGAGAGAGATTGTATCAGATTAACAAATGCAACATAAGAGAAAGTGTTCTTAAAAGATTTATATTGTACAACGGACATCCTTGTGTTTTACATCGTCCTTCTAAAAGCTTCCCCCCTCGTGCCCATCTTATATTCCCACAAGCCACGTACCATGTACACAACTTAACATACAGGTGCCATTCCCATCCCCATCAAAGCAGTCCTATCAAGCCTTCGTCTCACGGCTAAGCGGCTCGTTTCTCCTGGTGCTCTCCTTCATGAGGATCTCTGGGTGACGATGCACCGACGGCATGAGGCCCATCCCAACAGCACGGCGAATAGCCTTAGCAATCCTCCTCTGGTTCCTGCTACGCAATCCCGTATCATTCGAGTGCATAATCCGACCCATAGGCGTCATATACTCGGAAAGCATGGCGAAATTCTATATCTCAATCATCAGCTTCCCTTCCATACCATCACGTCAAACCACCCCCAGGTTTCGGGAGAAGGGAAGGGTAAAAACACTCACGCGGTACTCCACCAACGGATCCAACTCCAACACATCAAAAACATCCACCGCCGGCTTCCCCCTCTGCTTCCACTTCTTCATCTCCACCTCGCTCAAATCATGCGGCGCGTACACATCCCCCGTCTTCCAGCGCCTCGAGATCTGCTTCGTGACCTTCGTCGCCATCTTGTGGCGCGCCAGATCCTCGGCTGAGTTCCCGCCCGCGAGCGAGGCGGTGCGCTGCGTGCGCTGACGCTCTTTGCGTTGTGCGGTGCGGTCGATCAGCGAGAGGAGGTTTTGGGAGGCGCGCTCGTTGCCGGGGGAGAGGGTGCGTGGGCGGGGGCTGAAGTTGGCGCGGGGGGCGGGTTGGCTGGTGCCTGCTGGGGAGGGGGTGGAGGAGGAGGAGTCTGGAGGAGGAGGGTTAGTGGTCTGGTTTGCTTTGATGGATGGTGAGGGTGATGGGGGGAGCGTACCAGCGAAGGACCCGGTGCCAGTGGTGAAAGCTGCACGAGCGCAGACGCCTAATTGACGTGCCGCCATGGCGGGCTTAAAGCATTGTAACCTCAGCGGCAACATAACTGCGTCGTCGTCGAGTTTTGCTATTCCTCCTTGATGTCGTCGTCCTGCAACCATACTAACCCGGACCCCCAAAATCTAGCAACCGCGGAACATTGATTTTCCGAGCACCTTAAAAAGTTTCTCCGAACGGAAGGAACGAACGACCGCCGATTCCCAAAAAATAATCGTCAGCCTTCTTATCAGCCTCCTCACGAAAATCTTCAACCCAAACAACAGTTACCAGTCCGCCCCAACAGCACAACTAAGACCTCAGACAAGATGGTCCGCAAACTCAAGCACCACGAGTCCAAGCTCCTCCGCAAGGTCGACTTCACAACCTACGCCAGCGACAACAACCACCGCGACGCCGCCGTCCTCCGCCGCTACGCCATCCAAAACCCCTCCGACTACCAGAAATACAACCGCATCTGCGGTTCCCTGCGCCAACTCGCACATAAGCTCGCCGCTCTCCCTCCCGACGACCCAGTGCGTCAGAAGCACGAGGCGTTACTCCTGAATAAGTTACATGATATGGGGATCCTTGCGACGACATCCAAGTTATCCGCGGTGGAGAATAGCGTTACCGTCTCGGCGTTTGCGAGGAGGAGGTTACCGGTCGTGATGACGAGGTTGAGGATGGCGGAGACGGTGCAGGCGGCGACGAAGATTGTGGAGCAGGGACATGTGAGGGTTGGCACGGAGGCGGTGACGGATCCGGCGTATTTGGTGGGGAAGAGTATGGAGGACTTTGTGACGTGGGTGGATGGGAGTAAGATTCGGAGGAATATCCTTAAGTATAGGGAGAAGTTGGATGATTTTGATTTGTTGTGAGGGGGGCTTAGATGAGGGGTGTGAGGTGGTGTTCGCAGTGGCTGGGATTGGGGGGGGGGATTCGGTTTGGAGGTCTGGCGAGAGTACTAGGCGCATGGAGAACTTCAGGTGGTGGGTGGTCAGGCGAAAGATCCAAGAAAAGCCCTCAGCTACAGCGAGGATATGGGTACGGATAGTCACAGAGGATTTTAGAATGCATAGCGTCGGCGTTAGGGATACGAATCAATTCAAAAATACCAGATTTCACAAACCTAAAGTCCCAATCAGAACGTGCAAATCTTACATGAGCGCATTCATATAAACATTCACATCACACACCAGCGACGAGTATAATACTTCTTGGATCACCAACTTCCTATTACCACCAAGCCCCCAAAAGAAGCTCAGCTCAGCCCCTCTGACCTAGGAATCTAGCTAAAAGCAAAGCAAGCACACCACAGCAAAAATCACACAAACCCCCTCACGACCAACAACCCAAAAGGCCATTGACCGCTCAGAAGTCTGCGCAAGAACTGCCACACAGTACTTCTCTCCCAAACAACTAGCCGCAATCCCTCCTTTTCATCCCATCCATCCACCCACCCCGTAATCCATCCTCCAATCTCCCATCATCCATCCATCCTCCCCTTCCATTCCATTCCACTCTCAACTCTCAAATCCACCTCCCCATCCCTAATCCGTTCTTTCGATACATACGCACAATACTCTAACAAAGTCATCATTTCCAGATGTCCCGTAAATGCACCCCCTTTCTCGCAAAAAACAAGAAACAGAAGCAAAAAATATACTCCAAACACACAACCAGCAAAATGTACCACAGTTTTTTCCCCTTCCCTTCGTTACCGCAAAAACAAATCCCGCGGGAGATCTCACTATATTCCCTCCTTTTGCATCAAGGGCGCTCTCTCACACTCCCCTCCCTCCCCCGAAGAAGAGGGAAGGTAGCGTTGAGAAAGACTCCAGCACAAAAGATTCGTCGTAAACCGCGAGATGATAAAAACCCCAATTCCAGGGGCCTCCCGCGGGAAACAAGCACAAACAATAACTTTGCTCTTTTTCGAAAAACAATAAATCAAAGTCCCAAGCACAAATCGCTGTCGTTATAAAACGGGGGGGCACTCCAAACAAGAACGCTATTTCGTATCCGGGATATATCTCTCATCCTTTCTCAAGGCTCCGCGATGCCAATAAAAATCTCAAATCATCATAAAGGGTGGTCGAAGGCGTAAAAAACAATCATGTCGTAAACACATACTCAAATCAGGGGTCGTCGTAGTAGGGCGTCGGCGGCGTAGAAGGGCAAAGCAACAAGCGTAGAATCATAAAAGGTGCGTATCCAGTTGAGGCGGTGGTCGAATGTCCAATCCCCAATCCAACTTCCTCGTCTCAAATCTCCTATCCAGTCGAGGAGCTGAGCAAAGAAGCTGCGTGGCATAAGCCAAAATTGAAGGGTATATTGGGGATTAAACATCGATCATCTCGGCATCGTCGGCGAGCACGTCGTCACCAGGACCCCAGTTGCCTTCAAAGACAGTGGCGCCTGCACGACGACGAGCTTCGACCCAACGAGCACCTTCAGACTCCAGAACCTCGTGGATTGTGGGTCTCTCCTCAGGACGAGGAGTGATCATCCACTTGACGAGTCCATCGAGGGCGCCGCGGTGGTATTGGTCCTTCATGAACGCCGGGGCATTGTTCAATTCGCCGCGCCTAAGAGATCCGAAGAGATTCGCTGGGTCGTGCGAAGTCGAGCGCTTGGGAGGATTGTAGTTGCGTCTCCTGCCTTGAATGCGTTGAGACTTCATGTCGCGCTCAATCTCGTCGTCGCTGAGATATGAGTCCATGCTTGTGTCGCTGTCATCTACCGGAATGCCAGTAGCGTCTCGGGACACGGCGCTGGCATTGCTCCAAGTCAGACTTGGAACATCGCTCATGTCGCCTGACCGAAGTCGCTGCCACGTTGGTCCGTTATCGGGTAACAGAACGTTTCCTCCGATTTCGAGCATGATGAGACCAAACGCGAAGATATCCGACGGCTTGTCGTACTGACCGAGAAGGATCTCGGGTCCGATATACTCACGATCTCCCTCGCCTTCGATTCCTTGCTGTGCCGGGTAGGATGTCGCCATTCCGAAGTCGCCGATCTTGATTACACCTTCAAACGTAATGAAAATGTTCGCCGGCTTCAGGTCCAAGTGGAGGTATCCAGCATCGTGGATATAACGCAAACCCTGTCCGAGCTCAAGCATGATCTTCCAGATTCTAAAGTCGTCCAATCTACCCTTCATACCGACATTCCTCAGGAACAATTGCAGGGTGCCCTCTTCGCAGAACTCCGTCTGGATATAGAGATGGTCGTTCGTCTCCCAGCTGTCGAAAAGCTGAATGATATGGTCCGAACGTCCGAGCGCTTTCAGCACGTTAACCTCTTGCAGCTTGCGCTGACGGTCCTTGTTTCCCGTATATGGAGCGCGAGATTTCTTAACTGCGAAGGCACGGTCCGGCACTGGGGATGGTGGCGACCCGCCTTCAAGTGGAGAGTCCGATGTGCCCAAGTAGAACGACTGTTCCTTGGCCAGAGTGACCTGGCGCTGTGTGACGCGATAGACGTCCGAGAACTCTCCTCCACCAATCTTCTCAACCGTTTCAAACAGGGACGTGAGTACCTCGTCCACTTCGACAGGCGCAGATCCGTTAACAGGAGTAACACCCCCGTTAGTCTGGAGATCCTTGCCAGTCGTTGGTGTTGCCGGTGGAGGCATAGTTCCGCTCGTTGCACTACCCTGTCTTGCGAGCTGGCGAGCCTTCCGAGCCGAAATCGAGAAATGGCCCGCGTCGTGCGGCAGCGCATCTTCATTTGGCGTTTGTGGAGCGCGCTTCTCAATGAAATCTACGCGGTCCAGGGGAGAGGCTGGAGCCACGTGACTAAATTTAGCATTGTCCGGTTTCGAAATAGGACTGACGAAGGGAGAAGCGAGAGGCTTGGTAGGAAAGGACTCCGGGAATTCCAGCTTGGGCCCCTTGGAAACTTGGGAGCGGCCGAGGTACGGCATCGAAAGAGAAGGACTAGGAGAGAAATTGTACACAGGAATAGAAGGAGAATTCGGGTCCAGAAAATCTTCGCCATTGTCCTCGGGGTCATAGAATGTAGTGAGTAGGTTTAACTTACTGCTTGTTCTTGGTTTTGAGGCCTTTGACATCTCATTGCCAAATGCCGAGAGTTGGAGAGATCGGAGCCCATGTGGGCTGCCGCGGTTGGTGTTGTTACTGGTAAGTGCTTGCTTCGTCGGGGTTGGTGGCAGATCGTAATCGCTGGCCGACTGGCTGTCGTTCTGGTTGTCTTCATCGCCATCGCCATCGATGCTGAGAAAGCTACTGCGTCGAACAAGACCTCCATTCCCGAAGGAGCTGCCAAATACGTTGCTGTTCATGCCAAATACGCCTTGGATTCCGTTCGCGTTGAATGGAGTGGATGGGGCGCCAAAAGAGTGCCTAATGTGCCTAGCCTTCGCAATAGCACTTCCTGCAACAGACGGAGCAGGCATTGTGTTGAAACCATTGAGTGGCTTCTTACACGGAGTATCGGGCATATTCGATTTGCCGTTTCCGCGGGGCATGATTTCCGGGTGGTGGTTGACCTTTGATATAAGCCCAGTAGACATGAATGCAAGTGGGTTCGGCTTCGCCGATTTGTAGTTCTCGGGTGTCGAGAAGGTATTCGAGCCAAACTCTTCGCGGGCAATGGTCTGCAAGGCAATAGGGCGCAGAGCACCCACAGGCAGAGACTTTGAGAAGTCCAGTTTTGGCCTCGGGTTCTCCCCGAAATTGACGGGAACATGGGTTGGCGACTCATCGGGCATGCTAGAGCTCGACGAAGATGTAGTCAACGTCCTAGAGAGTGGGTGTTGTTTCTGTGTGGGTTGGAGGTTGAACATGTGCATCGACGGGTTCGGAAGGGCGTTCTGTGATGAGAATGGGCTATCCCGAGCCATAGGAGGCAAGAACTGATCCAGGGAGAGGCGTGGCCTATTCTTCGGCGGGGTGGGCGAGGAGTACTCATTTGATAGTGAGGATAACTCATATACTGCCTGTCTCTTTCCCCACGAGGCGCTCTTCTCCTGGCGCTGCTGTAAGGTCGACTTGCGCAGAGATGACGACCTCTTCGGCATGCTAGAGAATGAAGTCGATCCCGTAACAGATTGTGCAGAGAACTCAAAATCTGGCACATTTGTATCATCGTGGATATCAAACTTCGGTGATGACGTCGGTCCGTGATCAAATACATTGAAGTCACTGCCGAACGTCGCAGACCCGTGCAAGCTTCTACGCTTTGCAACTGGGCTTCCCAGACTCGCCTGGTCCAGGTTCATAATCGCATCACTGCGCTTCAACGGGCTAGATGTCGAAGTTGGCGTAGTGGTGCCCTCGTGTGTCCCCTCCAATCTTGCCAGCGCTTGGTTAATTGGAGCGCTCATCTCAGGGTTGAGCGTATTCTTCTCGCGGTTCTGTGCCGCCATATTCTTAGGTTCGGTAGGTCTGGTGTTCTCGCACTTCTTCATCTCGTATTCTTCTCGGAGTGTCACGCCGAGTGGGAATTGCGCGTTCAGGCGGTTGTTGGACTCGCTAGTCGAGACACGTTTTAGTGGACTCCTCGGGGAAGTGCGCACTCTAGATGTAGTGGGTGAATTCTTTGCGCGGTTCGCTGAGCGCAGCGACAACTTCACGCTTGGTGGGAAGGGCTTCGCTAGCGGGGAAGGCGCATGAGTTGGTGTGCCAAAGAAGTTTTGGTGTGTCTGGCCAAGTCCCGAGGGCGACCCTGGGGACGAAGGCGAGGGCGATAAAGGTGTCTTTGGCGACTGTGCGGGGGTTCTCTGCGTCTTGAGGTTAAATTTTGATGGTGATCGCGACAGCGAACGTCGCAAAGATCTTACTGCTGAGGTGACATCAACATGGCGAACGTGTGTTGGTGATGGTAGGGTAAGCGTGCCGCCACCGCTATTCGAGTATGACATTGTATGGCAAAGCAGTAGATGTCAAGTGATGTTGTTGGTAAGAGGTATGAAAGAACGAGCGGTCTCGATCTTGCACGTTCAAGTTATGGCTCTCAGCTCATCGAAAATGGTGAGAGGGGGAGATGGTCTGATAGATGAGGGGTTGACATCCAAAGTAGATGTCAAAAAGCTTGTTGGTTTTGTAGGTTTGTCGTGGGTTTGGTTTGTGGGAGTCGTCGTCGGTATAGATCGATCGAGGTCAAGGCAACAGTGGAGTAGTAGTCTCTTGAGCGGCAACAGACTCTCTTGCTGCAAGATGTTGGTATGGTAGATGAGGATGGTCGAAGGTGAACGAGTGCGAAAAGCGGTTTGGAGTCAATGTTTCAACGTGGCGAAGTGGTGACCATGCATGTATAGTCTCTTCTGCCAACACACACAAGCCAGAGATGTTTATTGAACCAACAGGACTGTCAGTCTTGCCTCATGCACCCCACACACACACAACACCAACAACAACAACAACAACAACAACTTCTTCTTCAACCCCCTCGACTCTCTCTTGAATCCTTAAGCGCGTAGTCGTATGCGCGCGCGAAGCAACATTCATGTGTATTTGTGTATTTGTATGGAAAAAATGAAGTTATCGAGAATTAAGTGGCGGGTGGGTGTGTGTTTGGTGTTTAAAGATCGAAATAGGAAGGGACAAGGCCGGGAACGCGACTTCCCCTGCGCGGGTTGGAGCTAGTGAGGCAGGGACGGGGGTACGGGGAAGTCGCGACCTGGGATTGTTTACTATTGCACTAATTAGGACTAGTGGGTGTTTAGATTCTGTCTAGTTGTCTAGTTTCTGGTCTACAACGTCGACGGGTCAAGGCAGGAGGAGGCACGACGCGTTTATCTGCAGCGCTACCATACAATAAAAGCCAAAATTCAAAACAATGCCGCGACAGACATGTCTCTGAGGGGGTTGGTGAAGATTCTGAGCATTCTTGGGGATTCTGAAGCATTCTTGAGCATTCTACATTCTACATATAATACCACCATAAACAAATCAACACAAACAACCCAACCCAACATAAACAAACCCTCACGCATGATCAACATCATCTAAACCCTCATAAAGGATCATAAAGGATCATCTATCATCATCTAAACATCATCTCAAGCATCATGCACCACCACCACCCAAACATCCCATCTAAACATCATTGTTTTGATCTTCCTCCCCCTCCCAGCCAATAAGACACGTCCAAACACCCTCCCCCCCCCTCCCCATCCCAATCTCATCTCGACCAACGCTTCTACCGAGACACTTCCGTCTATTTCAGGCATCACAATCCAGGGGCCGCCCCGACCGTCGGGTAGACCCTAGGGGGCTAAGTACATCCAGTACAGTACATCCTCCCCCCCAGGTAGCCGTAAAAGAAAAATCGGAAAAACCAGACACCCACCAGGATCGACACCGTCCCTCCTCCCCAGCCCCCTGCCTCCTGAAATGAAAAAAAACTCGGAAATCGAAGAAGAGCGGTGGGCGTGTGGGCGTGGGCGAACAGTGCGCGTGTGTGGCGGTGGGCGGTGGGCGGTGGACAGGACACACGCCGCTCACGCTGCTCATCACCCACGGTCCGCACTTTCCCGTCCCTTCCCATCCCCAGTTCCCACCGCGTCCCCGCCGCCGCCGCCGTCGGTCGATCCCCAGTCCAGTCAAGTCAAGTCAAGTCATCATGGCTCCACCGCCAGCCACCAGCCAGGAGCTCACGGTTCAGGAGGCGCGTGTGAGACACGATGGATGATGAGGCGGCGGCGGGAAGCAATCGATAGGTGTTGTGTTGTGCACAATCGATACACTCCCGATATCTGATGCTCACTTTTGGTTTCCCCTCTCGCTATCCGGCTGCAGGAGATAGGTCGGTTGATGTGAGTGAGGTGATGGGGAGGGAACTTGGTAAGCCGACGACGGCCTCGGTGACACACTCAGGGCAAGACAAACGACGGACGAGGACCGAGGGATCAGACGACCTCACCCACCACGCAAGACAAACTATCTGTTCTCCAAGAATCAATATTTAGTAGCACACCTCGTACTCTACAGAACAGTACCTACCGTAGCTCCGAGTCTCCCGTAAAAAATACTTTTGTAAGTACGTATCGCCTCCCAATCTCCCCTCCCCCCCCCCCCAAAAAAGGTACAAACCCAACCCACCAGAACACCAGAAGGAGAAGAGAAGAAAAATAGGGGACAGGGGGCAACAAACACGCGGAAATTGTGCAGAGACGTTTTTCCTTTTCCATAATTTCCTTTCGGGGATGGATGGGGTGGATAAGTGGGGTTATACCGCGGCGGGGGGAGCGGGAGATGGGGGGGAGAGATGGGGGGGAGAGATGGGCGGTCAAAATGACGGTGTGGACATCGCTCGCCGCTCTTGCGGTGCGTGCGGTGTGGGTGTGGGTGTGCGTGTGCGTGTGGCGAATCTCGGTTTTTTTTTACCCCTGAATATTGGATGGGTTTTGGTGTCTTTCGGTGTCTTTCGGTTGCCTTTTTTTTTTTTGAGGGTAAGGGTGAGGTGGATTTGTAGATCCGGATGAGGTGCGATGGGTTGTATGTACTCGCGCTGAAGTTTCAGAGGGCGGAGGATAGATGACAGAGGGCGAGTCGCGATATGTTCGGCGTTGTGCTCGTAATCGGGGACACCCCTGTTGTCAGTTCTTATCGATTTATCGATGTTGAGAGGGTTCTGGGACCACCAAATATGCTCCACAGTGATTTATCACGGACATCAATAATTGAGAAATCAATGTTTAGATGCGGCTCGAGATCAGGATCATTCCTCCCTCTGTATTGTAAAATATAAAAATCATTTGCGTAGGTTGATAATATATTTATTTATTTTTAAAATCATAACTTATCTCAGATTTTTACTTATTTATGTAACTATTATATTTGCCACTAACTTATACAAATACAAAACTAAACAAACTCCATAAACACCTTTCTAAATACCACTACTCGTGCCGCCCGAAAGTCTGATGACGGACTGTACATAACAACAGCGATTACAGCGACTATAATTCAAGTAAAGGCATCCAGTCGCTCACGGCTGAAATTAGTAAGTTAGCCGCCGACAAAATAACGGAAAGAGATGATGAGTTCTGTGGGACTGGGTTGCTGTTATTAAATCCTGAGCTATACGCAGTCCCTCTTCAAACTTTGGGGCGACACGTATATCACCACTATAACATAACATAACAATCAGCCTCAAAAACCACCCTACCCTCCCCATGCTTCCCCATCCCCCAAAATGAGTCTTTCCAAGACCGATAGAACTCCAATTCTCGCTCCGACAAGCTGTCATCAACTGTTCCGAGAGATGCCAGTACCAGTCTGCGAAATGGGCGGCTGAGCTGTTGGATGCGCTTCCGGATGATGATTTGGGGTTGGAAGAAACATCAGTGACTGATGTCTTTAATACGCAAATTGATCCGGTGGAGGCGCGGTTGGAGCAGAATGAGTTGCCCAAGTATCTCATGGCCAAGTCCCTCCTCGATTGTCATGAGATGAGACGTTGTGCCGCTGCTTTCCTATCTACTGATTCTTCTGAACATACCATTCCACTACAGAATAATGTTCTTAACATATCCCACGGCAAACTATCTGGGTCTGTATTCAGCAAAACCAGCCAAAAGGGCTTATTCCTCGCATCACACGCTCTCCTCCTAGCAGGCGAAAAGCAGAAAACCGAAGAGCTAGGCCCTATCCTCGGACCCTCAGATACGGGCGCTGTTATTAACAAGCAGCTGGCGCCTCTCAAACGCATGCTTAAGACTTGGTTTGACCAGGAGGCGGGGAATAGGAGGAGTCAGGGATGGTTGGAATACCTATATGGATTTCCACACTCCGAGAGCATTGTTCTGGGATTAACAGTTCGTTTCTCTCAAGGGACGGAGTCGTTCTGGCGAAGGAGAGAAGCCATGATGCTGCGATAGAGTGGTTGCTGAAGAGTGTTTTGCTGTATCCTTGGAATTGGGGGGCGTGGCTGGAGTTGAGTGGTTTGATACGCGATGTGCAACATGTGAGAATCCAGTACTGTTTAACAGTGGCATAATAACTGACAATCGATAAAAGCTCAACCAAGTTCAGTCTAAACTCCGGCCGCACATTATGGCCTTTATCTTCTCGGTCTACTGTCGCCAGGAACTGCACCAGTCCTCGACAACCCTCATTTCCGAGATATCTCAGCTCCAGAGCGTCTTCCCCCGTAGTCTATTCCTCCAAGGCCAACGAGCCTTGGTATTCTACCGCATGAAAGGTACCAACTCCCCAGTAAACCCCCCCCCTTATACCTTCTAACATCCCCCTAGACTTCCACACCGCAAACACCCTCTTCTCCCAAATGCTCATCTCCTCCCCCTTCCACCTCGACTTCCTCCCCCACCACTCCAACATCCTGCACACCCTTAGTTCGCAATCCCAACTCGCATTCCTCACCCACCTCTCCACCTCCATCTCCCGCTACCGCCCCAAAACTCATGTAGCGATGGGGAACTACTACTCCCTAACCCTACGGCACTCCTCCGCCATCCAAGCGTTCCGCCTCGCGCTACAATTAGACCGGAATTTCACGGCTGCGTGGACATTGTTGGGACATGAGTATTACAAGGTGGAGAATACGCATGCGGCCATAGCGGCGTATATGCGGGCGGTGGAGGGGGATTGTAACGATTATCGCGCGTTTGTGGGGTTAGGGGTTGTATATGAGAGGCTAGAAAGGCCGACGTTATCACTGCATTACTATCGTCGGGCGATGGCGTTACGGCCGGATGACGGGGAGGTGTGGGGGATAATGGGGAGCTGTTTGGGGAGTATGGGGAGGGTGATACAGGGGATTGAAGCGTTGAAGAGGGCGATTACTTGTAGTGGGTATGGGACTGGGAAGAACCAGGTCGATGAGCTTGGCGATAGGTGCAAACGCATTGAGCTGTTTTTCCAACTCGATAATGCGTATGAGGAAGGGCAGGATCGCACAGAGGCTACTAAGTACCTGGAGATCTGTGTGGAGGAATCTGATGAGGTTGAGGGAAGTGGCGATATGGATGTACCTCTTCCAACCGCCACTGTGTCTGTTATAAATCGATCACGATTGCTTTTGGCGCAGTGGTTTAGTGGAGGAAGGCGATGATATACGAGCCCAACATTTGGCAAGGCAGGTCGATCAGGGCTCGGAATTTGCGGAAGAGGCAAGGGATCTGTTGCGTTCATTTGCTTCCACGGAAGATGCAGACGATGGGGAATAGGAGAAGTCCTTATATTCAGTATGTGCAGCGCGACTATTTACAAACTATTGGAAACAACTGGAACTCCAAAGCCAAAACCGCCACCGAAAGAGTCTAAACAAATACAAATACATCTGAACGCCCAGAAACTTGATATCAAAACCTCCACACCAAAACAGCACCCGAAAGACTCCAAACAAATGCAAGCCACCACCCCTCACCCAGAATACGACCTAGCCGGTCCCGTCCCCCAATACCTATCCAACGGATACGGAAACGTAAAATTCCCCTCATCCCCCAGCCAAACCAAATTATTCCTCTGCATATACCTCGACAACGCCATCATCAGCGCCCTCAGCTTCGCAAACACATCTTCAGCTCCTGATCCAACTCATAGTACTCCGCCATGATCTTGCCATACTGCGGCTTGAGCTGCTTCGCCCGCGTCTCCCGCGCCTTGCTGTACCCGTCTATGGCGTTGAGTTGTTGCCAGAGGGGTTCGGCGACGGGGTGGTGCTGGGCGTGCCGGCTTGTGATGGCGGGGATGCGGGGTTGTTTGGAGAGGATGGCGGCGTACCATTCCCCGCCGAGTCGCCAGCATCCCTCGCCGCTTTCGGGGAAGAAGTGGTAGCGGTCTGGGTTGTCGACGTTTAGGATGGACATCGTGGGTGGTGTCTGGACGGTGGTTAGAGAGGGTACGGAGAGAGTTTGGGGGAGGTACGTACGGTGGGTTTGAGAGTATAGGAGTAGTAAGTGATGACTTGAAGCAAGAAGCTCGAGCTCGATGGGCGTTTGGATGAGAGATGCGAGTCGATGAGCAATCGGCGGAGCAAAGTAGAGCTCTTGGATATATATTGGTGACTGAGATGGTTTTGAGGTGATTGAGTAACTGCTTTGATATAACTCTACAGCAGCGACATTTGAGAGTTCTTATACCCATCTCAACCCATCTCAACCCATCTCCACCCATCTCCAACCTACCATCCCCAACACCTCGCGCTGCGCAACATGATACTCCAACCCACGAAACCCAACATCTCAAGCCCATCTCATGATAACCCAGGCTTCATTGCAGAGCACCCAGCGCTTCTGGCAAGCTTTCACGGTTATCAAGAATACCTCGCCGCAAACCCAACAGCGCTCCCAACCATCGATACAGTTCCAAAAACCGCCTCGCCCGCCCGCGCTATCCCACCGACAACGACCATTGACGCTGTTGTGCTCCCACACACAAAATTGCGAAACAGCCGCCCTTACCCTCGCTCTCGTCCCCAACAGCGCTTTCAACCATCGATATAGTATTACAACCGCCTGGCCTGCCCGCGCTATCCCACCGACAACGACCTTTGACGCTGCTGCCACCACACCCAAAAGCGCGAAACAGTCCGCGCCCTTATTTCCAACAGCGGGGCGTCATCCGTTTCGAAATCGTAGATCTGACCGCGTGCGTAAACCCAACTTTTTATTTCCCCTCCTCCCCACCTGATCGCGTTTACGCGCCGTACATACACCCCCCCACCAACCTCATTTACGCGCCGTCCATACCTCCCCTCCTCCAACATAGCCACAGCCGCGGACCTAGACGCCGTACATTATCTACGCCACAACCCATGGCTGAGTTGCGATTGTGGTTGTCGTTTGAGGGTTTGAATGCATATGACTAGATATGGGAAAGGAGGGGAAAGGAGGGGAAAGAGGGGAAGGAGGGGAGGGTGGAGCCCGATTGTATTCCGGGGCACTAAATGTGGGTTCTTGATCAAAATGGACCACGGCAATTATTGGAATTCTGTCGCGGGATCAGTAAATCCAATCAGTATTGGCGAAAAAATTGGATTTCCTACCCTGCATGGGGAATATGGGGATTTATCTTTCATGGCGTAGTCAATATGAGAACGAGGTTTGCTCCGGTGGATAAACTGATGCCGGGGTGCATGATGGTGTATGTAGCTGGGGTGGCCCATTCCGACTGGTTGAAGCCAAGTCCCAAACCCAGCAACGGGCCGTTCAATGACCAATCAGCGGAGTGACCCCGTCTTCGGAGAACAGGACATAAACCGGCAACCGGGAGCTATTGTTATTCCTCAATTTACATCATCGTCCACCGGATCGCGAGAACATAAACAATCTGACAAGACGGCGAAGGCATTGTGCCACTGTGTATTTGGCCAATGCCATGGCGGGTCTTAGAGCCAGGTCTGGCTCTAAGGTGGGAAAGGCATGTGACCGTTGTAGAAAGCAGAAACTGAAGGTCCGTCATTAACTCACAATCTCATCTTGATAGAGCAATTCGTATCTGAAATATGTAACTAACGACTCTTTCCTTTGTAGTGTGATGTAGAGCGCCCTTGTACACTTTGTGCAAGGAGTGGTATTGAGTGTACAAGTAATAGCACTCACGGGAGTAGACCATCAGGACCTGGGCGGGGCCGAATCACGCGAACGAAGTCTCACTCAAGTCGAAGAAGCCTCATTGCAAACTGTGAAATTCCCCTATCTCGTGAGATGAATAATGAAGCTCCAAGTCCTCGGCTGGTTACAACATTAGCTACATCGGATGCACCTTCCGACGCTGCTTCTGACACGGATGGCCCGATGGCCGAAGAAGCACTACCACAATCGCATGAAAGAGAATCTGCAAATCGCAATGTTGAAAATCGACCGCAGGATTATCAACATCAACGTGGAGGCTTGCAGTCTCCTACCTTCCCTGGATCGCAGGACGATCTCCCAAGACTATCATCTCATCCAGAAGGCCCTACAACACATAGCGGCTTCACTGGGGATAGTTCTACAATTGGACTTACAAGAGAAGTGAGTCTCATATTATACTAGTAGAGATATTTTGTTTAAACTGTCTACAGGTTTTTGGTTTCAATGACTCCCAGCATCACTCCACAACCTCAGCCATGCCAGGTGGGACTGGCCGACGTTCTCCTGACAATGTCGGATTCCAGGAGTCGATTACTGAGACCGCTGAATTGCCTCCAGCTGCGGTAGTAGAGGCTTTACTTGACACATACTTTGATGCCGTTCATTGGTTTATGTTTATTCTTCACGAGAACTCCTTTCGAGAACAAGCTAGACGCACCATGGACATGGCCTCTTCCGACCTCACAGCCGAAGACGCAGAGTTCCGAACCTTGCTTATGATGGTACTTGCATTTGGTGCACAGTATGCAGCTAAGAACCCCAAATGGAAGTCTAGAGCAGTTATTGAGAAACACTCTATTAACCTTAACACCTTAACCCAAGGCCTGATCCAGCATGTGCGATCCCGTCTATTTGACAGTCTCGAGCGATGTCAGGTTGAGGTTGTACAAATCTGCGTTCTTCTAGGCACATTCTATATATATCACGGAAAGCCAAACTTGTCATGGCCAATTCTTGGCTTAGCTGTTAAATGTTCTTATGCCCTAGCTATGCATCGCGAAGTTGACTGGCGAGGTAGCAGTATTGTATTACAGACCCGTAAAAGGGCTTGGGCACATACTTTTATTTCTGACACCTTTGCAGCTGCAATATATGGTCGGCCATCCACCATTGACAGGGCATTTTGCGATATTTCATTCCCAGACGAGTGCGATGATTCACAAATACCGATGCCGCTTCGAAGGTGCGTTGAGCGGTTGAACGGTGGTAAACCAATATCGAGGCATACTTTTCATACTGAAAAATACCGTCTATATGACATGAAGGCTCAAATTGTCAACAAGATTTACACTTTGCGTGGTCGAACTGGGGTTTCGACCGCAAAGGGCATCGCGAAGCTGGTGAACACCATTCGCGGACTCGATAAGCTTTTACGGAACTGGTACGATAGTCTACCAGTTTTTCTCAAATACGCCGAATGGAAAGATATGCAAGGAGATCCTTTTGATGGACTAAAAGGGCCCGAAGGAGCGATTCCCGCATCTCAGGAGCCTCTCAAGCGCCATTTGATCTTGCAAGTAATCACCTTGCAAGTCTCTTATGACAATATTTTGATCTTATTACACCGTCCACTACTTGAATACAAAATGTCTTCTCACAGGAAAGGAAGTTCACCAGCGGTTGCCAATGACGACCCTTTTGCCTACTCGTTTAACACTTGTATGGCCTCAGCAATGCGAATTGCTCGTACGCCTGCTCATAAGTTTGAGTACGACATGCCTCTAGCACTTATGTGTATGCATATGTTCACTGCCGGGGTCATTTTATGCATCCCGGCGACTATGAGCCCCTTTAGCTATCTTGCACACAACGCTAAAGCTGGAGTTGTAAGAATCATCCAGATGCAAAAAAGACTATCGAATCATACACCAATAGCCCTACAGAGCCACGCCATCCTGGAAGAGCTTATGAAAGTTGCGATCAAGCGTGAGCTTGACATGATGTTACAACCTACTGAGCATCAGCAATCGCGCAATAACTATGAAGAGAGCATGGGGTTCAACTCGAGATATATGTTCCCGACGGGTGAATCGACCCCAGTCTTGTCGCCTTCGGGCGGTATGCCCTCAGGGACTGTCACTTCACGCAATGGCCAACTGTATGCGAATCATACTTCAGCATATGGACAGCGCCCGCCAGGAGAGTCCCAGTTGACCCCAGGCGCAATGGGCGAGAACAATAGTTCTTTGGAATTTGACGCGGGTCCATCTGAAACGGCGAGCTATTCTGTGCCAGGACTTACAAATGCTAATGATCTTCCTCTTTTACATCCTACATATGAGGGATCCACGTCTGCTATTTCATGCGATGGCGTTGATTACGGTCAAAACTACAGTGACCTAGGTGCTGAACTAGATGATGGATTTAACAGCGCGTTCGGTGCCTTAGAGAAAGGTTAGTTCAAGAAACATTGCTACTCGTCGATATATGCTTACTCACGTAGTTATGTACGATTTTGCGCCTTTGGAGCGGCTCGACCCTGCATGGATGCATTCTATTGCAACCAGTGATCTACAACTTCCCACCGAACATCGGCCGCAAGACGGCCTTTCGGGATCAGAAGGTGCAAGTCAAGCTGGGCTACCTGCAGCTGCTGAGCTGCATGAGGACTCTGACGAATCTCGAGCTTCGCAGTTGGCTTTACATGGCGGAGCGACTGCTGCAAGGCACATTGGAGCTAGCCTCCATAACTTCACGGAACCTGGACCCCCATGGCTGTGGGGTCTGAACAGAATTACATGAGAGCTTTGATATTCTATTTGTATTGAATAAACTCTTGAGATGGAAAATAATTACTCTCTATCCTGACGCTTCATCTACAAGGCGCTTCCAACCATGACAACTCTCTACTGGCTGAATACATAAATATAATGTTTACAGAGACTATAATTAAATTAGAAATGTTTAATTACTGAGCATAAACGTAGTCTTTACAGTAACTGCAGTTAAAATATAGATTCTCAATCACTGTTCCGAAATATGATATTTATAGAAACTGTGATTAACATAGAGATGCTTAATTACTATGTGTGTTTAAAGCAACTATAAATTAAAACAAGGCACTCAGTCACTCAGAGCTCCAATTAATGAGTCAGCTATTTTTGGACATGGAGATAAAGAGATAAATCATCTCAGTTTAGATAACCAGTATGAATCTTCAGATGTGATCAGACTGTGGAGGCAATTCGCGGTAACTGGATGCATCAACCGGCAACTACTTGGGCGGGGGAGGTGAACAGGAAAACAGGCGGAACGGGTGGGGCTAGAGACTCTCGGCGGAAGCGCGGGGGAATGGTTGGACAGGAGGATCTCTCGTCCTCCACCGGATGACTTTCTCCGGTGGAGGAGAAGGAAGGCCTCGAAATAATGTTTACCTTTGCTTTCTCAAAAAACCCACACGCACATCTAAGTGGCCCTTGCAACCCCGCAACTAGAGATGGACGCACCGGAGACGGGCTGTCATGCCAATTGGTCTCCACAGCGGAATCCAAGGGGTTTTGCGGGGTCCCCGCAAAACGAGAACAGGCTATCAGGATGCCTTGATTTGATATAAAAGCACTGTCACGCATGTCTGATCATAGTTCCTCCTCCTAAGATTCCTTTCACTTGTGAGAGCAAGATATATTATCACCTCGAATCTGCTAAAATTTCACTATTAAAGAATGACGGATCTTAAAGAAGAATGTGTAGAGAATCACATTGAGAGTAGCTCCGTCGGATCAACGTACCCTCCTGAAATCGTCGCATTATACGAGAAGTTCGACGATGACAGAAGGAAAAAGTTGCTCCGGAAGATGGATTACCATCTAATCCCAATCATCACCCTGCTCTATCTTTTCGCATATCTGGACAGGTAAGACCAAGCAGGCCAGACCTAGAGTCACTGGAAGGCCATAGTCACTGACACTGAGTTTCTTCCATAGAGGAAACATCGGGAATGCAAAGCTGGCTGGGCTCTTAGAGGGTGCTCATATCAACGACGCTGAATATAATATCTGCCTTACGGTTTTCTTTGTCACCTACGTGATCTTTGAGGTTCCTGCCAATATGCTTCTGAAGAAGTTCAAGCCCTCGGTTTGGAGTACGTTCAGCCCCGTTAGATATGAAAAGCTATAATGCTAACCGACACAAGTCCCAACAATTGCCGTCTTATGGGGAATCGTCATGGCCTGCCATGGATTTGTCCACAGCTACGCCGGCTTGCTAGTTTGTCGACTCATCCTTGGCATCCCTGAAGCAGGAATCTTCCCCGCTTGCTCGTACTACGTGACGATGTGGTACCCTCGAGCAGAAGCACAGTACCGGACAGCACTATTTTATGGGGCAGCCTCTCTCGCGTATGTGCTCTGTGCTCAAAACCCAACCCAAGAAATATTGCTGACAATTCCCAAGTGGCGCTTTTTCTGGCTTACTTGCTTACTGCATCTCACTAATGGATGGTGTCGGAGGATATAAAGGGTGGCAATGGATCTTCATTCTTGAGGGGGCAGCTACAGTAGTTGGTGGCCTAGTGGCATGGTTTTTTATTCACGACTCCCCGAATGGAGTGAAGTGGCTCGATCAGGACGAGGCAGACTTCATTACCGCCCAGCTTGCTTATGACGGAAACAGCACAGGAAATGCCATGCAAGAGGGACAAAAGAAGAGCGTCTACATCAAAGAAGCTTTCTGTGATTGGCAGGTATGTTCTGATCTCTCAGTCTCCCACATAGATATCCTTCCTCTGGGTTACTAACCTTGCCTAGATTTACCTCAGCTCTTTAATCTACATCGGAATCTCAACTAGCACATATGGTCTCGTTTTTGGCCTACCCACAATTATTAAAAATCTGGTTCGTCCCCCCTCTCCTTCACTCACTCTTACACAAGACGCCGTAAACCCAACGGGCATAGCAGCCAAAACTAACAGCCGTTCCTCCCGCCAGGGCTACACCGCTCGCATCGCCCAGCTTCTCACTATTCCCCCCTACGCCACCGCCTGCGCGATAACAATCATCGTGGCCCACTTCTCAGACAAGTACAAGAAGCGTGGCGTCTTCGTCGTCGGCAGCCTCACTGCCTCCGCCTTCGGCTTCATCCTCGCCATCGCTACCTCAAACCGCCAAGACCTCTCTGGCGTAACCTACGCTGGCTGCTTTATTGCCTGCTGCGGCTTCTATCCCGCGTTCCCAGGTATCATCGCCTGGCTTGCTAATAATCTTGCCGGGTCGTACAAGCGTGCTATTGGAATGGGGTTGCAAATTTGTATGTGCATTTCCTTCTTTGCTTCTTTCCCTCCTTCCTACCTACCGTTACTATTTTATTCTCTACAAGGGCGAGTGACTGACAAGTTGGAAATAGCGCTGGGAAACACAGGTGGTTTGATCGGGTCGAATATTTTCCGCGCTCAGGACGCACCAGCATACAGACTTGGGTACGGCATCTCGATAGGCTTCATTTGTATGTCTGCCGTGTCCGCGGCGCTAATGGTCTTTATCCTAGATAGGATCAATAAAAAGCGCACGGCGGCTGTGGAAGAGATGGGCGGAGAGGCGATTGTTATAGAGGAACAAGGGGAGTGGAATCTCACAGAGATGGGCGATCGTAGCCCGTTATTCAGGTATATCTTATAGAATGATGTTCACGAATTTGGAATAGTCTAGATAACAAATAGGCAAATATATCTCTTGACCTACAAAGCTTAGTAACAGAAATGGAGATGTCGTTTTTCTTTCCTTTTGGCGCGCGTGGCTGGTTTGGCAGGCCTAGATGGCTGTGCTATAGTGGGGGGTGGGTGAGTGGCTGACGAGGTCGTAGTTATGGAGGGGAATTAATAGTAAATAAGTTAGTTTGTAGGCTGCATTCCCATCTCATGATAACATAGGTTTTAAAGAGTGGTTTTCGTAATAATAATTTCTCTACCACCTCCTAGCCTCTTTCTTCTCCTCTACCCCCCCTATCTTTCCTCCGACTTTCTTATCCCTGCCATCAACCTCTCCCCTTCTATATCACCGTATAACCCCTTTACTAACCTTGTTATCTCCTCCTATTCCCCCCCTTAATCCCCTATCCTCCCCTATTTCCTCCTCATCCCCCCCCTTCCCTAAATTACCCCTATCCTTACCTACCTTATCCCGCTTCATCCCTAACTCATACCTCCCCTTCCATACCATACCCATTACTATCCCTAACTCATCCCTCTTCTTCCCTAACCTACCCCTCTTCATCCCTAACTTATTCCTCTCCTTCCCTACCTCATTCCCCTCTATCCCTAAACCATCCCTCTCCTTCCCTACCTCACCTCTCTCTATCCCTAACTCATTCCCCTTATTCCCTTTCTCATCCCCCTCTCCTCCTCCCTCCCCTTCTCCTTCCTATTATCCCCCCCTTCTCCTCCTCCTTCTTCTTCTCCCCCTTCCCCTTCTTACTTCCCTCGCACTTCTTAACTCCTCTACCCTTTTGATTTTCCGTCTATATATATTCAGCTGTGCTTATTTGTGCTCATCTCTACCTATCTTATTTATTTTTAGCGCGCCCTAGGTAACTAGCAAGCCTAGACTGTCTATTTAGATAGTAATAAGTCAATTTTCAGGTTTAGATGGCTATGCGTAGCAGGGAGTAGATTAGAGGCTGACGGGGCTGTCGTTGTGGATGGGAACTAATGAGGCGATATGATGAGTAGGTGTACTACGTGTGGCCGGGGGTGGCTGAGGGTCTGGCGCGGTCGTGGTTGTGGAGGGCAAATGTATGGTAAGATGATGGGCACTACAAGCGGAATTCAATCGCTAGTCTTTATGGTAAGCTACGATAAGTTAATTATATGGTGATATAACTATTAGTCTATATATAACACTAATTTAGGTAGCGCGCCAGTAAGATATGTCAAAGGCTATTTTAGTTTACCACAGACGAAGCACTTAGCTCCCTAGCTAAGTAAGTGTCCGTAAGGTACGATTTATCATTCCACCCCCTAAATTCTTATATATACTTTAGTTTTCCACACACCATCTTTATTATCTAGCATCCAAAACCACAATAAAGAGCCATCCGGAATTAAGGAACGATAGCCTGGATGGTCGAACTATACCCAGCATTTACAGTACTGTCCATGGACAATGGCACGAGGGACGCAATCGTTATCACCTTAACAGGAATCCTAGCCAACTTCTTCTGGCACATAGTAAAGCACAGCTGGAGAGCGTGCTTCGGGTATTCAGGGGGAGAATCTTATGTAACGGAGCTGAAGCTTAAACATAACGAGCAGCGAGATATATCATTAGAGAAACTTCTCAAGGAACGGGACGATGCTCGCGAGGAACGGGACGGGGCTCGCAAGCAACGGGACGAGGCTCGTGACGAACGAGACAAGGCACGCAAGGACCGAGATGAGGCATTCAAGGACAGAGACGAGGCATTCAAGGACAGAGACGAGGCACGCAATGACCGAAATAAGTATTTGAACGAGGCAATAATTATTCGAGGGAACAAGACAATACTCAGATAAGCCTAAATTTTGCTCATTGGGAACGAAATAATGCTCGGAGGCAACGGGATACAGCATATAAAGAACGAGACGATGCCCGCAAGCAACGAGATAGAGCATATGAAGAACGCGACAAGCTCCGTAAAGCGAAACTTGAGAGTGACGAGAAGGACAAGTTGAGCCTGCTGGTTTTGGAAAGACACCAATGTCTGCAGGGGTTAAAAAAGTCTTTGAGGGGCTTACGGAGTTTATGGCGGATGAAGGTGGGATCAGCACGTACGTACTATAGTTCCATTGCTTCCCTGTTACTAACCCTGCACGATAGAGAAAGCCATCGGGTTTAGATATATTCAGCGGCGCTCGGTTGTGTTCATCTTTATTTTTTTCTTTTGGCGCGCGGTAGGGGTTGGTTGCGTAAGAAGTTGGTCTCGGAAGCTGTCCGTGGCGGGGGTTGGGTGACGGGCGGCAAACTGGTAATGTGAGATGATCGGTATGTGTCCTGCGTACGCACTGATATCACTCATGTGCATGGGGAATAATAGTTCTATTATGCATATCCATATAATCATCATCATCACTGTCATAAGTCCGCTTCTTCCCATCCCCCTTCTTCCATCCACTCCCACCTATACACAGAAAAAAAAATCGCAGTAAAGCCAAAAACAAAACCAAAAAAATCGGAAAAAACCTCCCATAAATAAATACGAAACCCCCGTCACATAACACCCCCCGCCCCGATCAACAAAAACAAAACGCCCATTGCAATCAACCCCCCTTCATCACTAAAACGTATTTCATCTCATCTCATCTCATAAACCCCTAAACCCTCTCAACCCTCTCCCCCGCATCCCCAGCCGTCTCCCCATAATAATCCGGATTAACATGCCCCGGCCCCGCGGGCCCCCCGGGCGGCGGTCCCGAATGCGTCGAATGCGCCTCATACCCCCCATTCGGCGGGGCATGGTACGCGCCCGACGGCGGAACAGGAGGTGGTGGAAACGCGGCGGGAGCGTTCGGATCGGGGTATGCGCCGTAGTGGTTTGCGTCTGGGGTGGGGGGGTAGGGGTGGGAGGGGGGGTGGGTGGAGTGGTTGGGGTAGTAAGCGCCGCCTGAGGCGTGGGGGGGGGAGGGGGAGTAGTCTGTTGAGCGGCGGGAGGAGGGGTAGGAGTCTGATGAGTAGTCTAGGGGGGGGGTTAGCTGGTGTGCGTGGGTGGATGAAAGGGGGTAGACGGGGAAACAGGTGGGTTAGGTTGGTGGGTGGAAGAAAATGCTATGTCAGGGGTATACGCACGTCTCTCCCTCGCCGCCTCCTCCTCCCTCCTCTTCCTCCTCGCCTTATACTTCCTCACCCCCACCGCCGCGGCCGTCGCCGCCGCCGCCCCACCGAGGACATCCCCCGCGCGACTCCTACTCCTGCTTCGACTCCTGCTTCGGCTCGGGCTTCGACTCAAACCCCTACTACGGGTATTAGCATCAGCAGCAAACTCAGATCTTCTCCCGAAATCCGTGCCCCGCACCCTTGGCACGGCGGGCGCGGCAATCCCGAGAACGGGACTGGGATGTTCTTCTTCACGACGACCAGTAAGGAAACGTTGATCCGCATACCCTCTCTCCAGCCCGCGGCTGTGCAGCGGCTGCGCGCCGTACTCCACCAACCCGGGACGCTCGAAATCATCATCACGCCCCCTCCTACCGCCACGGCTGCGGCTACGACTCTTGCTACGGCTCAGACTCCTCGATACACCCCTCTCGCCCTCCTGCTTCGCCTTGCGGCGCTCATACAACCCCGCGGCCGCTGCTGTCGCCAGTCCCGCAGCCGCGAGCTCCGCTCCCGTCCGGACCCGGGATTTACTCCTCGTGCGCTCGCCCTTGCGAGACTTCGACCGCGCACGCACAGCCTGCGCGATCGCTAGCGCTGCTGCACCCGCCGCGCCGGCCTTCGCAATGCTCTGTCGCCGTTTCTTCGGATCGGAGTGCCGGCCCTCGCTCGATGCGCGGCCTGCTCGGCTGGGGCTGCGAGTGCGGCTGCGTCCGCGGCCTTCTTCTGCGCGCTTGGTGTCGTGGCGGTCTTTGAAGTACTTCCCTGCTGCGAGGGCGGCGACACTCAGCGCAGCGGCGCCGAGACCCATTTTAAGTTTCGAGTGCTCTGGGCTGGGCGAGCGGCGATGGCGCGAGTGTGAGCGCGACCGGCGGCGGTGTCCGTAGTGGCTGTGTGCACGTGTTGCGAGCTGAGCACCGATCGCGCCGAGGGCAGCGCCGGAAGCGAGGTTCGCGCCTTTGTTCTGGCGGACGCCGGATTTGGAGCGCCGGCGCGAGATGAGTGCTGCAGCTGCGGCGCCTGCAGCAGCGCCCTCAGCGAGGTGCAGCTTATGATGCGGGCTGTGAGAGCGGGAGCGGGAGCGGGATCGGCGGGTGGTGCGGCGGACGACTTTCTCTTCGTTGCTCCATTCGGCGGAGCTGCCTGAGCCGCGGCGGCGGATCACCTTGCGCTCGGAGACGTAGTCTTCCTCTGGATGGCCGGTGTCACGGACCTCGTGCCAGCGGTAGTAGACGTCTTCCTCTCTGCGCGGTTCGCGCTCGCGCTCGCGTTGGATCACGACTGGCTGCGGTGCGGGAGGAGCCTCGACGATGATGCGTTGTGGCTCGGGCTGCTTGTGTCTAATCACCAGTGGAGCCGCCACATCGGGTCGTCCGTAGTACTCAGTCTCGCGGGTGACGAGATCGTAGCCCGGCCCGCCGCTGCGCTCAATGACGCGCACATCCTCTTCTCTCTCCCAGGTCTGTTCGCGCTCCCATGGTCGGAGGGGCTGTTCGCGTTCCCGCTCCCGCTCGCGCTCATACACCAGTGTCCGGCTACGCGCCGGCTCGTCCCGCCCGTAGTTGGATTCGCGCTCGCGGTCGAAACGCTCGACGCGTGTGTCGTGGGTGACTTCGATGCGCGGGCGCTCGTAGTCGGATTGCGGGGAGGGAGAGCGTGCGACGCGATAGCGATGCACGGTTGTTTTGTAGGAGCGCTCGTCGTCGGAGTAGTCGTCGTCGCGGTAGCGCGACTTGCGCGTGCGCACAATCTCGGGCATGGCTGTGGTGGGTGTGAGTGTGAGTGTGAGATGTCGGTGTTATGAGGAGATGAGGAGATGAAGAGGTGAGAATGTGAAGAGGGGAATGAGAGATGACGGTGATGATGGTGGGGTGGAATTGCTGCAAGGATGTTTAAGTGGAGCCTGGAATGCCGGCTCAGCCCCGGTGCGGGAATTCTGGAAGGGTGGGAGAAGGAAAAGAGGCAAAGATAGCGGGGCTTTGTTGACAGATGTGCGTATATGTATGCGGGGAGGAGGAGGAGGAGGCCGAGAAAAGGAAGGATTTTACCTGGTCAGACAGAGCCTTGGCTGGGTCTCTGTCTGTCCGTCCTTGGT
Source organism: Pseudogymnoascus sp. 03VT05 (assembly GCA_001662645.1). Lineage (NCBI taxonomy): Eukaryota > Fungi > Ascomycota > Leotiomycetes > Thelebolales > Thelebolaceae > Pseudogymnoascus > Pseudogymnoascus sp. 03VT05. The sequence goes on along the minus strand of KV459385.1, from coordinate 61,631 downwards.
CGTCTGTCCTCGCCTTTGGTGTGGGAAGGAGTGGCGGGGTGCAGTGAGAGATAGACAAGGATGTGGCAACTTGGCGAGGAGCCGTGAGACTTGATTCGGAGAGGGCTGGAACAGTGATGCAGTGAGATGGTAGGATGAAGAAGATGTCAGCAAGGCAGCGGGTGAAGCAACGTAAGGCACAGCGACAACGCTGTCAGCAATGGGGACGGTGAAGATAAGCTTGAGCTTGAGGTTGAGCTGGAGGTGAAGATGAAGATATGTATGAATGTCAGTGGGAGAGAGAGTATGGACGACGAAACAAAACGCCGCCGTCAGCACCAGAAGTAGTACTCCAGTTGCCCTACCGCCGTGTGCTCGGTAGGTGAATAATCAATCCAACCAAACAATAGCGAGACCACAGTGCCACAACGGATGCGGTGCAAGTCATCAGCTGGCCCCTCGAGGGAACCGGGAAGAGCCCATGTACTCGTCGTACTCGATGCCTGGGCGCTCTTGGTCAGTTATCCTCTATCCACACAGCCACTCAAGGGAACCTCAACTGCCCAATCAGCCTCTCACCAGCCACGCAGTCTGCATACATAGTACGAAGGTTGCTAGCAGAGGATTCTGTCGCAGGGCTGATGACGCACCTGTCCGTGGCGATCCGGTGTGGAGAATTCAACGATCAACGATCAACGATCAACGATCAACGATCAACGATCAACGGGTAGCACTCGCAGTTCCGGCTTGGCCTTGACGCAGCCTTGCGCGCGTGGTGTGTATCGAGATTTGAGGGTTGGTCAAGTATCAAGTGTGAAGAATCGACTTGAGAGTTGAGTATTGTGCATTAAGAACACGGCGCGAGAGTGCATGAACTCATGTATGTATGTGCATATGTCTGCCTGTCTCTGTGTCTGTCTGTCTATTTTCTGTGTCTATGACTGACTGCCTTTCATCTGCATGTATGCGTGTCTGCCTGTGTCCCGTCCCTGTGCTCAGTATTTGAGTATATATACTCAGTACGGTGAAGAATCACATCCACGTATGTTTCGGCGACGATGGAGGCGCATTTCAAAGAAAAAAGAGCCTCATAGGTGAGATGTGGGATGGTGGGATGGTGGGATAACGGGGTTAACTTCACTCCTGGAAGTAGGTGTACAGAATAATACCAGTGCACAACAACCTCCTCACCGCCCCCAGACGCCCCTCATACTTGATTGTACTGTACATCCCAACAAACCCGATCTATGATCTATCATATATACGCAATATAATATAATATAATATAATCTTATAACTTACATACCGAGATATCTCTTACCACCGCGTATACAATACAACACCACACCCACCGACCAGCCACCCGGAAACGGCACGAACAACCTGCACCGGTCAGACCGGGGAACCGACTACCGACTACCGACTGCCGCCTAGAACCACAGGTGATACAGCGCCGCGAATTATGAATTGGAGATTGGCCCAATGCACGAGATGAGCTGGGCGATTGGCAAGGCTGAATTGTCCATTCCGTGCTGGTGGTGTGAGCATCCTGTCGCTGCTGCCTGTCCCGCCATCCTTCCGCTATTCTCTTCTTCCTACGGGTTGAGGAGGATGGATAGGGTATGTTGCATATACAGATACATGCACGACATCAACGAGTGCGCCGGCCGGTGTGCAGTGCCATGCGGCTCAGCTGTCGAGTGTCTTGTCTCAGCTGTGTGTCTGAGACCGGGTGGTGCCCATGCATCACGAGCCACGCCGGGGCAGAGTAGCACGCCGATAAATCCAGCTCGCCGATAGGAGAGGCGAACTGTTTGACTTAACTCACAATTCGCATTGTGTCGCGATAGATAGCTAGATGAGATAGCTAGCTACAGCGATATATCGCGCTGCCCATCCGCAGCCTTGACTTTTCGTCTCCCTCATCTCTTGCATTGATACCCCCCCCTTCAAAATCGAAAATATCCCCCCCCCCCATCAAAACGCCCATATGCTACAATACTCCTACATCCCCTAACCCAGGTCCGCCCACTCACTCGACCTTAGGTTTCTTCCCACCCTCTCCATTCCCCTCACCAGCCTCCTCAGCGCTCCTCTTCCCATTCCCATTCACCTCCTTCTTCTCCTTCTTCCTCACCATCCCCGACAGATCGGTCGCGCCCTTCTTAGCCTCCTCAACGCGCTGCGCTGTCTGTGCTGCCGTCTCGCCGAGCATGGAACCGATTAGACCGGAGGAGCCGGAGCCGGGGGGGCCGTTGAGGGCGGCGCTGATGTCGACAGGGGGTGCGCGGAGGTCGGTGAGCTGGGTGGGAGTGTTAGTTAGTGTCTAGATAGCTGTATTGGAAAGCGGAAGAAAACATACCCTCTGCTCCATCTCCGCCACGATCTCCTTAACATCCTTAATCTGCCTCGTCGTCTCATCCGTCTGCTCCTCCTCCGCTTCCTTCGCAGCCAGCTTAAGCTTCGTGCTCTCAATCGCGCTCTGCATCTCATCAGCAGCCTCCCCCCTCATCTCCTCATCCACCACCCCCTCCTTAGCCGCAGCCGGAGCCTCCTCTCCCTCCTCCCCCGTAGTCGTCATACTCGCAAACTCCAGCGCCAAACTGAGCTTATAATGCGCCTCAGCGATGATCTCCGACGCCTTCTCATACAACTCCTTCTTCAACCCCAGCGCGGCCTTGAAGTCCGCCACCGCGCTCGGGAAGCGCTCGCTCTCCAGCGCGATCTCAGCGAGCAGATCGTGCGTGTCAGCGATGCGCTCCTTAACGTGTCGCGTAAGCGCGCTATCGCCCGCATCCGCTTCCTTCCCCTTCCCTGCGCCCTCAGCAGGGGCAGCAGCGAGTTCCTCAAGACGACGCGTGAACAGCACGCGCGCCAGATCAAGAACCTCAAACGCAGTAGCGAGCTCATCATCCTCCTCCTCCTCCTCCTCCTCCTCCGCATCAGCATCCTCATCCTCATCCGAGTCCTCAAAGTTCTCATCGCCCGTAAACTGGAAAAGCGGTTTCTTCTCCGCCGCCTCCTCGACTTTCTCCTCCGCTTTCTCCGCGCCCTCAGCAATAACTGCTAACCCTGCCCCGCCTTCCTCTTTCTTCGGCTTCACATCCTTCTTCTTCGACCCTCCCCCCGCCCTGCCGCCTAGGACATCGCTCTTCGACTGACCGACCCTGAATAAGCTGCGTCCGTACAGGAACAGCACTTCCGCATTCGCAGGGTCCATCTCGCCATTCAGCTCAGCCTGCACCTCGGCGGCGCGCGCGAATAGGTCCGCAGCCTCGCCGTACTGGCGCTGCGCATAGTGGCTCGTGCCTTTGGCGCTGAGGTCCGCGAGGGTCACGAGAGTGGTGTTGTGCGCTTCGGTCTCATTGTAGTGCGGGGTTCCGCCTTCGGAGGCGGGCGTGCTGATGCCGGTGGAGGGCATGGTGGCGGTTGTGGGGGGTGGCGCGGGCGGTGCTTGGGAGTGAGGTGTGTGCGGTTATTGTGGTCAATTGGTTTGGTGGTGTTATTGTTTTGGTCTTGTAGGTCGGGGTGAGGTGCGCGCTGGGGTCGATTGAGGGGGTGGATTGCGTTGTTGGAGGTGGTTAGGAGGTCCTGTTTGGAGGTTTGTGGTGGAGGCAATGGATGACGCCGTGGATTTCGCGACCAGCTCTTAATGCGCGGCGCGTCACTGGAGCTTGAGTGGATTGTGGCACGTGACATTGATATAGATTGACAGACTAAACTACTTTGGGTAACTTGCTAGGTACTGAATTCACTCGAACTCATAAAGCCAGTTCGAAATATATATTAGTTATTTACCTAGTTCAGGTTACAGCTACTGCCTGTGCTAATATTATTTGAAATTAAACTTGAATTTTATGAACATAGCTCTAAGATTGCCATTAACCATGGAGTGAATAGAAGGGAACTCTGCCATTGATCCCCCCTCTCTTCTCCTACTAACACCATCCTGATGGGACGATGTTCTTATGGCGAATATAGCCTTCGGTATACTCGAAGTTGAAGTGCGTGCTATGGCGGTAGTCCTACTGTTACACCAGATGGAGTTTACATGGTAGCTACGATGCTGATCCGAGGTCCAGTTTGAGATACACGAAACTGACGAGAATAGATAACTTGCAGTTATGCCGCCCTTCATTGGATCGGAAAAGAAGGGCGAGAAACGCCAGGGAGAGGAAAATACATGCACATATAGCTCGCCGCTGAACTATCTTGCACGACTTACATGAGACATGAGTACAAAATTAACAGGATCCCTAGGAATCCAGTGAGATATCGGCCTGCGAGAAAGGCAAAGCGTATCAAGCCGTTATTCTCCTGGGGAAACTGCGATCGAGGCGTTGGTTGGTAATCGTTCTTTCTATATCTAGAACTCGAAGGCCCCTGAGGAAGCTCCGATCGAAGCATTGCTTGGTAATCGTTCTTTCCATGTCTAGAACTCGAAGGCTCCTGAGAAAGGTGCGATCGAGGCTATTGCTTGGCAATCGTTCTTTCCATGTTTGGAACCTTTAAAGCTCCGAGGAGGTTGCGACTGAGGCTTGCTTGGTAGTCGTTCTTTCCATATCTAGAGCTCAAAGGCTCCCGAGGAAGGTGTGATCGACGCTATTGCTTGACAATCGTTCTTTCCATACCTAGAACTTGAAGGGGAGACAGAATGAGAGTCTCGATCTATGATGTCGGCGAGATGACAGATACCCTTTGGAAAAGAGGTGTGTTGGCCACCATGCAGAGGCTATCACAAGCCAGTGGACCATATTATTTGCAGGAGTATCACTGGTCATTCCAGCCGGAAGGGTACGACCGAGCTATACTCAAGACCCAGGAATCATATCACATACGTACCTTCCTTCTTTACTTATCTGCTCTTCTTATTACTTGCACTTGCATACATTTTGTATGTTCCAGACTCTCTCCTTTGGCTCGTTGGTCGATCGTTTTCTGATCGGCCCCGTGACGGCCGGATAATAAGCCCGGATAATTCCCCCAGGAACAAATGATCGCCGCTGTCGCCAGTCTTCTATTTGCGGGGTTCGGGGGGTTTTCTGCACTACGGACCCTTTCCTTCCACTACCGAATCAACTGCGACGCTAACCCCGCCATTTCCATTTCCCATATTCCAGTCCATTTCCATTTTCATCTCCACCTTTCAAATTTAAATCCTTACGAGCACTCTATCCATGCAGGGACGGCACGAAGTATGGACCTTGTCGAGAAAATCAAACTCTTATAGGCCATAATTCTCTCAATCTCCTCTTCATTGCCATGTGGCTTTAGCATTTGACACTCCTCTCTGCCATAATATACCGCTTCGAAAGACGCGATGCATCCTTGGACGTGTTAACCATTGCAATCCCAATTCCCTGTTTACAAGGTTCCTAGCTATATATTTTGTGACTGCTGCAGGTCGTTGAACTTGCGGCTGACGACTCCATTTTGTGCCCGCCAACCATGTCGGAACGTGATCCCGTTGCAACAGTCGAGGTGTCACCACAATATCCAGGTGGTACAGATGACCCCAAGATACAAGACATAAAATGCGATATATGCGGCAAGGTCTTCACCCGCTCAGAGCATCTGAGACGACATAAACGCGCTCATTCGTCTGAGAAGCCTTTTGCATGTGTTGAGTGCAAGAAGCGATTCGCAAGACAGTAAGTGGCCGACGCTACTTGATGAGGAGACCTGCTTATCCAAATGATAGAGACATTCTAAGGCGGCATCAAGCCAGCCATGAGTTGAAACGCAAGGTGAACGCATCAGACGAGACGCGACGCTATTCCCGGGCCTGTTTTGCCTGTGCGAGTGCGCGAGTGAGATGTTTGCGAGGCGTTGTCTGCCCACGCTGCAGGAGCCGGGATCTGCGTTGTGAATATCCTTCCAGGAGAACTCGTACGTGTGAACCCGGCGAATCTGCGATCGAGGCTGACTCTGTAGACTCGTCTCGAGCTAGCTCGGAAGAGGCTGGCCAGGGTGATGAAGTAATGACGGAACGAGATGAGGATGAGTCTGCTGTAGTCACTTGGGAGAATGAATCAAGCACCGGAGTGTTTGGATCAGCTCCCAAAGAGAGCAACTGGACCAATAATCTCCTCATTCCAACAACTTCTAACTCGACCTCGGTCGGGCAATCATGGAATGCCAGTGGATCGGAAGTTACTTCAGTTGACCCAAGTGCTGCCCAGACTCTTTTGGCAGGAGAATCTCCAATGAGTACCAGAGATTGGTTGATTTCACGAGGCATTATTAGCCCGGAGACAACTATTGTGACCGGAGCGCAGCTTGTTCCTCAAGTTAGCGAAGGCAATATTGGGAGTCTTTATAACTACTCGAGGATTAACTGGCTGCCCCCCAACGACCTTTCCCACATCGATCAGGCCTTTGGAGCCGCTTCACTTCAATCAGCAGGGTCTTCCAATGCCAGCGCGCAGGATGCTTTTGGCAACGGACACCGAGGGCAAAATATACAATCAAGTCCGCGTTCAGCATCGACTGGCCATTTTGACGAATCATATCTAGAGTCGTATGCCAATTCAAGGAATATTGGTTTGGCTTCAGGTCGGAGCAAACCATTTTCGCTAGAGAGAATTCCGTCAATAGCCACAGTAGGATCACCGTCCGATGCCTCAATGTACTATGGAGATGCGGCACAATCGCCTCTTCTATCTCACCACAAACAACCAAATCAGGCGCCCCTCCCACTCCTTGGTGGTCAGGGAAGCAGCCCTCTCAGCCCAACCTTGGAAAATATCCATACGCATCTGGCTGAATACACCCATTCGCAGATCTGGATTGCAGAGGAGTCATACGTTGCTCTGATAGACTATCTGAAGTATACATCCAGGCGGGATATCTCTCTGTCTTATACAGACTCCTTCCCGTCTCTGAAAGAGCTCAATGAATTCGCTGGACTGTATTTCGACAGATTCCATGAGTCATTCCCCCTCTTACACAAGGCTTCCTTTTTGAACACCAGAGATGGATGTGTCTTAGAACTCGCCATAGCAGCCATTGGGGCATGTTATGTAGGAACGGCCTACGCACGAAAATGCAGCGAGTCTCTGCATGAATTGGTCAACAAGCTGTTGGAGATCGCCACATCGTCATATTACAACCCTAGCGAGTTTCCCGAGGTTTTCGGACTCAGGAGGTATCCGCAGCGCCCTACGCGTTTACAAGCTCGGATTTTGAACGTCCTGGGTATGTTCCATAGTGGGAATCAGAAGTTATCGAGTCTTGCTAGGGAGGGCCGAGCAATTCTCGTGACGACGTGCATTGAAAACAAGCTTTTGGCGTCAAATCACTACGATGGTTGGCAAGCCTGCCTTGGCTCCGATGAAGAAGGGGACCGGTTTTTGCAGCAATGGCTAGAAGGTGAACTGAAGTGTAGGGCAGGTTATTTCGTATGGGTAAGGTCGCTAGCAGTCCCGTCAACTTGCAACCTGCTAATGATTCCCAAGATGCTGGATTGTATGATGGCCTATGAATCCGATTTTCGAACACACATGGATCTTTTGGATGGCAAGGCGCCCTTACCATGCCCAGAACAAATCTGGGATGAGCCGATGCTTAACAAAGCCCCGCTTCTAATTCTCAATGGCGGTTAGTCCTGCCATATACTCCCTTTTGGTCTTCTTAAACACCGATGCTGACCCATTTCGTCTTCATAGGGCCACCATCTCTTTGTCTCGCACTCGATGTGCTCTATACCGAAAAGAGACTCGTGTCAAATCTCGGTGAACTCAGCAGAATCCTACTGATTCATGGCATGTACCGGCGAGTGTGGGAAGTCGCAAGATATCAAAGCGACATATTATCGGACTGGGTGCCAACGGCGTTGAGCGAATCTCATCATGGAGTCACGTCAGAGAAAACAACCACGCCATTAACCAGCTCTGTGGTTTCGAGATGGACGAACGGGAGTTGTGATTGCCTTGATGTACTCCATTGGTCAGCCAAAAGCCGAATTCTCCAGGCATCCGGTCTTGAACACCCTACAATCTTACACCTTCACCTTGCACGACTCATATTGCTAGCCCCTGTATCCGACCTCCAAGAACTGGCGAGGGTGAAGCTTCGCCAGGAAACACAGAGCCACTCTGAATCTTTTCTCGATGCGACTATGCAGGAACAAGACTTGCAGAATTCCATACACAAGTGGGTTGCGCATGATCAATATAAGGCGCGTCTGGCGATAATCCACGCAGGCTCCGTCTTCTGGTATCTGCGCCGATACAGCTGTGGCGCCGTCATAGAACCATTCGCCAACTACCTGGCCACCCTCGTGCTCTGGGCCTACAGCACCTCAACCTCAGCAGCCAAGCTCCTCGCCAGTTCCACGCCCAACACGGTAACATACGACTCCCACAGGTCCGCCGACGCCGGGATCTCTCAAGACGCCTCACACCACAACCAATATCTCGCCATGCGGCCCAACTCTGAGCGTCACCAAAGCTACTTCCCCAACCCCTCATCGCTACACGCCCAAATCGCCGGCGCGCTAGACCACCTCGAGTGCCACGAGACATCTCTGATCCAGCTCGACCGGCCCTGCGACGACGAGATCGTGCAGCTCTTTGTGAGGTTTGGAGAGAGGATGACGCCGTACATGGCGAGGATTGGGGATATTAGCACGAAGGGGTCGGGGAGGAAGATTCTGCGAGAGGGGATTAAGTTGTTGTCTACTCATGATAGTCATGGGGCGGGGGTGGGGGAGAGGATGCCGAGTTGTGCGTGGGGGGCTGCGGAGAGGTTTGGGGAGTTGTTGGCGGCGTTGGGGAGTGCGAGGTGAGGGGGGGGGGGGTGTCGTGTTGGTGTTGAGGGGTTGATGGGGAGCGGGGGAGATGGGGAATACCAGATGTTAGTTATAATATAAATATGAATATATACGTGTGTGGCAAGTTGAATGAGCGGAAGATACGAGAGCAAAAACCGTATTAGGGAATCTTATTTTACCAAAGGCGGCTGTTTAGGCAGAAATGAAGTTGGCCCGTCGCGGCTCTGGGTCGCACCATTTCCGTTGCTGTTCTTTCGTCGGCTCCTGTTGATATTCTTCATCCACCTTGGGCTCCGTGGTGATCTTTACATTCTAAACATTGGATCCCCAACCTGCCCTGGCCCTTCTCTCCCTCACTCTTCTTCTACGGTTCAGCCGCACCCCTCCCTTCCAAGAGTGTCAGAAAAGATAGTCAATACAGACATAACACCACACAGCCTCCTTCCCAATCAATTTTATATAAGTGGCGTATTATCTCACCTATCGGTATGCATGACTGAGCCAGCCTCACTGCGATATTTCCAATAATTTTGGTGGAGAAACAATATTTACCTATTACCGAGACAAGGCTGAGTGAGGGGCAGACGAGCATCTACGACGGCAATACCACTGCGATTTCGGAGACTAGAACTTTTATACTTAATCATACTTCTTGCTCATACTTCTTTTATCAGATAAATATCTCTTAGTATATCGACAGACTACAGAAACTACCTATTATCATCCTGCTCAGCCGGAAACAAAACCAATTCCGACTCATAAAAAATCCGCAGCCTCGCCATCCCCGCGGCTATGGCTCAACCAAGTATGTCCCCCTCACAATCCCCTCACAGTCATTCAAACAGCTCAATCTGACAATACTAGCCTATATCATCCTCGGCGGAGGAGTCATCGGCCTCACCACAGCCTTAACCCTCCAAAAGCGCTCCCCAACCGCACGCATCATTCTCCTCGCGCACCATCTCCCCGGCGACCTAGCACTGACATATGCCTCTCCCTGGGCGGGTGCAAACTGGCTGAGCGTGGCGACTGATGGAGGACGAGCAGAGGTGCGGGATGCGGTTACGTATGTTAAGTTTGGGGAGCTGGCGGATGGGAGGCCTGAGGCGGGGGTGAGGAGGATGCCGATTCGGGCGATGTTTGATAAGGAGAGGGAGGAGGCGGGGGTGCTGAGTCCGGATGGGAAGATTTGGTATGAAGAGCTTGTGGGGGGGTTTAGGGAGGTGAAGGAGTTGCCTGAGGGAGTGAAGTTTGGGTATGAGTTGGATACTTTTGTGGTGGATGTTACGACGTATTTGCCTTGGTAGGTCTTCTGATTATGGACCCTTGGAGAGGAGACTGGAGAAGATGAGAGAGAGGGGAGGGGCTGATTCTAACCAGGCTTCTTACGGAGGCGATTAAGGCTGGGGTAGAGGTTCGCCGGAAGGTAATTGGGGACATCAAGGAGGTGTTTGAGGAGTTTCCGGAAGCAGAGGGGTTTGTGAACTGCACAGGCATCGGTAGCTATAGCCTCAAGGGAGTCGAGGATAAGGAACTTTACCCAACTATGGTAAATTTAACAATGATCTATGCTACGTGCTGTTACTGACAACATATAGGGACAAGTCATCCTAATCGAGAGTCCGAAGACTCCAATAGAGAAGATGTACTTCCGTTCGCCACAGCGGACGCACTCAGATACCACCTACGTCTTCCCTCGTGGCAAACACGGAGGCGTCATCCTAGGTGGCTGCAGGCTGGATGGCGTGTGGACGGGAGAAGTGAGCCTTGATCTCGCGGAGGACATCAAGAGGCGCTGCTGTGAGCTTTGTCCCGAGCTGGGCAAGCCGGAGGATCTAAAGGTCATTAAACATGGCCTTGGGTTGAGGCCGAGCAGAAAGGGAGGAGCGAGGGTTGAGAGGGAGGCTATGGATGGGAGGACTGTCGTCCATAGTTATGGTGCTGGTGGTGCTGGATACCAGGCATCGTGGGGGACAGCGAAGGAAGCAATTGACCTGCTTCTCAAACCTCGACAGTCTAATCTGTGACGAGTACCAGGCGGATAGGAGCAGGCAATTGTTGGTCAGGATCGAACCTTGTATTCGCACGTTGGACCGACACGCAACATACTAGATTCTGGGCCAATTGCGCAGTATTATACACTCCATGTCATGATCTTTGAAAAATCTAGTTTAGTCTAGTTTAGTATTGTACAGTAAATATGCCTATTCTACAGTCTACGTGTTACATCCGCACCCAACGACCCCCCTACCAGCTGTAGAACTGCCTCTGCGACGTAATCTTGCGGTTCGGGAGTTGAACCCACGTCTTTCGTGCTGCGATCTTGGCGTCACGCTCTTGGCTCTCGCGGATACGTGTCTTCTCCTCTCTGAGGACGACGTGGATATCTGCGGCTGTCAGTATATTTTCAAAAACACAGCCTCAATCTCAGCTCAGACTTACGCGTTGTAGGGTTCTTCATCATGTTGATCTGCCCACGGGCCCTGTGATCAGGAGTTCTTCCGTAATCACCCTTCCCAACCCAAGCCTGCTCGATGTACAACCGCGACGGATCCTCAACCTTCATCCTCTTCCCATCCTTCGTCATGATCTGCACAGCCCTGAAGCCCTCTTCCTTCCCCAGTCCCATTCCTCTCCTCACAATCGCCTCATTGCGCGCATGCACCAAGTGCTCCCTAACGCCCTGCGCAGCCTTCTTCTTCGAGAAACGCATCTGCACAATCGCCTCCTCCAGCGGCTTTCCGGTAATCTGCCTCGCCAGCGGCCCCAACTTCTTGACGCTCGTCTGGTAATTGTGGCTCTTGCTGTGGCTGATGCGCTCCGAGCGCTTCAGGGTCTCGGTCTTGCTCAGACGCCCGCGCGCCGTGATCTCGCGAATCACCATCTTGCGCTGCCAGCGCTCGCGGCTGCTTGGGTCGGGATCGAGCGCTGCGGCCATATTGCGCGGGTTGCGGGCAACCGCAGCAGGACCGCTGCTGGTGGGGACGGGGCCGGCGACGGCTTCGTCTTCGAAGATGGATGAGGAGGCGAGGGCTCCGCGTTTCGGGGCCACGGGGGCGGCGGATTTGGTTTTTACGAACTCTTCGTGGAGCTGGTCGCGGGGAGCGGGCTTCGAGGGGGTGTCATCGCGGCCTTTTGAGCTCCAAAATGCTGTGCGGTATTGGGGGATCGAGGAGGTGAAGGAGGTTACTGGATCAAAATATTAGCAATGGGATTGTAGGCATTGGAGGTTATTAAGACTGACCGGAGGTGGCCACCCGCCTGGTACGCAGAGGGAGGCTCATATTGCTGGTGCTGAGCATTGCATTGATGATTTTATTGCGGCTCGTGAGGTTGTTTGTCGTCTCGGCCCCGTAGAATTTCGAGCCAGGCCAAGGCGGGTAAGCTGGGCAGAACATCGGCGCTAGTCCGCTTCCGGCCAGCATTCGTGAGAAGTTACTCTACTCGCTGGTTGGTGGCCTTATACCTTGTTCCACATCGCCATGATCGCGCGCAATACGAACAGACGCGTTGATTTACTACCTGGAAGCCCTAGAAGTCTTACAACTGCTCTCCCATCTCGTCGAATCTTCATACGCACAAGGTCGCATACCTCGCAACCTTCGACGACGACCAAGCTGGCTTTATAACGGACCCTGACGCCAAGCCCTTCCATGACGACCAACAGACGACCATGGGTGAACCTGTAGGAGAGGATGCGTGGGTGTCGCTCGTGGACGAGGGCAGTCGCAGCGCTGCGAACCTAGAGCAGCGAGTCGAGGTCGTGGAGCTGTACAAGCGAGCCGTGAGCGCCGAGCCATACAGCCTGCGATTGTGGGTGCAATACTGCGAATGGATCTGGTCGCTACACACAGATTGCCAGTCCTCCGATGCAGGCTGGTCAGAGGAGGAGCAGCACCTGGGCCAGGAGGTCTTCTCTATCTCTGTCGCCATCGATCTGTGGCAGCAGGGCGCGCATGCTATCCGTTATCGCCTTGACGACAGCCATTCTCTGTGGAACAGATACATGTCGATCGAACTGTGGCTGCTAGCCAAGGCACCATCGCCAGCGGCGGTGGATCGCGTGAAGTCTCTGTATCTGGATCGACTGCAGGTGCCTCATGCGACGTGGGAGGAGACATCTCAGGCCTTCTCGACGTTTGTGACGAGATACGATGAGCCGCATTGGGAGGAGACGATGGTGCGCAGCACACAACTCGCGAAGAATGCCAAGGAGATATACGGACAGCGAGAGGATCAGGAGTTGAGCCTCGTACGATCTGTGCAGTCTGGTGATAAGGAGAAGCAGAAGGCTGTTCTTACAGAGTACTTGGAGTGGGAGACGGTCCAGAGCCGGAAGAAGAACGGGATTCCTGCTCTTTGCTTTGCGCTTTACGAAAGAGCACTCCTCATTCTCCCTACTGACGTTACACTGTGGGAAGATTACGCTGGTGCTGTCAATGGCTACATTGGAGTGTCCCATGGCCGTCCACAAGATTGCCCCGACCTTCTCCAGCTTCTTCAGAGATCGGTGAAGCACTGTCCGTGGTCAGGAATGCTGTGGTCGCGATACATGCTGCGTGCTGAGGTAGAACATCTTGACTTCAGAGACGTAGAGCAGATCAAGCATGCCGCCACAAGCTCTGACCAGCTAGATCGCAATGGCATGACGGATGTGTACATGGTGTACGGTGCGTGGTGTAATTATCTACGACGCAGGGCTGTTGATAGGGATGCCACTGACGAGGATGGTGATCTTGCGGATGTGGGAATGCCATCTGCCCTCGACGGTGTGGAGCACTGGGGAGAGCCTGCCGACCGAAAGAATGCCAAAGGCGACCCTACCTTTCAGATCCAACGGTGCTGGATCCAGTATTTGACACAAAAGGGTCTGATCACTGAAGCACGTGCGCAGTGGCATGACTTGGTTAAGCCGCACGGTGACAGCTACGAGTTTTGGCTGAGGTACTACCAGTGGGAGATGGATATGCCACATACAGACAACACTCGACCTTTCGCAGCTGCTCTGCTCAAGCAGGCCATCCAGAGACGGACCTTGGATTGGCCAGAGAAGATTATGGAGATGTACCTTTCGCATTGTAGCACATACGAGTTCCCAGTCGACGTTGCAAACGCCATCGATTTTGTTCACCGAAACAGTAAAGGGGTGGCGAAGAGGAGACAGCGGGAGGCCGCCGAGGCAGCTGCTGCCTATGCAGAGCAGCAAAGACTTGTCCAGCCCGCCGAAGCGATTGAAGCTGATGAATCGCCGGGGGGGTCGAAGAGAAAGAGAGATGCTGCTGCTGAGGTGGATGGCAATGCCGCTAAAAAGCTTAAGGCAGGTGGCGAAGATTTAGATGCACAAAGCGTCAAACGTGATCGCGAAAATACAAGCATCCTCGTCTCCAACCTTCCTTTGGAGGCCACTCAGACGAAGTTGAGGCAGTATTTCAAAGAATACGGACACATCAACAATCTTACACTCAAGCCTGAATCTGACAAGCAATCGTCAACCGCATTGATCGAATTCCGCTCCGTCGAAGATGTCCAATCCGCTCTCCTCCGCGATGGCAAATACTTCGCCGATAAGCAGATATCTGTCGTACCGGGCACGGGCCTCACGCTCTACCTGACCAATTACCCGCCCACTGCCGATGAGGACTACCTGCGCAACCTGTTCAAAGACTGCGGTGAAATCTTCTCCTTCCGCTGGCCGAGTCTCAAGTATAACACTCACCGCCGCTTCTGCTATGTCTCGTTCAGGACTGCCGCAGCTGCGGCCGCTGCTACTGCTCTCGATGGCAAGATGCTCGAAGGCAAATACAAACTGGAGGCTAAATACTCGGATCCTAGCCGCAAGAAGCCGCGCGAGGGCGCTATGCTTGAGGGCCGCGAGATCCACATTGCCGGCCTTGACCGCGGCGCATCCGAGGACGACTTACAAGCCGTGTTCTCGAAATATGGCGTTGTGGAATCTGTCCGCATCCTCCGCAACATCGCAGGCAAGAGTAAAGGCTCTGGCTTCGTCGTCTTCGCCAAGGCAGAAGAAGCCACCAAGGCCCTCGAGCTAGACAAGACGAAGTTCTGGTCCCAGGTTCTAACTGTCGAGCTCGCGACCCCGACGAATTTCAAGGCCACGGCTACCACTAGCACTTCGGCTGCAGGATCTCCGGCACCAAGCAACAACCTTGACTCCCGAATGTCGGGTGCGGGGTCACCGGCTGCAGCTAACAATCATGCGCACGCTGCCGGACAGTCAAGAGCCGAGATCACAGCCCGTACCATCACGCTTCTCAACGTGCCGGATACCGTGAACGACGCTCGCCTGTCAGCTATTTGCGCGCCGTATGGACGCGTGGTGAAGCTTGTGCTGCGACCAGACCACCAGGGTGCGATCGTTGAGTTCGAGGATGTGGCTTCCGCCGGGAAGGCGAGCCTGGGGCTCCAGGGTTATGAGATAGTGAGTGGACGACGACTGAGAACTGGGGGACTGAAGGACCTGTTCGCGTCGAGAGAGGAGCAGAAGACAGATCGCATTGTGATTGGCGGGGGCGCGAAGAAGGCTGAAGCGCAGCCGGAACAGCGCACGGCGTTTATGCAGGCGGGACCAACGGTTCGCCGGCCCGGAGCCGGTGGTAGAGGAGGGTTAGGTGTGAAGAGGGGTCTGGGATTTAAAAGCTCCAGCAAGGCGGCTGCCGATGGCGTAAATGGGAATAGCGCGGAGTCTGGGGAGAAAAAGGGGGTGAAGAGCAATGCAGATTTCAAGGCTATGTTTCTCAAGAGCGGCGAAGGCGGCGGCGCCGGCGACGGACCTAATAAACAGGGGTAGATGGATTGGAATCCAGACCTTGGCGAGACCAAGTCTAAGAAGGGAAAGAGCATGAAAACGACGAAAAACTAATACCAAATAGAACCGGACTATTGGGCGGCGCATGGCTTGGTTTTGGCGGTTGATTGTAGGAAGGGAAATTAGCTATCTTAATAGGAGGGGGGTCAGTTGGTTTTTCTGCATTTGGAGAGGGGAGGTATCAAAACTCAGTTACGTACGCAACGCTCGCTGGCATACGGGCATTAATGTACAAATATAAACTTATTATCCACTCAATGTGGGTTCCAAAGCTACATCGTCTGCTGTGATTCTTTACTTTTGATTCATAACGTAGCCCTCCTATTGAATCAAACCCCCCTCCTTGGTCCTGGGGAAAGAAAGGGGGCTGGACCCACGACGTGAATTTGGACTGAGATAAGAGTTCTTTGAATTAATTCTAGATATATAATGCAATCTCATATATTTATATATATTTATTTGTTAAGTTCGTTATTGTTTTTGACAATATTAGTAAAATAATAATATTTGTGTGGATACCAAAATCCATACCAAAAATATGTCAAAATCTTAAAAATGCAAAAGCCTGATGCTATTAATATTAGAAAGGCCATACAGTTATTCACTTCGACGACGACATTAAGTAGCAAACCTCATAACAAAAAGATAAGTTCAAAGCTCAAAAGTGCAAAAGACTCATCAGATATTCTTTGATATCTGATGAGGGAGAAAATTAACTTTGTGATTTTACTTTTTGTCGTTATTGATCGTTTCCATGCTCTTTCTTTATTTCCATTTATTTCCTATCATCCGGGTATCAAATCCATAACCTCTTCATCCTCCGCTGGCCAGATTGTCCAGACAGTGGTACTACCACTGCGCCACTGTGCCGCTGGGAGGGAGGGGGTTAAGTTGGTTTATAAAGGGGGGGGGGTTCGCTAGATGGGTGGGTGCGAGCACCACTGCGTGCACCGGATGGCCAGCTGCGACGCCAGAGCCGAGAGCAAGGCTGCAGTTTGGATCGCCCGGGGATTTATACACGGCGAGTCTGCCGAGTGCGGGAGGGAACATTGGGGGCGTCAAGAGCGAGAGCACTGGAGGGGAGGGTGCTGAGGCTGAGATGCTGAGGGGGCATGCTCTGGGTCCTTCTATTATTCCTGGTGAGGAGAGAGAGCTTCTGTTCCTGGGAGACGGAGGGATGGGAGTGGAAGGCGGAGATGCGTATGGAGGATATGGAGGATATGGAGATACGGGGATGAGCGGGATGAGCGGGATGAACTCCATGGAGTATCTCGGGGATGCTGGGGGTGGGCTCAAACTAGGATTTGGATGGGGTGGGTGGCTGGCCTGGGAAAGGTGATAAGTTGGTTTATAAAGGGGGGAGGTTCGCTAGATGAGGCTGGGTGGTTGGCTTGGGAAAAGGGGTGTAAAATAACAAAATTCACCAAGAATTCGTATCCCCCTGTTCCCGCCTCCCCCTTTGTCCCCCCTTATCTCCCCTCCCAACCCCCCCCTTATCTCTAGCACCAAATACGAACCAGCCGAAAGGTTATAAGGCCATCAAACCCGCTACCTCCCAAACAAAGGGGCTGTGTGGCATAACGGTAGCAAGCCTGATTTGTAAACTTTCCACTGTACGTTGGGTATAAGTCTAGCACCTGAAAGCAATCCCGTGGATACAAATAAACTCACCGGTTCAAATCCGGTACACTCCTTTATTTTTTGTTTTTTTGATCTTTTTCAGTTCATTGAAAGATAACTATCTATCCCCTTTGATTTATATTGGGACGGCAACGTCCATGCTTCCCTCTCCTTTGTTTTTGAAGCATGAATATTTGAACAACGCCTCCTGGCCTAATACTCAGGATGATACTCTCGTAGAGCTTCTACTTCATCTGTCACTGACTGACACGACACTACCATGTATTCAATTTTTCGCCTTGCAAGCAAGAGAGGCGGCGAAGCACAAGTTCTATATTGATAAAGCCAATACGAGAGTTTTAATCAAGGCTATGCTAACAGTGGCTGCTCCTCTGTGTTTCGTTTCCAAGGCATTTTGGGGATCTTGAAGTTCCACCGTGATCCTGTCTGGCGGCTAAATATAGAAGGAGGATTGTACGCCCAGTGGCACAACATTCCAGCGAGGAAACCAACGGCATCATTTTTGAAGGCCAGAAGCCCACCAACAGTCATCACCATCACCGTCCACCTCTGCATCCTCTCTTCATCAGTCGGCATCCTAAACGCATTTGCCACCGATCCACCTTGCAATACCGACGGCCCCGCGGCGGCCTCTGATTCCTCCCACAGATCTCTGGCGCCGTTGTTCAACGTCTCACCAACCTTCGCTAACTCTATACCGGCAGCGAGCACCATAACACCGAGTAGGCTTTTCGGATACTGATGTAGTAAACCGACCAGCGTTTCACCAAATACGAGACCCATGACTACCTTGAACAGCCCAAGGACGATAATGCTCGCCCCGCTTCGAGCACCGAATCGATATTGTGCTGCGAGCCCTCCGGAGCCATGGCAAACGGGCATTGCGCCAAACCACCCTCCAATGAGATTCATTAGTCCAACGCTGAGACCCAGAGAGGTCACTGACGGCGCTGGAAGGTGGGGAAGCAGATCAGCAGACAAAAACGAAACAGCAATGACTGAATTCAAAGTGGTAAGAGGCAGCTGCCCAAGCCCAGCATCAATGGCTCCCGTTTTGAACGACCTCCAGGATGGGACCAGAAACTGGGGATGCCAAATTGCCAACGAGGGCAAGTAGGAAGGCCCCGTAAGAAGGAACGACAGAACAATCCCGATAACAAAAATTACGAGTGCGTAAGGAAACCGTGGAAAGCTGTGAGTCCAGAGAAGTGCCAGAAATGCTCCAATGCCCCAGAACCGGTTGTCTGCCCATGACGGCGAGGTCCAGCCGAGTGGTTGGAGGAGCGATGTTCCAGCTGATAAGATCAGCGACATTCCAGCTCCAACTTGGATCCCTTTCACGACTGGAGTAGGGATGACGCTGGTGAACCAGTGTAATAGCCCAGTGACGCTAAATATGAGGACAATGCCTGACACGAAGAACCCCGCCGATACGGTCTCGGAGATTGTGAAGGATCTCGATATTGCAACTGCAGCTATGGCCTAATTCGCACTTAGTTTCTTCTTTCTTATAATAACAAGATGCAATGGAGGCGGCTCTACCTTCATCGGCTGCACCGGGAGTGGGATTCCAAAAATGGCACCGGTTAGGATGTTCCATAGTCCGGAGAAGACGAGGGTGCTGGAAAGGGATATGGAGTTTTGGACGGCGAGGGCTATCATCAGAGGGAGAAGAGTGCCTAGGTCCCCAAGAGCTCCTGATATCTCAGCTAACGGGGATCTTCTGAGAGTTTCCCAATTGTTGGCGTTGAAGCGCCGGAAGTCTACAAGACCCATGGTGTAAGGTGTATGGCCAAATGTAAATGTGCTTAGTGGTACTGTAATTATCGAAAACGGTTCTCTTCTCTTGGGCACGAATAAATTTAGTTATTATGAGAAGACAATACAATATACCAGCGTCCTAGAGGACAACATGAACTTCTTGATTTATACCATGAATTGAAGTTGAAGTTAATCATCCGCGGTCTATATGATGTTTGGAGATGGCGGGGTTAGGGGACTTGGACCCTTCAAGGTTAGCGCCAAGCCGCACTTAACGGAACCGGCCGCCGCCCTTCGCGTCACCAAAATCGCGTCGCGTCGCGTTGATGGCCATTTATCGCCTATCGCGGTTTCAAACCCAGCCACTGCTCTCTTACTTATATCCCTTCCACCAATTCCACAGTATTAAAATACAACAAACAACAAATACAATATAAACACGAAAATTATTACATACCTTACCAATGAACAAATAAGCGCCAATTAATTAATTGTTTGATTTTCCTCGCATCCTGGAATCATAGCCTACAATGGCTGCTCCATTCGCCATGATGAATGTCGCTGCCGAGGCGTCTTCACCAATCCATTCGAAGGCAACCTTAGCACTATCCGACTTGGCGAGCGAAGCACAATCGAGCGATGACGACTCTGACGGGGGAGCGGTGGTTAAGCCTCGTGCCCGTGGACGACTTGCAGCAAGAATGTTCGACTCAATGGACGCCGACGAACAAGAAGTCACACCAATTAGCGACAGTGATGCCGAGCAGGGGAAGGATATGGAAAAGGCAAAGGCAGAAAGGAGGAGGAGATTCCTGGGTATAACATCATCGGGCGAAGATGATGCAGCAGCCGCGTCGGAGGCAGAGAACGACGATAATACTAGCGATGCCGGCGATCAGGGCATGACAGCAAGGGAGAGGATGCTCAAGTCTCTGATGACCGATAAAAAGCCTGCACAGGAGGAACAAACCACAAACCAGGCAGATGCAAGCGACGACGAGGATATTGTTGTTCCATCCCGGTCGAATCATCGGATACGGCAGAGAAGTTCGCCCAAGCCGAGCCCTCCCAGTTCGCTGGACTCAGGTCGCGGCGGCCTCTTCGTATCGCCATCGCCAAGTCCCAACAAGGCTAGAAGCCCACCGCCAGCGGATTCCGACTTGGAGGACTTGCCTGTGGACCTATCTGCGGTAACTTCGACAGACCGCTTCAAGGCGCTTCTTGAGAGGAAACGACAGGAACGCGCCGAAAAAGATGCCGCCGATTTGGCTCGGAGGAAGGCCGCTGCTGAACAACAGGCTCTACTTGAGGACGACGACCTAGTTGGTAGCGACGATGAAGGAGGACAGCGATTGACACAACAAGTTCGACCAACGAGGAAAGCTAGCAAGAAAGCCGTCGAAGAGATACACCGAGAGTCACAACGCATGGCACGAAACATGCAATTGGCCCACCAAGTAAAGACAAAAAAGAAGATCACAAAGTCGAGCCTCTTCGCGAGATTTAAGTACAAGCCAGAAGGGTTTGTGGAAGAACCAGCCACATCTAGCTCGCCACGTCAATCCGACGCTGAGATGCATGAGACGCCACCTACTTCTCCGCTATCTCCAAGCCTCACAGCTCATAAATCCGCGCCCCCAGCCGAGGTATTAACTGTCTCGTTGCCTACAGATGCACTATCTGAGGATGAGGAGGCCGCACTACCTACAATGGAAGATATGATTTCTTCACACGTCGCATCTTCACCCTCAAGCCGCAGGCTCGACAACGGAAAAGGCAAGGCCATCCGACGATCCCCTACTCCAACAAAATCGACTCAGCAGGTTACCACCCAGCCAAAAGCACCAAAGTTCTCCTCGGCCAATGTAAGCTTTGGCGCTGACTCTGGTTCCGATGACGACTTAGAAATCATCCCATCGAAACCCCAGCTCGAATGGAAATACAGATCCAAGAAAGACCTGGATTCCATTTTCAACCGAGCCCCAGTTCACAAGTCCCGGGAGTCCAATGGTCTCCATGCGCTTAGAATGCTTGCACATATCTCTTCGCCACCGAAGAATTCGAACAAGAAGAATGCGAAGCCATCTATCAGCAACTCTGCGCTACAAGCATCTTTGCAGCTGCGTGCTCGACAGCAAGCAACTCGCGAAAGAGAGGAGCGACTGCAGGCCCTCCGCGATAGGGGTATCATTGTTCAAACAGCCGAAGAGAGAGCGCAAGAGCTTGAGGATGTGGAGGACATGATTACAAAAGCTCGCAGAGAAGGAGAGGAAATCGCAAAGGGGGAAAAGGCTGCCGCGAAGAAGCACAGGAAAGATAACGGCGAAGTTGACCCACTCGATATGGATGATAGTGACGATGAGGAATGGCAAGAAGAGGCAGAGAAGTTCTCCCAACAGCTATCTCCTTCTGGCTCAGAAGACGAAGCTGATGACGAGGAAGAGCACAGTGGCTCAGAAGACGAGGAGATGGAGGATGCTACATCAGCAAATATCGACGACGCAACTAGGCCTAATGCCTTGGTTGACGATGAGGCATCTGAAGATGAGGACCAGGAAGAGGAGGAAGACGTCGATGGCGAAACGAGCGATCTCATTAATGATGAGGAGGAAGAGGAGGCGCCAAATGCAGTTTCTCGGAGGAGAACTAAGAACACCAACGTTATCTCAGACGACGAAGACGACGTATCAGTTCCACAGTCGCCTGCCCTGGCACCAATGAACACCCCCGGGCCTAAGGCAACAACTGCAACATCTCCTGCAGCGCCTATGTCTGTTCTCCGCTCGGCCACAAAGACATTCATCCCAGGTATCACTGTAGCAGGCCCAGCCGGCCTTGGTTTGACGCAAATTTTTGCTGGAACCATGGACACCCAGCCAGACTTTGATGCTACACCTATGGAATCACCATCCCAACGCTTGGACTCCCAGCAGGACTCTCTGGCTTTCCTTCGCAACCTTCCCCCTCCAGAATTTCCCGGATTTACTCCTACCGTGGACGATGATTCTCAAGGCATTGTCAAGAGCAGCCAAGTGCAGATTGACCATGTCGCTGCGACCCAGCCAACTCAAGCTGAGACTCAAGGAATCCAACTCGACTTCTCCCAATCACAAATTCACGGCTTTGATAGCTTACTTCAGCAAACCCCAAGCAAACATTCCGAATTTCCGGAGCTAACTCAAGACGAAGGCTTCAAGATTATGTCGCCGATCATGGGCCGCTATACGCAGCCTCCCCAGTCCACTGTCGACACGATAATGATCGGAGGTACACCAGCACCAGACGAAACTGAAGACATCGTCATGGAGTCACCCGTCATGAAGAGAAAGGGCAAGCTTCAGCGTAGAATCCAAGCTCCTGTCCTGTCAGACGACGAGGAAGTGGAACCAGTCGACGACCTCGAGGTCTCCAACATCTTCGAAACCATGCGCAAAGCCTCTAAAAAACCTAAGTCGGCTCCCATCGCCGACTTTGACAAGAAGAAGTCCGCTGCCAAGGAAATGGTCGAAGACCAAGCTTCGGAATCTGAAGACGAATATGCTGGTCTCGGCGGCGCATCTGACGACGAGTCAGAAGGCGAAGACGAGGTTGTGCAGGCCATGATTGACGATGAGCAGCGCGAGAACTTCGATGAGTCGAAACTAGCCGCTTTCTACGCAGATCGCGAGCGTGCCGCAGACGAGCAACAGGTCAATAAGCTCTTCAAGGACATCACATCCGGCATGTTGAGGAAGAAGCGAGGCGCAGACTACGACCTCAGCGACTCCGATGATGACGGAGAAGCGAGACGCCGCATGAAGCGCCGCGAGTTCGCCAAGATGCGAAAGGCCCTCCTCGAAGACGAGCAAATCGGCAAGATCGCAGAGAACCCCAAGCGCGCCGCCTTCCTCCGAGCGATCGAGGATCGTGGCGATGATCAGGACATGATTTTCCTCGATGACGAGATTGTCGACGCCGAGAACGCTGCTTCTTCCCAACCCATTACCGACGACGAGGATAGCCAGGACGCAACAGTCGTGCCCAACAGCCAACCCGATGCTGCACCTGGCGCCCTCAAGCGCAAAGCCACCACAGAGCCTCAAGCTCGTCTGCCTCCCAACCGCCGCCGCACCAAGGCACTGGCCTCCAAGCGCCCAACCAGTCTCTCCGAGATCCGCGCCTCAGTCTCAAGCCTCATCGATGACCCGAACGCAATGCACGCTCCCGCTGATGACAGCGACTCTGACATCGAGATCGAAGGCACTGCATCAGACGGCGGCAAGGGCAAGGAGAACCACGACCCCTTCGCGCGTCGCCGCGCCGGGTCCGCAGTCGTGGACCGCATGTCGCTCAAGCGCCAATCCAGCACCGAGATGTCATCTGCGACGCGCCTAGCCTTCGCTGCATCCTCTGCTACAGCGGGGTTTAAAGTGCCGCCTCTTCTGAGGCGTGTGACGACGAATAGCTCGGCTGCGTCGTCGACGACGGGGAGTTTTGGTGGGGGGCCTGCGGGTGATAGTAAGGCGGCGCCGAAGAAGGGGAAAGGAGTTGCTTTTTTTACGAGGGAGGAGGAGAGGACGAAGGATATTAGGGAGGGGGAGAGGAAAAGGCAGGAGAGGTTGTTGAAGGGGGTTGAGGGGAGGAGGAAGGCTGTTGGGGGGTTGTTTGGACGGGGGAGTTTTGCTTGATTGGGTGGGGGAATAGGATGTTAATATTTAGGGGGTTGGAGTATAGATGGTTATATTATAGGATGGATGGCGTACGGGTACTGGGCTCAGTATAGGTGTTGGACTTGGGTGTTTTTCTAGAATAATGAGGATTCATAAATCGAAGCTTTTTGGTAAGAAATTTCTGAGTGCATTGTGACCAGCCCACTGCCCCATACTATCTAACCAAATATCAGTGGAACCTGTGTCCCTATTATAGTGTGTCTATATGCCACCCATGCCGCCCAGTCCCCTATCCTGACTCTGCACGCCCGACAAATGCGCCTGACTCCCTTTGAACAAGCTCTGCCAGATGAAAGCCTCGCTTAATAATAACTCGATGTCCTTCTCCGTCCACTCCTTCGTGGGGAGACTTTGCAGGAACATCATGATCTCCTGGAAATCCATGTGGAGGAGACGATCGGACCACTTCACGAGGAAGGCGGCGCAGACGTAGAGGTGGAATGAGGAGAAGCCTTGGTCCTCCGCCTGTATGGGGTGTGAGAATGGGTGGAAGGAAGGGGGAGGAGGGAATGGGGGGAGCGTACCATATATGTATCCCACATCCTAATCGTATTCTGCACGCTTATCTCTCTCATTAACAAACAATTCATCCACCTGAAGCTGAACTGTATGAACTCTACACCCTCATTTTCGAGATGTTTCGCCAGATTGGCGTCTATCCTCGCGGTTAGATCACGTAGCCCTGCTACTTGCCGCTGAATACCCGGTTGGGCAAAGATATAGTTATCCTGTATCCCATCCAAGAGTTTAGTAAGACACCAGAACGAGTCCGCCTCCACCGCGTCCAGAACGGCTTTGGGTAGCTGCCCAGGATCCATGCCACTGTCGATATTCCAGTCCATAACGTAACTCCCCAGGAAGACCTGCCAAAAAGGCGTTACGAGGTCATTAATCCCCTGCACGTAGCCACTCGCGGGATGCCGCACTGCCCACAGATACAATATCCGTTCTAATGACCGCTGTGTAGCTTCGTAGCCGTATAGCTCCAAATGCGGGTTTGTGCGTGGCACATCGATGCTGATTTGATGCCATACCGCCTCGTCCAAGCCACGTGCCTTGCCAGGGGCCGCTGGTGTACCCCCGCCTCTTTCGAATGCCTGACGTACGCCATCTAGGTATTCCTTGCGCTTTCGTTCTAATGTGTTTACTCGCCGTTCGCTGCTCGTAGGGAGGTACCCGAGCAGTAATTGCCACGTCATCGCGCGGACTTCTTGGGGTATTCCGTTCCATGACGCTGAGCGTAGTTCCTGGAGAGGTATCGAGGTCGCTTGTAATATCTTCTTAAACTTGTTTATCCTATTTATGCGGTGGCTGTGAACATCCACTTCTTTCTGTGTGGCGCCGTCGGGCACCGGTGGGTGGTGAATGAGATGTAACGAGTTTGCTGGGTCCCTTAGGATCTCTTTATATTGTGGTCTGAGGATTTTGCCCTCGCTCTTCTTGGTAGTCGGGTATGAGGGTGCTGGGCGCTCGATAGCTATGTCTGCGCTGTTCGAGTATCGTCGTGCACCCAAAGACTGCCCCATGTCTGTCCTCCATGGACTTCGTGCAGCAACAGGCTCGGAAGCTTCACCGGGCGGTTTTTTCGGTTTCCGCCTCGTACTTGACACGCTTGGAAGCCCGAAGTCGTCGTCCCCATCATTATTATCATAGCCATATTCATCCTCGTCACCCTCTTCCTCATTCGCACCCCAGTCATTATTGGTGCTGGACGTGAAGCCCGAGTAATTTCGTCGCGGGGAAGATGTAGTCCCAAGGGCTGATTTCGACAACTGAGATGCGTGTCTGCCGTCTGATTTATTCGAAGAGTGAGGTGGTGTCCTTGGACGGGAGGAGCTTGAACCTAATGACCTTGTAGAGTATTAGCGGGGCATACTGGATTATGGTGGTGCACATACATAGAGTCGACTTTGCTGAGCATATCAGCATGAGAATAAGAAGCCCCTACAACCATATTCGGGTCTCGTTCTCCCTTTTTCTCCGACGAGGGGCGCTTCTTCTCATTGCTTCGAGTCCTCCAAAAAGGTGACGTTGAGCTAGTACCTGTTAGCTGGCTGGGATTGGATTATATTTGGCATTCGAAAGGCCCCTGAAAGGCAGGGGAAATAACATACTCGGATCTCTCTATAGCACAAGAAATAAGTCAGCAATATCCTTGGAGCTGTGTATCTCGCGCTGAAGCTCAATAAACCTTGGAGGGGCGGGGGAAGCACATACCAACTTGGACCATTTCCTGAGGAACATGAATTAGCACTTCTGGTGAATTCCGGGGGTTATGAGGGTACCAACCTGCTGTGGAGGCTTCTTGCCACTACCCAAATTCGAAAACATCTTCTTTAGAGCCTTTGGGTAGGCTCTTTATTCCTCAAGCCTCTTTGAGCATCTTCGGTATCCATCAATCCCCAAGGCTGGCTGTCTATCGGAGCTTCACAGGGGGACAAGTCGCACTAAGGCTAGTTTAGGACTAGCGCGTGCACGAGAAAACCAGCCTTGGCCTCTCGACGACTTCGGGTTGTTGTCAAGCTGAAAAGTCAACGTGGACACAACATCATCTCACCTTCTTCTTTATACTATTCCATACTATTCACACATCTAATCTCATTCAAGACAAGCAGTAATTGATTTGGATGAGATTGTATCCACGAAAACCACAAAACACCCTCCACTAACCTCGGTCGCGAAGTTAACCTAGCACGACAAATATGGCCGACCAAGACGACTTCGAAGATGATCTCTTCGCTGATCTGTGAGTACCTATCCCCAGAATACACCTCAGTCCTATGTTTCTACGATCTTGTTTCGTTATTTGCGCTGTGGCGCCCATCGCCGACGTGGCTGACAATGACCCTGCCAGGTACGAGGACGACACAACGAAACCGGCACCAGCTGCCCCAGAAGTCAGACCTGCACCGGCTGTGGTCAATGGTTCTAGCGCGGTGAAGACCGAGGAACCTGTGGCAGCGCCAGAGCCAGATGCCACGGAAGGCCAGGAGTTCAGTGAGCAGCCTGAGCAAGATGACGATGAGATAGACTTCAATTTGGGGGGCGGGAATGATTATAGCGCACCACCTCAGCAAGACCGTGATGCTCACGGGCCAGGAATAAAAGAGGACGGGTAAGATATAGTTATTTCTTTACACATTATGACCTAGCCATTGCGACAGAGTATGAGAGTTGCAGCATGACCTGCTCTCTGGACAGAGATGCCGGCTATGTTTCCAAGGTGGACTTCTTTGATCATGAGGCAATGATTTGAGGCGCGTTTGGGAGATGCAGGAGGCGAAGCATGAGAGACCGAGCGGAGCATAGAGAGAAAGATTCGCTGTCATGGCAGGGAATATAGCAATTCCAGGAAGAGATCGATGGCTCGGATTGTGGAACTTCAGAAGCGTATCTCAAATATTCCGGTGTGCCTGGGATGACATTACCACCGACTTGCTGCTGGGAAGTCTACGTGGGATGGCAAAATGATGGTTTCACCATGGAGTCGACATCCGAGCGTTATATTCTGGCATACTACTATTCCATAGCCTATTGTCGAGATAATCTCCATAGAGCATCAGACAGAAGCTAGATATGCCCATAGGCTTAGCAAGAACGAAAAGCGTATAGCGCTCTACGCCAGTACCTAGCATCACGATAGCAAAAACAAGATACGATATTATCTCACGGATCTGTCACACTGTCATACTCTTGCATGACCCAGGAGTCCGTGTATGAGAGATCTGATATTCCTTGCTTTGGGTATCTCCAATGCAGACATTTGAGCCTACTCTACGCTACATTCTGAGAAGACTACATCTATTCCGTGGTCAAAAGCCATTCCTTCAAAGCCGGATACTTTACTGTATTTGGGAAGGAACGACACCCCATACGCTTATGAGGTGCCCACTGTCCAAAGTATTGTAGCCAGGCAAGGAATACTTCCGGCACGAGCCTGAACGCAGAAAGATCCGAACTCTTATGTCGCTATGGCTTGTTATATTTTGATGGAGTGTGTTTGCTGCTGCGAGTATTGGGCTAACGTGTACTGTTTTTACAGGAAAATGTTCATTGGTGGATTGAACTGGGAGACAACGGACCGTGAGTGTAACTGCCCAAGTCGCTGCCCCTACAGTACTAACTATGATGTAGAATCACTGAAGGACTACTTTTCACAGTTTGGAGAGGTCATGGAATGCACGGTTATGCGAGACGGTGCATCTGGCCGCTCTAGAGGATTCGGATTCCTCACCTTCAAAGACGCCCGAACAGTCAATGTTGTGATGGTCAAGGAACATTACCTGGATGGAAAGATTGTAAGAACACCCACCTCGAAAACACTACGTTTTCATCAAACCGTCAAGAACCTCACCTAATATGTCAATAGATTGACCCAAAACGCGCCATTCCACGCGACGAACAAGAGCGTACTTCCAAGATCTTTGTTGGTGGGGTGTCACAAGAAGCCAGCGAACAAGACTTCAAAGAGTACTTCATGCAATTCGGCCGTGTTGTTGACGCTACACTCATGATGGACAAAGACACCGGTCGTCCCCGCGGGTTCGGTTTCGTGACCTTTGACTCCGAGGCAGCCGTTGATGCTTGCATCAACATTCCCCTTGAGATCTTGGGCAAGCCAATTGAAGTTAAGAAAGCGCAACCACGTGGAAATGTTCGAGAGGAGGAGGACAACCGTGGCAGTGGAGGCCGCAACCGATTCCGAAAGCCTGAGGAACAACATGATAACTATGGCGGCCAGCCTCAAGCCCAGAGCAACCAGATGGCACCAGGTGGCATGACGCCGCAAGTCATGGCCCAATACTGGCAGCGCATGCAACAATACATGGCAATGATGCAGCAGCAAATGGCCATGGGTGCCGGACGAGGTGCCGCCATGAACCCGGCTATGATGAACCCGATGATGATGCAGCAGATGCAGGCGGCTCAGCAACAGAACGCTGGTGGTCGCAGCCAAAGCCCACAGGCTGGGCAAAACCCAGCTATGGGAATGAACCCTGCAATGATGAACCCGATGATGATGCAGCAGATGCAGCAGGCCATGCAGGCTCAACAAATGCAAGGGATGGGAGGCGGCATGGGTGGTGGGAATGCCGGCGCTGCCGGTGCAGGAGGCAACGCTGGGTACAACGCATACGAGCAGCAAGCTCTTGAGCAGCAGAAGTATGAGCAGCAGGGTCACCGCGGCGGAAGACAAACTTCGCAAACCCCAGCGGGCCAACACTACAATGCCGGACAAAATTATGGTGGACAGAACCAGCCCACCAGCTGGGAGGGCATGTACGATGATGTTCCTCAACCAAATCCTGCTGGCGGTGCCGGTGGGTACAACAAGGCCCAAGGAAGGGGAGGCAGTGGCACGCCGAGTGGACCACAACCTGCTCCTCCGGCTGGAGCGCCAACTGGACCAAAGAACGCTGGAAAGCCAGGAGCAAACTACCGTGGTGGCGGACGTGGTGGCGGCAGAGGTGGCTACCATCCATACTCGAGATGAGTTAGTTGATGATGTTCCCATCTGCCAGACATTATACCGTCTGGAACCTACCACTTCGATTGGACATTTCCAGCCCTCCACCACCAAAGTCTTGCACTATTTTATACTATGGCCTTTTATTTTGCTTTGGGTTCTTCACTTTAAGGGGTTTCCTTCTCATGGGAACCAAGGGAAGTTAGGATTATCCGGGTGGCGTCAACAGGCTTGGCTTCTGCAGGACGCAGACTGTGTAATATAATCAACACGAATGAATCACATACTTTAAATCACTCTTAAATAATACCTTGGCATTAATGCTATACAACTGCAAACGACCTTGTATTTGACGATAACATGCATGTTCATCGTTTGAGAATAGAAGTGAAAACTCACGTGACATCAAATATATCAACAAATACGCTAACCGCATCAAGACTAGATCCTTCCCCGCAGAAAACGGGCAACTGATAATCCAAATATTTTTTGTAAGATGCTTGCTTGATGCTCGTACCTTTGCGCCGACTACATATTCAAGCTGGGGCGACTCTCAACCAACTTGCAAAATGGCAGCCCCAATTACGAAGCTCCAGCAGGTGAAACTGCCCAGCGGTCCTTCGCCAATTACGCCAGAACAACAATATTGGAAGTCATTTAGGTCGCAGCAAATCATTCCCTCGCCGACTTCATATCCTGTCACTCACATTTCTTTCCCCCCTCCTCCTAGCAACCCGCTGCTGCCCTCGAACAATGACTACTTCTCCGTCACGACCGGCACGCGCGTCCAGATTTACTCGATACGAACCCGAAAACTCATCAAGACCATAACTCGCTTTTCGGACATTGCTCACAGTGGAGAGATCCGCCGTGATGGCCGCGTTATGGTTGCCGGTGACGACAGCGGCAAGATCCAGGTCTTCGATGTCAACTCGCGCGCCATTCTCAAGACCTGGGAGGAGCACAAACAGCCCGTGTGGACGACGAAGTTCTCGCCCACAGAGCTGACTACTCTCATGTCTGCTTCTGACGACCGAACAGTACGACTCTGGGATCTGCCCAGCGGACAGAGCACGACAAAGTTTATTGGCCATGGCGATTATGTCAGATCGGCAGCGTTCATGCCGGGCATGCTCAGCAATATGCTTGCTTCTGGTTCCTACGATTCGACTGTCCGTATCTGGGATCCGCGTACTCCTACTCGCGCGGCTATGACGTTCAAGCACGCTGCGCCCGTCGAAGCCGTCCTTCCAATGCCCTCTGGAACGACACTCATCGCCTCCTCCGAAGCACAAATATCAGTTCTCGACCTTGTTGCCGGAAAGCCACTGCACATCATCAAGAACCACCAAAAGACTGTCACAGCCTTGTGCCTGGCATCAAATGGCACACGCCTTGTTTCCGGTGCTCTCGATGGACATCTTAAGGTCTTCGAGACAACATCTTGGAACTCGGTTGCGGGGTCGAAATACAGCTCTCCTATTCTATCCGTGGCCGTTGTCCCTTCTCCGGATCACCAGGACAAGCATCTCGCCGTTGGTCTCCAATCCGGCGTCCTCTCCATCCGCACCCGCCTCTCCGGCGCCCAAAAGGTCAAGGAGCGCGAGCGCGAGAAGGAAATGGCCGCGCTCATCGCAGGCAACGTGGAGGAATACGACAAGAAGAACAGCAAGAAGCGGTCTCGTGGTGTGGAGAACAAGCTGCGCGGCATGAAGTTCCTAGGCGAGGGCGCGGACGTCGTTATCGAGGGGAACGAGAAGCGTAAGAAGGGCGAGAGCCAGTGGGAGAAGAGCCTGCGCAATGGCCGCTACGGCGCTGCGCTGGATATGGTGCTTGGTAGCAATTTGCCACCTGTGGTTGTGCTGTCTGTGCTCACTGCGCTGAAGCACCGATCGGCGATGCGCGAGGCGTTCAGTGGCCGTGATGAGACGACCGTGATGCCGATTCTGCGGTGGGTCGCGAAGTACATTATCGATCCGCGGTACGTGAATACGTGTGTGGACGCCGCTCTCCTGCTTCTGGATCTTTACAGCGAGCATGTGGGTGCGAGCGAGGAGTTGGAGAAGGGGGTTAAGTGGCTGCATCGCCGGGTTAGGGCAGAGGTGGAGAGAGCACAGCAGGCTTGCCAGACTGAGGGTATGTTGGGGATGCTGATGGCTGGACGCGCTGTGCCGGCTTGAGACAGGGGGCCGGGTGATGATATTGCATGGAAGGTTTGATAGCGTGGAGTTCGGTCTTTGCATATGAATGGGTTGGGTAAAAAATGTATATCGTGGTCTGGCGTTGGCGATGCGGATGGTGTGAATCTGTAGTCTAGATACTGGAGGGCTGATGTGGATACTTCATACCATACAATATATATATGCCTTCGTCCAACATTCATGTCGTCACTTGTGTGGTGAACTCACTATCTATCCTGCAGGAAATTGCACCTCGTGTGCATGAGCAACGGACAATCTGAAGTTTACGGCTGCTTTCTTCCAACCGATTCGTTATGACGCCAACCGTGTCATAACACCCAACAGAAGAATGTCACGGGACAGGAGAGAAGGATGTGCAATATTGATACGGTGATGGTGTACTCGGATATCAAAGCTGGAGACGTCAACTCATAGCCCGTCAATGCACATAACGCGCAGTCAAGGCGTCTGCACGGCGAAGGTCGAGGTTCTCCCTATTTTCCAAATTTCGCGGCCGGCTGGTCTGCTGCCCCCCCGCCGTGTCAAGAGGGAAGAGGATGTTAAAAAGGAAGGTAACAATTACCAAAGGATAATAGGGCTTGTTGACGAGAATATACCCATAACAGGAGAAACAACGGTGACAGCATTGCTAACAGTGACAAAGTCGGAGCGGTGACAAGAATCAGAGGGAAATTGAGTGTGGACGTGGCAGCAACTTCAAGCTTCGCCATGCAGAAAGTTGAACTCACGACAGAATCGAAACGCACTGACAACACTTATCAAGGTGGTTTTGCACTGCGTTCGATGTAGAAAGAACAAACAACTGGCGAGGAGAAACGTGTTATATAGCCCCAGATTCAAACCGAGAAATATGTTCAGCTATTCCATTTTATATATCTACTTAGATATATGCATACAGATACCACTCCTAGTCCCCCAACTATTCTACCGCCCTTTAGGCATCTTCTTCTCCTCCAACTCTTCAATATCCTTCTTCTTATGAAAGTGCGGAGCCACCTCCGTAAGCCACTCCGCCTTAATAGGCAAACAACTCCTCATATACTCCTTCGTCGTCTGCACCAACTCATAATACACCACCATCTTAATCGGCGGATTCGAATCCATCAGCACGCTGCTGGGATGCACATACACCGTATTATTGTTCTTCACCGTCCTGTAGCTATCGCCTCCACGCTGCAATCTCGCCGCATTAGGGAAGAATCCCGCCGTGATAGCTTTGGAGATCGGCACCAGATCCGCCGCGCCCACACTACTGATGGTGACCTCGACGCGCTCGCACAGCTTAGCAAGTTGATCGCGGACATCACGAGCACGCGTGAGCGAGCGCTGTTGCAGGAAGTTCTCTTTGCTCCAGATAGGACTGAAGTCGCTGTCGACCCACTGGTTCCAGATATTCAGGAGCGTGAGGTGATCGCCGCCTTCCTTGACGGTGAAGCGCGCGCGCGCGCTGTCGGCGTGGATCTTCTTGTCTTTGGGGCGAAAGAAGAGGGCGGAGGCTTCGGAGAGCATGGCGACGATGCTTAGGATCTCTTCGACGCAGCCGAGTTTGTCGGCGGCGAGGATGGATTTTGCGAGCATGGGGTCGGTGGGGAACTCGGCCATTTGGCGGCCGATTTTGGTGAGCTCGCCTTTGTGGTTGAGGGCTTGTAGGGCGAAGAGCTGGTTCAATGCGCCGATAAGGGTTTCAGTGGGAGGCGGGTCCATGAATTCGAAGTCGAGCAGTGCGTGGATGCCTAGAGACTTGAGGAGGAGGACGATGTCGTTGAGGTTTGTGCGCTGGATCTCGGGAGTGGTGGATTCATCCATCTCGTTCATAAACGCCCACTTCGTATAGAGTCTGAAGCACTTTCCAGGGCCGACACGACCGGCTCGTCCGCTTCGCTGGTTGGCGGAGGCGCGAGAGCATGGTACTGCTACAAGTTTTGACATGCCAGTGACAGGATTGTATATATTCTCCTTGACGAAGCCAGGGTCGATAACGTATACGATACCGTCAATGGTCAAACTCGTCTCAGCAATGTTGGTGGCCAACACCACCTTTCGAGCGCCATCAGGGGTGGGCTCGAAAATCTTGCTCTGTAACTCGGAGGGTAGGTTGGCATAAATGGGACAAATGACAAGCTCCGGTACTCTGCTGCCTAGTTTTCGAGAGATCTCCGTAATATTTAATTCCGCTGCTTCAATCTCATCCTGACCAGTTAAGAAAACCAGAATATCTCCCTTCCCTTGAGTGGTGTGAATCTGAAAGACAGTGGTAATTGCTGCTGCCAAATAGTTTGCTTCCGGCTGCGGTGTGTAGTGGATATCGACCGGGTATCGTCGACCAGGAATATTGAAAATGGGTGCATCATCAAAGTAGTCGGCAAATTTCTTTGCGTTCATAGTTGCGGAAGAGATGAGGAGCTTCAAGTCTGGCCTCTCGCGAGCCAAATCCTTAACCAACGCCAACAAAATGTCCGTGTGAACAGTCCGTTCGTGGGCCTCGTCAATCATGATGGCAGCGTAGCCACCAAGATCCGGCTCTGTCATGAACTCTCGCAGTAACATACCATCAGTCATGTACTTCAAGACAGTTTTGTCGCTCGTCGAGTCCTCGAATCTGATCGAATAACCAACTTCGTTGCCAACCTTGACACCCATCTCATCAGCGACACGAGCTGCAACACTCATCGCCGCAACACGACGAGGCTGAGTGCATCCGACCTTCAGACCATCTTTCGTATATCCTGCTTCGTGCAAGTACTGGGGCAACTGCGTAGTCTTTCCGCTACCAGTTTCACCAACGATGACTAGGATCTGATGCTCTTCCAAGGCTGCGAGGAACTCGTCCCTGTATACATAGATAGGAAGACTTTTTCGAGTCTCCTCCATACTCAGAGCTCTCTTCTCTGCAGCCTTGAGCTGTTCGGCCATGAATCTCTCATCCTTAGACATCCCTTTGCCCTCGCCTGGCATTCTTTGATCCATAACCCATTTAATTCCCTGCTCCTCGTCCAGGACATAGTCATATTCGCCTTGATCTGTCCACTCTCTGCTTTGGACTTGGGCTTTGGCTTTGGTCGCTTGTTCTTTTTCCCACTCCTCGTGCTCTGTAACAAACTTCTCTTGGCCGTATTCGTCACGGTCAACGTAACGCTTGTACATAGCCTCCTCCTTCTTCTTTCTGTCGATTTTCCCCTTCTCCGTGATATAGTCTTCTGGCATAGAATATCCATCCAAATGGTCGTCGATACGTAACCGCTCCTCCGCGATCCGTAACACTTCCCTATTCTTCGCAAATTCCGCCTTCTCCTTCTCGGACAACCTGACGCCGCTTCTCAGCTCCTCCGTCTCCTCCAAAACTTGTTTCCTCAACAGCGCCAATCGTTCGGCCTCCCTCTTCTTCAAATATTCCTGTCGTGACCTCTCCCTCAGATCCGGCAAGGCCGCACTTCTCGCCGCCGCATCCTCAGCCAGCAGCCGCCGTTGCGCCAATATCTTCCCATCCTTAGTAGAAGACCTGTCCTCAACAAGCTTCCTAGTTTTATCATCATCCTTCTCCCTCAGACGCTTCGCAAATGCCTCCCGCTCCTCGATATCCTTTTGTCTCTCACGCTCTTCCTTGGCGCCTTCAGATAGATCTGCCTCATCAACATGGTCCGTCTTCAACCGTTTCGGCGCCGACTCCTGGAATTCTTGTTGTTCCTCCGCAGAGTCGTATTCCTCATCGCCCCAACGATCCTCATAATTTTCGTCGCCAGCAGGTCGTCGAATAGTTCTGGACTTGTGTTCAGTCGGACGCGGTGATCGTAGGCGGGGCGACTTGTCACGTCGTGGTGAGCGTTCGCGCTCTCGACTCCTGTCGCGGCGGTCCCTATCATGGCGCGAAGAGGATGATTTCTCGCCGTCGCGTCTCGAACGCTTCTCCTTCTTCTTCTCGACGACCTTGGCAGGGCCCAGCTCTTCCTCCTCCATAGGGAGGAGGGCGTATTTCTTGGAACTCATCGTTTGCGGTGTGCTGGCTTCGCCTCTAAACAAAGCCTTGGATACGGCAAACCGAAAAAGATTGCCTGCCCTGAAAGCCTGGAAAGAAGACTTGCAGTTGTCGCTACTAAATGGGAATTTTGCTCTTGCGACACCTTGGGAGGCTAAGCAGCCTTGCGAGGCGCGACCCTTGCCAAGTTCAAAATTTAAGGTGTGTTTGCTCTGTTTGCACTCATTTCCTTTATCAATTAATGGCGAAATAGCCACGTTGAGCATATCATAATCCGTTTGGAGTTTGTAAATATCTCACCCCACCGACACTCCTTTTGCAACCCATGTTTTCATGATTGCGGATTCTTTGCTATCTTATATTGTATCGAGCATTGTACATTGAATTGATTGAGGACGTCAAGGGAAATCCACAAATATGTGGGTGCGGGCAGCGTTGCTGTTTGTCTGCTTCTTGCAGCTTGTAGCTTGCGCCGAGGACTTTTATAAGGTGAGATAAGCTCTACAGTTGCTGCCACCAAGGCAATATAATCATTTGTGAGGGACATCACTAACGTTAATAGCTCTTGGGCATTGACAAGCAAGCATCTAAGAGCGACATCAAACGCGCATACCGATCTCTAAGCAAGAAATTCCACCCCGATAAGAACCCGTAAGTGCCTGCCCCTCTATTCACAGTTATATTTTGCATGATATCCCCAGAGTCTAACATATCTCAGTGGTGACGAGACTGCGAAGCAAAAGTTTGTCGAAATCGCAGCTGCTTATGAAGCTCTATCCGACACCGAGACCCGCCAAATCTACGATAAATACGGCCACGAAGGCCTGCAACAACACGCACAGGGTGGCGGCCACCAGCAACACCATGATCCTTTTGACTTGTTCTCTCGATTCTTCGGCGGCGGCGGAGGTGGCGGCTTCGGGGGCCACGGCGAGCGCCGAGGGCCAGATATGGAAGTGCGCATCGCCGTACCTCTGAGGGACTTCTACAACGGGAAGAAGACAGAGTTTCATCTCGAGAAGCAGCAGATCTGCGACGAATGCGATGGAACCGGCGCAAGTGATAAGCAACTGGATGTTTGCGGAGAGTGCCACGGCCATGGAGTCGTCATCAGGAAACACATGCTCGCGCCAGGCATCTTTCAACAGATGCAAGTCCGCTGCGATCACTGCGGTGGCCAAGGAAAGATTATCAAACATAAATGCGCGGTATGCGATGGCACGAGGGTTGTGCGCAAGGTTAATGAGTTCACGTTGGATATTGAGAAGGGTGCGCCAGTTGGACACCGTATACGGTACGAGAATGACGCGGATGAGAGCCCTGACTGGGTTGCCGGCGACCTTATAGTCACATTACACGAAAAGGAACCAGATCTTGATGTTGATAATGAGCTGAAGGTTGATGGGACATTCTTCCGCCGCCGCGGTGATGACCTATACTGGAAAGAAACCCTCGGATTAAGGGAAGCATGGATGGGTGGATGGACGCGCAATGTTACTCATCTCGACGGACATGTTGTCCAACTCTCGCGACCACGAGGCAAGGTCGTACAGTCCGGTACAGTAGAGACAGTGACGGACGAAGGAATGCCGATATGGGATGAAGACGGAGACAGCGTTTATCACAAAACGAAGTTCGGCAAGTTATTCATAGAGTATACCGTTGTGCTACCTGATCAGATGGAGAAGGGAATGGAGAAGGACTTCTGGGCGCTGTGGGAGAAGTGGAGGATGAAGAAGGGCGTGGATTTGGGGAAGGATTCAGGGCGGCCTGTGAAGCCGGCCGTGAAGGATGAGCTGTGAGGGAAGAGCCAACCATGGCTTATGTATAGAATACCAGTATAACCTATGGGGAGAATAGAGCCATTTGATCCTCTGGATCATGCTTATATCACGTTCAGCGGCATGTGAGATATTTGTAGTATTCTGGTTGTCGAGCAAGGTATATATTCCCGTGACTTGAGATTTCAAGCTTTTTAAGCCTCAAATCCAAAGTGCAGTAGTAGAAGATAAGTCGCCTTATGGATCGATGGATGTACATGATGTGCATCGGTATAAAGTGGCGAACCAGCAGCGGCAGCTAATCAAGCTGACATGAGCAGGATCCCGGATCGCCAATTCGCTCAACTGCCGTCCGTGCTTATGTAAGCGGCATACGATTCATTGTCTTACCAGACTTACCAGACGGCGTGTCAGTAAAACTTCTTTCCATAGGCCATACTTTCAAGTATTCAACTATTCTGCAGGGTTTATATAGTTCAGGCGAACTATGAACACGTTCTTAGACTGAGTTCGAAGACTGGGTGGATATAAAGACAAGAACCGTCGTTCTGATCAGCTGCGACTTTTTCCAAACGTCACCCGGCCCGGATTATCACAAAGGCAAAGAGGCAAGGGACGTTTCAACAACACAATCACAACGCAGAGACGCTGGTTTTGCGATCCTCCTCGCGGGATACTGTTTGTATTATAGCCCGCATAATACAGGCCGTCTCAAAGTCCCCTGCGGCAGCTGGCTATACATAAGAACGACTCCCGGAGGAATTGGGGAGACACCGATACCGCCGCCTTACTACTCGGGCGATTTTGGTCGAACTAGAATTTTACAGACGAGAAATACCAATCCGCAATTATAGACAGAAGGTCCTATGAGACAATAGCCCGCCTAGATGCTATATCCCACCCTGCGCATCCTTGCGCTCACTGCCGGAGTGATTGCTTCTGCTAAGGCGCTAGAGCAAGACCACTTCGACACACCGATCAATCCGGAATGGCTGGACAGTAATGCGCCAACCGGGGCAGCCGGCGATGGAGAAATCCAAAAAGATATCCCAAGCTATGTCTTGGAGTATGCACCCCTGGTGCATCTCGCCGAAGACGAAATACACTGGCCGAGTCTGATGGACGAGCATTTGGTCCACACAAAACCATATGTGGATTTCAAACCCGTACCAAAGGATGAACAACATCCCACATTATGGGACTTAGGGGACCTAAACAAGCACGATGGTGGCCTTTACCTCTATCTCCAGAGCCGGGATGATGTGATGACGAGCCCGGCTTGGATGCTGAGCGCGCATAATATGCCCGTACCGCCACCCGCCACTCCAGAAGGTAACGACACCGACTCAGCTGCGCCGAACGGCGAGAGCCAGAAGGGTAGGAAGCAGAAGAAGAAGATTAGCAAGATAGGCGGGCGAAGTCCCGCGCCAGTCGTTTTGACTGTGGTTGATAAGGGTGACGGAGTCATACTTGCATTCTGGTTCTATTTCTACAGCTATAACCTCGGCAACAGCGTCTTCGGGGTCGGCTTTGGCGACCATGTTGGAGATTGGGAGCATAGTGTCATGAAATTCCGAAACGGAGTTCCAGAGACGATGTTTATCAGCCAGCATACCGGTGGGCGAACCTACACCTTTGGCGCCATGGAGAAGTACGGCAAGCGCGTAAGTCATCCAGCTACTGCCCCTGAAATAATATTACGGCAGCTAACATTTTACAGCCCGTCATCTACTCCGCCAAAGGCAGCCATGCCATGTATGCCACACCTGGCATCCAGGCGTACGTCCTCCCCTTCGCCATCCTACACGACACAACCTCCCACGGCCCCCTCTGGGACCCAGCTCTAAACGTCATGTCCTACCACTACACCTCCCCCTCCGACCACTCCGACGTCGGCGCCAAATTCGTCAGCGAGCCCTCTGCATCCGTCACCGACTTCACCCCCGGCACACTCACCCCCAGTCTCCAGAACCCCAACGCCCCAACCAGCTGGTTCTACTACGCCGGCTGCTGGGGCGACAAAGGGTACCCCTCCAACGACCCGCGCCAATACCAAGCCCCCATCATCGGCGAGCGGAAGTTCGTCAACGGCCCATTCGGGCCACGCTTCAAATCCATAGGCCGTCCCGACGTCTGCATGCAGCACCCATGCGAAGTCAGCACGACGATCGCGCCGCGCCTGTGGCTGCTCAACTGGCTGTACAACTGGGCGTGGGTGTGTGGAGGCTTCCTGGCGCTGGTGGTGGTGGGGGTTGCGGGGTATACGGTGGGGAGACATGTGAAGTGGGGTCATACGATGTTGATACGGATTCGGAAGGGGAGGGGGAGGACGAAGGTGCCGGAGGATGTGGAGAGGAGTCCGTTGTTGAGTGAGGTGACGAGTGAGGCGGAGGATGGGGCGGAGCCGAGTGTTGTGGCGTTGGATGTTGAGGGGGGGAGGGCGGTGACTTATGGGACGATTGGGGCGACGGTGGTTAAGGGGGGTGCTGATAGAGTTGGATAGAGGGGGTTGTTGGAGTTGGGTAGGACTTGGGATTTGGACACTTAGATTGAAGGAGTTTGGAAGAATTTGGTCCAGGTGACGGGAAACGGGTTGGGTTTGGTATATGGGTTGGAGTTCTGTGGCTGATGGGGGAAGTGGAAGTTTACAATTGGGTTTATATAGACATATAACCGCTAGACGAATTTGACGGCCTTTGGTTTATTAAGCTTTGTTATTGCCGTGCTAAAAATATTGTCTGGCGTTTTCAAATGGCACTGCATTGATTGTAAGAGAGCGGGGAATATATTGAGGTTCATGGCTTCATTTCTGTTTATTCGGGGTCTAATGATATCCCAAATCCCAATCCCATATCCCATATAATTCCCTAAACAAAAATACATCCCATCATGTGTAAAGGATATAATTGAAAAGGAGGAGAGGAGCCATTTAGTCAGACCCTGAACCATGCAACCGCAGAATCCAGACGCCATCTCCGCAGTATATACGAGTAGTCAGACCCTGAACCTCGCAACAGCAGCACCCATCCAGACGCCATTCCTGCAGTATAAGAAACCCAAACCGCGCTGTTCTTGGGGTATCAAATGCACAAATCCCATCCTCAGTCACTCTCATCACCGTCACTGTCGCTGTTGCTGCTATCCGAGCCATCTGATTCCGAAGAGTCCGAAGAGTCCCCAGAACTGGACCCAGAAGAGCTGCTGCTTGAGCTATCAGAATCAGAGTCCGAGTCCGATTTCTTGGATTTCTTGGCAGGGCCCTCATCATCGCTCTCCTCTTCTGACGTGTCGCTGTCCGAGTCCGAGTCCGAGTCCGAGGAGGACGAGCTGTCGCTCTCGTACACCGCCGTCCTCTGCTTCCTCTTCCTCACTGTCTTTTGTAGTTTCTCCGCGTCAAGCTTCACCGGTTGTGGCCTGGCCTCCTCCACTGGCTTTGTGTTGGCCACCACAGGCGCGTAATCGGATGGGTCACCAGGTGTGCTCGCCAACAGATTCAGAACGTGCTCAGCTCTCATCCTCTTCGTCATCCGCTCCTTCAGCGCCTTGTCATTGAGACCAAGGAGAATGCCTTCTTCCAGGCCCGTCCTCGAGGAAATGGCCGTGGAGGTCATGGTCGCAACGTACTCCTCCATTGCTGTCTCATATTCCTCCTGCTTCTTCGACCGTTGATCGTTTGTCATCTTGTCGGTGAAGCCTTTTCCGCCTTCCTCCACGTCTTTGTCTCTGATTTCCAGTGCGCGGTCTCTCAGGTGTACCCGGGCTACGCCTTTCAATCCGGCGATGTATGCGTAAAGTGGCTCGTTGTATTCGGTGGGGATGAGGTTGGTATCAAAGGTGTTTTTGAGGACTGCGATCTGATTGATCTTATTGAACTTCCAGTTGGCTTTGTCGCCGTGGAACTGGGTCAGGTAGGTGAGTGCCGGGTCGATGGGCTTCGACTTCACCACTTTGGACTTGGACTTTTTGGTTTTGGTCTTATCGTCTGGCTTGGTGGACTTCACACGCTTGACTCGTCGCTCTGGCTCAGGTAATGTGGTATCGACCTTCTCGTCGACGGTGGTTGGCTCGGGGGTCTGTAATGCTGGCTGGTCGTTCTTGCTGACAAAGGAACGGTCGATTTCCTTCTGCTGAGCAACCCAAGAGTTGAATAGCTGTTTTATGCTGTCACCGTCCTCGGTTTTCGTTTCTGGCGTGAACGCAACCGACTTGCGTCGGCCTAGCATACCATCGGGCACGGCTGTTGGGGTTGAAGATATAGTAGACTCGGCCTTTTTGAGCGACTTTTTGGACTTTTTGATAGGTGTAGATTCAACTTCATCGGATGCGCGCTTTCTCTTTGGCTGTTCCGCAGCCACGTATTCTGTGGGCGGCGCTGCAGCGACTGGTGATGGTGCATCGCCCTCAGATTTGAGCTTGAGCCCCAGGCGTTTCCATGCGGGGATTCGCGGGGATGAAGTTGAGGAGGCGGACATTGTAGTGTAATTGCTGGTGTAGTATGCGCAAAGAATTTCAATCGTTCATAGCCCAATCAAATGAGCCTATGTTGAGTTTTGAAAAAATATACGTAGAGGCGCCTCAGATGAATTTCAACAACTTTTTTCGTTATCGGGCTGCAGCCTCGCTTCGCGCGGCCGCGAGCTTTGGCGCTAACAAGTCGTCAGTGCTTCCAGGCACCGCGTGTTGACGTCTCACCCCAGCTATCAACCTTGAATGCCACTCTTCTTCCATCCACGAGTGAATACAAGCTTAACAACCTCAAGAAACGTATAATCACCATACAGCTATTCAGCCCAGATTAAGACGTCAAGATGTCCAGTATGTTGAGCCAACCCGGAGCTCCAAACAGCCTTGGATTGGCACGGCTGACCACTTCAATGAACAGACAGCGCCGCCTATGACAGGCACATCACCATCTTTTCTGACCAAGGACGACTGTAT
Organism: Pseudogymnoascus sp. 03VT05; assembly: GCA_001662645.1. NCBI lineage: Eukaryota > Fungi > Ascomycota > Leotiomycetes > Thelebolales > Thelebolaceae > Pseudogymnoascus > Pseudogymnoascus sp. 03VT05. Next base: position 19,582 of record KV459385.1, on the reverse strand, counting down.
CAAGTTGGTAAGCTACACATGTCTATTATCATCAGAATGAGCTCTTCGAAACCGACCACGATCGACCGAAAGAAGCTCCGTGGTTTCAGAGAGCATAGCTAATCAGCTTCACCAAACAGAATATGCCTTCAAAGCTGTCACCGCAGCAAATATCATGTCGATCGGCATCAGGGGAAAGGACTGCGCTGTAGTATTATCACAAAAGAAAGTTCCCGTACGTTCGCATCTCTCCCGACCCTTCGATACTCAGCTTACACAGTGTGCAGGACAAGCTCATCGATCCCTCTTCCGTCTCCCATATCTTCAAGCTCTCCCCATCGGTAGGATGTGTCATGACCGGTTCGATCGCAGATTCGAGGGCGTGGGTGACGAGAGCTCGTGGTGAAGCTGCTGAGTTCAGATACAAGTATGGATACGAGATGCCGTGCGACGTATTGGCCAAGAGGTTGGCGAACATATCCCAGGTGTATACTCAGCGCGTAAGTTACAAAATATCCGAATGGCTGGTTCAGCATGCTACGCCGAATACTTACAATCTGTAGGCCTATATGCGTCCATATGGTGTCTCAACCACCCTCGTATCCCTTGACTTCGAAAATGGCCCTCAGCTCTACAAGTGCGACCCCGCTGGATATTACACCGGCTACAAGGCCACGGCATCGGGCCCAAAGCAGCAGGAGGCTTTCAACCACTTGGAGAAGAAGCTCAAGAACAAGGATAGCGCAGAGGGTACCTGGGAGGAGGTCGTCGAACTGGCTATAACTACCCTCAGCACGGTCCTCAGCGTGGACTTTAAGAAGGGGGAGTTGGAGATCGGCATTGCTGGCGGACCGCGTGCGGACGGAAAGGAAGGGCCCGACCCGGGTTTCAGAGCGTTGACGGAGGAAGAGATTGATGAGCGTCTACAAGCCATTGCGGAGAAGGATTGAGGTAATTGGGACGGGAATACGGAGTGAGGGCGTTAAGCCTTGTTGCCCAGTTTGCATTAGCGCCACGAATACAGCTATTCAAGCATCACGGTTACCCTTGAGCTAGTCGTTGGTTGCTCTTGCCAGATTGGGGCCATGTAATATCAGAATTAAGATTCGAAATCAATGAAGGCGTTGCAGGCCGTTTGCTATTGCTTCTTGCTTTCCACTTCCAATATTAGATCCATCAACACACACACCCCCTTTTGCATTTGACCGCCTCTATAGAGGTGATTGGCTGCTTTGGCTTGAGACCAGACGCAAGAGGAAGGAGATCGGACTTCTCATCTGTGAAATGCTAACCCTGCTATATGATCTCCCGTTTATAGGCTCTTAGGCTCGCGAGACATCAATACTTTGCTGCCGCGTTACACCATCCACCCAGAACACAGGCGATAGACGCGGATCTGCGCAACTTCACTGTCTCGCAGCTCTTGTTGGCCTATACCTGCCCTCCAATAACGCCACCATCAACAAGTCATCTCTACAGACACCTGAGAAAAATTCGCCGCCACCGTCCCGCCTCTTCCGGACTGGAGGGGATTTGAGGAGGGAGACTCGAGGGGAGCCTTACACTATGGGTCGCACGCGTTGACAATCCACCTCCAAACTCTAGTCCACTTCGCGCACAATCCACGCTCCCTCTCTGTCGGCCGCTGTCGAGTAAGAAGCCAGAGATGGCATATGGGCTCACAGGGCGACGGGCGCTATCGCCACTTGAGCAAAGACCAGCCTCCGAGTTCCCCACAAGGCTATGGATGTACTGTGGCTAAAGTCCCCCCTATCTCCGTTTTTCAGCTGTCTGGGACATCTTGGCTCCAGCGCCCAAGATGCCCATTGGGCACAGGGCACATCTGATCATACCGCTGGGTTAAGATCGTTTCACAGGGCGATGTGTGCGATGTGCGCCGTGCTCCGTTACTTCGACGTGCACTACGGTAGTAGTGGTATGTGGTAGCCCCTGCATCGTCGCTGCATCACCGCCGCAACACATGGATCATCATCGACGAGGGGCAAACTTTGCTCTCGTGCAGCATAACCATTGGTTGTTGTGGCGCACCGTCGTGAGGCTTAGCTTTCCGACGCATGCTCCTTGACGCCACAAAGCTCACACTTGACCCGTAACGAGAAAGCGTCGCAAGGATTCGCCAGGATTCGCGAGGATTAGTGAGGTTCCCCCATCCACCGGCCCCTCTTTCTACGCTTCCAGCCCTTGGAAAAAACCGTCTAATCCTCTCCGGATCCTGTCTAAATCTCCTTACGGTCTCTGAACCCTGTGAACCCCTGGGTGTTTCTCCGGTATCAAAACTATCAAAACCCACTCCATCGGATACTTGCTGCATACTTCCTGCATACCCGCCAAGTCGGCCTCTCAGAATATCTTCCAATCCCCAACAATACCCTATGGTATCTCTGCGGTGTGGTTGCAGATCTCCCTGATGACAAACTTATGTGGTCCACACTTTACAGCTTGGTAGGGTTCATGGACAATTATGAGCTCCCTAACGGAACGTCCGTCAACTTTGCCTCTCTGCAACTGCACAAGTGCGTCGCCCTATGGATGTTAGTGCTATGCAGATTCGCGATATCATGGAGCCGTTGACTGTACATCCGACAGCCAGCCACAGAACACGAATATGGGGATACGGCATGTCGTGGGTAATTTCAATTCCAATCATACCATATCTGGATACGTCGCCGACGTTGGTGAGGGTGAGGGCAGATGATATATATCCAGCTTGGGCCGCGGATCCATCCTTTCCCAATGCTGTCAGGCTATTAACCAGTCGAAAAGTTAATTCTCTTTGTTGTATTCCTTTGCTCACATTCATTACTTGCCCAATTAATATTTAACTCTTCACACTCATTCACTCTCGTTGCTGCTATTACCGATATATCCGTTGACGGATATATTTTTTATCGCCCCAATGGCAGACGGATGTGAGTATCCCACAATTTCTTAAGCTCCCGCCCGTTTCCCGCCACCCTGATCGCCTTCTTGTCAACTTTGACAAGAAGCTCATAAATTGCCACCTTGCCACCGCACGGTGCAATCGAGACTGATCCACTTGACAGTAAATGATGCGCGGGCAACCCGCGTCGCCGATCTCCTCTCCGACTTCCGCGCCCTCCAGCACAGCATCGCCTCGGTATCCAGCGACTCTCCCCACCCGGATGACTTCTATACCGAAGGCTACGCGGCGCTACGCCAGTGCTCCGTGGACGGGCAGCATGTCCTGAACGTGGCGGCCGACACGTGCGTGCCGACCGCCAGAGGCGGCCAGGCGGAGCAGGAGAAGGCGGAGTTGACGCAGGTGTTGCTGGATAGTTTTTCGCGGCGGCATGAGGCGCAGAAGATATGTATGAGACAAAGCGCAGCCATGCGCTGGGTCGCATGGCGGGATGGCGTGTTACTGGGGATGAGGCCTGATCCATCACATGTGCCTGCTTTGGTGTCTTGCGACCAAGCTCTGCGAGCTGTGCGTTCCCCCTTCTTTCTCTACTGCACAGATCTCCTCTTCTTCTCCGGCCTTAGCAAATTTTGGCACAGAGGCACTACGATGGGAATGAGGACATAGCGCTGACAGAAGTAATGCAGGAACTCGCAACAGTCACCGATGAGAACATATACAATTTAATGCGTAACTCGGACTATACCATGGGCCGCTGGACGGACGAGGACCCATCCTTGCGAAACGTGCAGCGCTGGCTCCGGAGTCGGCGTTGAGAACCTGCACGGAGACATTTACTTCACTTCACGATAGAAAACGCCTTGATGGCTTGGACGGTTATAGGGATATACGAAGAGCACCTTGTCTTCAATGTGCGCAACTTCACGATTTTTGTTTACGGCATCGTTGGCTGGGTGCGATATAGATAGCATGTGTATTATTGAGCGAAACCAGGGGCGAGGCCAGGCAATAGACGGGGCTGCTAGAGGGATGAGATATGAGGTTATGGATATGGACAATGGATATGGGTATGAACAAGAAGTGGCGAGGAATGTGGGAATACTTGGATGGAAACACCCACGAGAAGGCCAAGTGAGGGGGCAATGATAGGAAGGACGTCCTGGAGACGTGGCCTTTATGCCCAATCCTAGGCTGGTGCCAGACGACGCCATAGGCGTTCACGCGGCAAGCACTGTATAATGATAATATTCCCCACATTGGAAATTTAGAGATTATGGGTGATTCTGTGACGACGGTGGCTGTTGCAGAAACTCAGGGATGTTTGCGCCGAATACCGACTATGGTTGAAAGAGAAGAAAATCTGCGGAGTGGGTTCGGCAGGCATGCACAGCTGACATGACAAGCGTCTTGTCTCTAAGTATCTCACATCTTCGAGATGGAACTGATCTATCAGTCTTTGACAGATGAGCCCAACGAACCAAATGGGCCCCGCACCATAGATAGGCCCGGGCCGTCCAAACCGCTGCGCCGCTCCAAGCGTAAGCCAAATGTCAGAAAAGGGCACAATTGCGAGACATCGAGCCGCCCCACTGATGCATGCCAAGTCCGAGACAACATTGTTTGAGAATCACAGGAAAGAGTAGACATGTGTAGAAATTTACGATTGAATTTGACGTGCTGTCTACATAGTCCTATTGAATGGTAACTGTAGTGATTTCACAGATGTGAAGAGGTGTCGTGTGTGGTAACAGAGAGTACAGTAGGTTGTCCTGCCCCCTGGATCCAATGCACGATTGAATGCACGATCTAATGCACAAATGCAGTGCACTGACTCGTTGATCTAATTATGGACAGATGCCGAGGCTATTGTCTTCGTAGGTGACTTTACTACGTTTTAATGCATTCTGGATGTGGTCTCAGCTCCTTCGTCATCATTATGGAGTCATTGTAGTATGGTCATTGAGCTGTAGATAGCGGGGTGAAACCACCGAGTATTCCCTAACCAGCTGAATGGAAGACATGGTCTACTCAAGTATTGAATCAGATTGCGCTGCCTCTAAACCCAAGTCGCCCGATTGTCATCCCCTTTCTGTTATATACCTAAAAGGTCTCATTTGACCCCGCCACCCCGCCACCCCAAGGCCCAGACAGGCACGACTCTGACCAGGCCCCATCCCAATCATTGTCCTTGTGAATCTCATATAGGGACTTGTTATGTTCATTCCTACGGTAGAGACAATAACACCAACTAAAAGGGCCATCGTGAGCAAAAATGTCCGTTTGCATTCACCAATCACCAGAGCTAAGTTCGGAGTAATGACTTACTTCTGGTACGCACTGTTCGAACCGTCCTCATGCAGCGGCTCAAAGAAAGTCTCGATGCCGGTCGGGGTTGGCGTATCGTCGCTGTTAGGGTTGTTCCAGCCAGCCTTGGGGTCGTCGGACGTCTCCGGAATGCACACGGCAATGTTGAATAGGCCACTGCTCCGGAATGCCTCTTTGTAATCCTTGCCGGGCCCGAATGGGGCCCAGAAGCTCTCATCCCGGCTGCGGTCTTTCTCGCCCATTCCGTATCGATCCCAGGTGTCTATGCTAGATATCATGATGTCGTGTGTGCTAAAGGGGTAATCGCCGCTTCCGAGCTCCTGTGAGAGAAAGGCGGTCAGTTGGGAGAAGACTTTGTAGGTTGGGAATACTTGGGTAGCGCTGAGATGGCGATGAAGACAATCAAAGACATTAAGGGGCACTTACTTTCCATCCTGGAGGATCAAAGTTGATGGTAGCCTGATTTAAGGGCGTCTTGTTGGGCAGAGCTGATTGGAAATAACGACCCATGTCTCCGTAATATATCTTTAGCTTATCCTCATTGTTCCCGGCCTTGACCTCAGTGTTATCGACTACCAAGCGAAACACAGCGTATTAGCATCAGACTGTCCAGAGCAGAGTTTGGGTACGGAGCGGGAAACAACGTAGTACTCACAAGTTTCTTGCGACATTGGATAGCAGGCTAGGTAGATGACCTACTAGGGCCAGGCGTAGTTGACGAGGTTGGCAATGGTGAGCTGGAAGAAGGCATTCTCTACATCGGTGACAGACACGCTGCCACTGACAACCGGTATCTCTCTATAGTCCACCCAGTCACCGTCTTGGAACAAATCATGCACTTGTCGTGCACCAGGCCAGCTTCCATTCCCAGCCACTATAGCAGCGTTGGCCTTGTCGAAGGTTGTCCGCGCGCCCTGGGATATTACGTCGGTCAATCTATCGGTCTTGTTAGATTTCGAGTTCGTAAGTCGAGGGTGGGATATAAAGGGGTGTACTTACTGTTGGAACGCTACTACGTGATCGCCATCATCTTGAGAAGTGCCTCCCATCTGGATCTCTGCTATAGCCTCGTATATGGCACCACCAGTCAGGGCACCCGCGACGGCTCCTGCTCCGCCCCCAAGTGACAACATGGCTTGTAGGCCAGCGGCCAGCCCGTTAAGAATCAGTGTGTCAAGCAGAACGTCGCCCTTGGGGACAGGCCAAAACGTCTTAGATAACCTCCAATCGTTGGCGGCGAATCGCGTATTCGCATTGCCGACCGCTTCCCATAGACTGTGGAAATACTGGTTCATGTTAACAGCCGAGATGACGGCCATGAACTTCCAGGCCGTCCCAGGTTCCTGTTGGTTCTCCAGGTCCTTGCAGTTCGGCCGCGCGCATGGCGTGTCAATTTTGCATGTGGCGTGGCTTTGCCCCAGGCCTAAGGGGTTCGCAAGCGCCTCAAGCCATCCTTGGGGTGAGTCAGAATTGTCCTCATACCAGTCTTTGGTGAAGGTTAGCAATTATCCGAGCTATATTTTCGGGTGCAGGGGCTAACTACTTACTATGGAATTCGCCCCCGGAATTCGTTTTTCCCCACATGTCTCTGTTGAGCCTCGTACCTGGTAGTTGTAGAGCAAATTAGCACGGGCCTCTCTTACCTTGAGTGTCTCTCAGATCTTTGATATCCCAGCATGAAGCATCTGGTACAAGGGGGCCTTGGGTCTGGTCGACCTCCTTAATGCCGAGTTCCTCTTGTAATTGGAAGTAGCCACAGCCGGCCTGGCAATCGTCGACCCCGCACCAACTGCTCCCAAACCCACAGAACCCGGAGTTAAAACAGCATGGTCCGCTTTCAAATAAGTCGCACTCAAGGCCGTTGTTGCCATCGCCGCAGGTACCATCCTGTGTCGGACCTCATTGCTTTAGGGCGCATAGAAGTCAGTATATGATGGACTTGAACTAGGGATAAAGGGGATATGGAGAGTCTCTCTTACCGTGCAGGTTCCGCTTTCGCTCTGACATCCCGAGCCGCAGTGGGCGTCACTATCACCGCACCAACCCCCGCTCGAACAGGAGCTGCCGAACCCATTGCCGCACATCGTATAATCATGGTCCTTGCCACAGGTTCCATCCGTCGTAGTTGGGGGTGTGTTACCGTTACCAGGGCCCGAGTAGAAGTCGACACTCCAAGCCATAGTCCCGCCAAAGCAATAATCGTCGGCCCAGGCCTTCTTCATGGCAAAGGTCTCATCATCGTCGTACCCAATCCATTGGTCGGCCCATTGAATGGACTTCATCATCTGCGGGCCGAGTAGCGTGGGTGTAATCCCCTCGGTCTCTATCATCTGTTGAATTTCAGTGAGCGACATGACGCCCTTCTGCTTGGTGCATTTTCCCGGGTTGCTTGGTCCCGTGAAAGTACAGCTTAGTTCCTTGCATGTAGTTGGATTTGCAAGCGTGTATCCTCGGCCATAGTATGCTAGGCCAAAGTTGATCTTGGTAAAATCCAGTTTGTCAAAGTACAACGGTGCCGTGTTGTTTTGGGTCTCGTCTATGCCTGCTTGGCCTCGAATTGTCGTGCCAATGCTTGCATTTGTGCCATCCCAAAATCCGTGCAGATCATATGTCATGAACCCGAAAAAGTCGACATATTGTTGCATCGAGAACAGATCAAACCAGCGGAGATACCAGTAGTCGGGAGCGATAGCCATACTGATTCCATATTTTGTGCCGAACCTCTCTCTCATTTCCTTCACCAGAAGGACAAAGTTGGCAGTGTCAGTCTTCTTTCCGCCGCGAGTTTCATCGACAGGGTACTCCCAATCCAAGTCAGCACCCGAGAAACCCCAGAAATCCATGAAATCGATCAGCGAAGTAATAAACGTCTCCCTATTAGCCGCTGAGGAAACTAAATCGCTCCAGGTAGTATGCGTGGGTTTATCAGGTTCACTAAAATCAAACCCGCCAACAGCAATCCAGGTTTTTAGCATTTTGTTCAGCGCCGTGAACTCAGGGATAATCTCCTTGTCCTTGTCCGTTACGGCGATTTCAAACGTTTCTGGATTGATAGACGCGAAGGCATAGTATAAGTGCGTGAACTTGGTTGTGTCGATGTTGCGGGGCTTGATGCTGTTACAGATCCGCCCATATGAGCCGACGGCCTGGTAGTAGGCGATGGTGCGCTTGCTGGTCGTGCCCGAACCCACGCCGCATTTTTGGGGGGCGACGATGGCGCAGGGGCCGTGTTCGGATTGGCAGGGGGCATCTGGAGTTCCGACGCAGTGAGACTCAGTTGTCTATGTCACACAAAAGTTGATTAGAATGAAGATTTCTGAGTGAGTAACTGTAGCTAAAGACAACACATCTTGTCGGATGTGGAGAGCAACGAGAAGATGGAAAAGTAAAGGGGGAAAAGATAGATGAGATGGGAGGGGACGAGAGAAGACCGAAGGAGTGGGGAGGATGGAAATGGAGGAGGACAAAGAAGAAAAAGGGGGTGGAGGACAAAGAAGAAAAAGGGGGTGAGGAAGAGGTATGATAGTAGATAGGGTAGAGGAAACAAGAGAGATGGAATAGACATGGAAAGACAGAACCTACCCCACACCATCCATAGACACTACAGCAGAGACCCATCCCGCATTCACCATTGTTCACCGTGAGATCGCCATAAACACCACACATTGCCACGGCCTCACAGCTGCTAGTGCAGTTCCCCTCTCCGCAGTAAGTGGGACCATAGCCGCATATGCCACATTCACTACAACAACTAAGAGTAAAAAAGGATGTTAGAAACTGTGTCTATACTATTCGTTCCCATGTTACATACCTTCCGTCCGCGCATTTGGTATCTTTATCACACAGTCTTGCGCCAGGGCCAGGCGTTGGGCAAACTATCTGGCGACTCCCAAGAGATCTATAATCTAGCCCAAAGGCATAGTCCGGCACTGGGTTTGGAAACTCATCCTTGACCAGTCCACCATCACTGGATAGATCTGCTGAGACAAAATGCAAAAGGAACGAGAGAAAGAATAAAAGGGCTGGGCGGCGCATGGTGAGTTCCATTTCAGCGATCCGATGACTCCTGATGCCTAAGAAAATTGACAGAAGAGAACATACTTATACCATTCTCTAAGTACAGCGGCAAAACTCACGATCCTGTAAGTCTGACAAGAGAAATAGATCCGTCTCTATTTCCGTCTCACGGCCAGACCGTTGATTTCGGGGCGGAGGAGTTTTCGAAGCCTCCTTCGCCCCGATATCAATCACATGCCAGGTAAAGTCTATCAACAGTACCACCTTCCGGTATACCTAGTTGGCCGTGCCAAGTCCCCGCGCCGTGCGTCCCATGCGGCATCCACTTTGCGATGTCCAGCGCGGATAAGCTTCTCATAGGTGCCGACAGCTGTTTCTTCTGCAAGTCTGGGCTTGGCAAAAGAAATAACAAACCTTGCAATTGAGATATTTGACGGCCACGTGGAAGATTCTTGTGTTCTTCTGGCCGAAACTTGCCAGTTGGAAGCTGGAACTCTACGAGTTGGATTGGGCGCCTATTCTGGCGCGCTGAAATCTAGGCGCCCCTTCTACGCGTCTTATTAGGTAAGCCAGCGTAGACCTTGACGAGGGCACGATTCGCCCCCACGACTACCATCAGCACAGTCATCCCCAGTACATAGCAAGCACCATCCTATTTAGTGCAGTTAGGTCTGCTTTGCTGACATTGTAATTTCGAATACAGTCATCTTCAGTACTGTCAGATTTTAGTTCTGTCAGATTTAGGATTTTCCCAATATTCTTTGCTTTTTCAAGGTTAAAGTATAGCGCGAGAAGTCTCCCCACGCGGCGGACATGTGGAGGTCTTGCCGCAAATCACCGTTGGTCATCACAGTATTGGGTTTCTTGCCGAAGATTTGACCTTGACTAATTCAAGGGGTTTGTAAATTGCTGACTTAACGAACATGCCAAATGGCAATTAGTCCACTCGAAAGATTATTTTTGATGCCTTCATTTGATCAAATAAGTTGTATCCTTCCACAACTTCACTTAAAGGCATAACATTTTCTGTCATGAAGCTGCCATGGTGTTAGCAATGCGTTAGCTTGTTCGTAGAAAGTGACTAACTCAAGTAAATGCTGTGATTCTAATAAACTCTCTAAAGCCTGTGGGAAGATACCTTCACAAATGTATGTTAGAAAACCATGACACGATACAGCAGCAGCAATGGACACTCACTTTTGACAGGGCACCTGCCCATTTGTATTCTCAAATTTTTCCCATATGCTTCATTTCCCGTCCACGGAATTTCTCCATTGTGGACTCCAACACTAGATATACTTCCCCAAGGTCGTAGCAGGTCGAACCCCATTTTTAACGCAGAACTCAGACCCACGACTTCTATGACAATGTCGGCCCCTCTTCCGTTTGTTAACTCTTTTATGCGGCTGTTCAACCCTTCACGATCTGTCAAATAATTCCAACTCTCTGCCCCAAGTCTGTTTGCGAGCCCAAGCCTGTCTTCCACTCCGTCAACAGCAAGTAAGTTCTTCGGCTTGTACTTCAAAGCGTTGATAAGGGCACAGAGTCCCACGGGTCCGCAGCCAATGACTACAACCGTGCTTTGCTGAATTGCCGCCTCACTCAAGCCAGTGAAGGCATTGGTGGCCGCGAAGTAGCCAGTTGGAAAAATATCCGCCATGAGGCAAAGCTTCAATTCATCGATTCCTGGTGGAGCTTTCACAACAGTACTGTCTGCGAAGGGAACTCTAACATATTCAGCTTGAGCGCCGTCAAGGGCGGGGCAACCAAATAGCATGCTATTTTCACAACGAGAAGAGTATCCCTCGATGCAGTAGAAGCATCTCCCGCAGGATACTGTGAAGGGAGCGACGATCAAATCTCCTTTCCTGAAGTTGCGCACGTCCGAACCTAACTGGTCAACTATGCCGGTGAATTCATGACCCATAATGAAGCCTGGCACAGTTGCTTGATGGCCTCGAAATACGTGAAGCTCGCTATTTGACAGTTAGTAACATGTAGTGTAATCTACCAGCAACAGTCAAGAGTTCAGTGCTTACCTGCCACATAATGCAGTAAACTTTACCTTCACTATAATGTCTTTTGAGTCTTGGATTTGTGGTATAGGCCGAGTTTCGAGAGCAACAAGCTTCGGAGCTTTAAAAACTACTGCTTGCATAGAATTGTTTGCCATGGTTCACTATTCGTTTTTACCTGTTAAGTTTTTCGTTCCTGATGTGGACGACAGTCCTTAAACATTGCAAAAAATCTCCGTCATAACATTAATTCATACCTCATTATACAGAGTCCGTGATTGGACTAATTTAGAAAAGTGTTCTAAGTGGTGAGACGGACTCTGTGGGGGCATAAATTTGCTGTGAAGGATACCCGTGGCATGTTGAAAGGCGCGGGATGCGCCACCCACAGGGTGATGAGGCACGTTGTTTCCCGTTCGGTTACGCTAAATTGTCGGGATTCGCGCGTGCAGTTTCGCACACACTAGGGACTCTAATCCGTTAATCCGGGGAAGAGCTTGGCCCATGGAAATCTTTAGTGGGGTTGGGAGGCCCTGGTAAATCTGTGCGGGGCTGTCTGGACGTCTTCCGCAACGCTTGCTTTCCTAGGAACCGGAAGTAGCTAGTAGACGGAATATTTGTCCCGGGACTGAGCCCGCGACCTACTGGAGTCAACTCGGAGTCCCTTACCCAGTGCACCTTGACGTGTGTACAACCTTGTGTAGCCTACGCTGGTCGTGTAACCCCCGAGAGAAATGCGGCTTTAAGTTTTCTTGTGTTAGTCGTTTTGCGAGCACCTCTTAGTAATATTCCTCGTCCCTCTCCTGTCTCTTGTATCTGTAACTCTGGCACATCAACATTGTAGTTACTGTCTGTATCACATCCGGCATCTGATAATTTACCGCACAAATGCCTACAAAGTCTACGTATGTGATACCGAATGGACCTATCTTCACAAGAGCATGCTAACAAGATTGGAGAACAACAGATTTGCAGATGTTAACATTCCCTTGGTGGACGTCTGGACATTCTTGTTCGAGAAACCAAAAGACTTTCCCCAAGATAAGGGTGAGTTTTTCAAATTAACACATTCCTGGGTTTTGCTGACGTACAGTCATTTACACTGACCCGGTCGTTCCAAGATCATATAGCTATAGCGACGTGAAGACCGCCACGGCTAGCTTCGGAAAAGGTTTAAAGGAAGCATGGAACTGGAACAAAGACGATGTGCTTCTGCTATACACACCAAATAGTATCGATATTCCCATTATTACGTGGGGTACTCACTGGGCTGGCGGAGTTGTCTCACCTGCCAATCCAAATTACACGATAAATGAACTGGCCATTCAGCTAAGAGACTGTGGAGCGAAAGCCATAGTTACTCAGCGGGCATATTTAAAGAATGCACGTGCTGCGGCTCAGATGGCTGGTATTCAAGAAGATCGTATCATTCTCATCGGCGAGAGAAATGATAGAAATTCGGTAGTCAGACACTTCACCGAAATATGCGAGTTGGGTGTGTCCCATGGTTCCCACCATCAACGGACTATACCAGAAAACCCTGAAGCAGACCTTGCATTTCTTGTGTATAGTAGTGGGACAACAGGCCACCCAAAAGGTGTTATGTTATCCCATATGAACATTGTTTCAAATATATTGATGTTGAAGGCTGGGGAGGGTGTGAATCTCAGCTGGATTGGCGGTCATGATAATAAGGGTGACCGGATTCTCGGCTTCCTGCCTTTCTATCATATTTACGGTAAGTGCAGATATTACATACATGGTCTCAAAACTAAACTGTTATAAGGTCTCACTTCGCTCGTTCATCAGGCGATCTACAATGGTCTAGAACTGATTGTCATGAGTAAATATGATCTGGAAAAGTTTTGTTCCAATATCCAGGAATATAAGGTCACCTTGGCCTACGTTGTCCCACCCGTTCTCTTACAGCTTGCGAAGGATCGCAGTGTCGATCGTTTTAACCTGAGCTCCTTGCGGATGATGAGCTCTGGTGCAGCTCCATTAACAAAAGAGCTGGTTGAGGCGGTTTACCAGAGGCTCAACGTTCCGATTAAGCAAGGCTACGGGCTCTCCGAGACATCCCCAACAACCCACTCACAGCCTTGGGACACCTGGCGCACATTTGTTGGCTCCGCTGGTATACTTCTTGCCAATCAAAGTATTAAATACATGTCGGAGGATGGGAATGAGCTGCCAGCAGGTGAAACAGGAGAGCTTTGGATTAAAGGTCCAAATGTTTTCAGGGGCTATCTCAACAACCCAGAAGCCACGCAAAACGCCTTGACAAGTGATGGCTACTTCAAAACTGGCGACGTGGGGCATGAGGACAAGCATGGCAACTTATACATTACAGACCGCGTCAAAGAATTAATTAAGTATAAAGGTTTTCAAGTTCCACCAGCAGAGCTCGAAGGCAAATTGCTCAGCCACCCGGAGATTGAAGACGCTGCGGTCATTGGTGTTTACAAACCCGAACAAGCTACGGAGGTACCAATGGCGTATATTGTACTATCAAAGGGTAGTCTCGGTGATGCAGCAAAAAAAAGACAAATCATGGAATGGCTGAGTGCGAGAGTGGCGAATCATAAGCGTCTGAGGGGTGGTATTGAATGGGTTGATGAAGTGCCGAAAAGTTCTAGCGGGAAGATTTTGAGAAGAGTTTTGAGAATTCGCGCTCAGGAGAAGAAGTCACCATCAGCAAAATTGTGAAATTTCCTTAGTTATAGAAAACAATAGTAAAACGGGACTTGGCTATGTATATCCCAAGTACCCTAATATCAGGATGTTGTTCAAATGTCTACGAGTAGGTATATGTATCTATGTCAAACACTGATTTATAGAATTCATTGCCATTAGATTACCAAAATGCATACATATATAGCTTGGAGGCTTTTGGAGCTGTTTATAAATGAAATATTTTTCCCTCTATGATAAGATTCGTCGCCCCTACTTAACTAATCCTACTTCTAAATATTCAATGAAATCAACGTATTCTCTGTCTACATCAGAGTCAGAACCATACGGAGTTTTGATATCTATAACCTGGTCAAAGTCTGGCGTGGAAATATCCGTAACAGATTGAGGTGTTGATGTTGTAATGGAAGCTGAATTTTCTCGTCGCGGGAACTGCCATTCATCGAGTGAAGAACAGAAAATGGGCTGAGATGCAGTTGTGAGTCGTGTGTCCATCAGCGAAAAGCTAGACACAGGATGGTCGTTACTATGCCAGCAAAGCAGAAGCCTCTCCACGCACAGTACGGCATCGGTCCTCATTCTGACAGCGCTAACGGTCTCGTGGTTTAATACGTTCTCATCCAGATCAAAGTCCTCTAGGCGTAGCAGGTCAATGCGACAGTCTTCTGTCTTGATTATGAAACTTCTGGAAGAGTCGTCGCTTAACCCTAAAGCTAAGATGCGGTCTCGGAGGAAGGCTGTCCACCAAATCCTACGGCAAAGATGTTTCTTTCGCAATGGTACGCTTGGTGAGGAGACATCGCAATTCAGTCCCAGACTTTGTGAAAATGATGTGGCAAGACTTAGCCAGTGTCGTGCTTCGCTAGTAGAGGAGCAGAGGGTCATAAGAAGCAGTGACTGAATCACAGATAGTCGGTCGTCGCAGGTATTGAAAGAGTAGAGAAGCTGCCAGGTTTGTTAGATAGATGGCCCGTAATAAAATGAAACGTAGCGTACAGGGTTCTTACTTACTGTTACACGGTTGAAGAATATTGTCTGGGCTGAGGAGCGACTTTGAAATCCTGCTTCCCTCAAAGCTTTTGTGCTCAAATAACCAAGTCCAGCATACAAAACTGCCTGGAACAACAAGAAGCTAATCTGTTTCTTGCCCGAATTTTCGAACGTACCACTATCAGTTCTCTGTTCGTCCGGCTTGTCGTCCATATGTTTCACCATCAACAATAATTCTTCCAGGTCAAGAATAGGCATCTGACTGTAGACAAAGTTGGCGTATGCTTTTATCAGCTCTAATTGCATAGCTGCACTAGGCAACGTAAAAGCATCATGCGAATGCAAATACGACAGATCAGAGGAACTTAGGTTACACGGAAAGGCGGTAAAAAATCCGGGCAAGGGAGGGCTTGAGTAACCTTCTTCAGATGCAAAATCTGACCCTGTGTAAACGTCTGGCTGAATCGAAGAAGGCGAGGAAAGCTCTTCGATCAAGCCTGACTGTATTTCGCTATTACCGCCAATCTTTTCTATACTGTCAATTTCTGTAGTTTCTTGCTCTCCTGCTGTAGAATCAGGTGAGTCCGCATCGCTTTTTTTGGGCGCCGATCTGTACGAGAGTCATCAGCAGTGTTCATTATGCCATGTATTCTACGCTTCAAAACAGGTCTTCCTCTTACCTTTGCCCTGACGTCTTCTTCTTAAGTTCAATACATGCCATTCCAAAATGGCTACAATTCGCACAGGGTGCTCCGTGGGGTACAATATTGCACCTCACTTTCCTCGCTCGGCAAGCCGTGCATGCCCTGGGCGCCCTCCTCCCTCGTCTATAAAGAGGCTGAGGCGGTGACGATAATCCATGTCCTTCTGCATAAGAGAGGTTGCTAATTAAGGGCGTTCCTTGGTAGAAGTCGGATGTATAGGTAGATTCGTTAACGTTGGTGGCCATTGTGGTTATTATTGCTTTGGGTATATTACAACATGAGAGGGCAGTAGGTGATAATTTTTTAAAAGAATCACAACACCATAAATCCTACAATATGATGAAACAGAAGAGAAGGAAAAATCGGTGTTTAATACCACGCAGTCACCCCTCCAAGGAGCCAGGTTACCGTGGCAGTATGCGTGCTGGGATTCAAGACTGGTAGGATATTGCCACAGTAGTGTCTGGAGAATGTGCGAACATTCTTCGACAGCTACCATAGAACGCCATATTATCACAGTAGCGCAGCTTGATCAACGGGGGCTTAATTTTGTGGATTTTAGCGCTAGCAAGCACCCTTCGAGTAACTTGCGCTTGTCTCAGTGTCATTCATATGACGGAATTCATGTTCCGTCACCATAATCTAACGCGCCCCACAAGATTACAGTTTATCGAACGCCTCTTTTCCGTGTCCTGTGTGTATATTTGTATTCGGATATAGTCATGAGTTTAAATCTCCACAGTTGTTACAGTCGAAGATCATCTTGAATGTTGAGACATTTAAGGTGGCGACGCGCGGCCGGCAGAGCCAGGCCGCTACGATACCAAAGGGCTTTGCACTTTTCTTCTTTCTAGTGATTTATTACATCTGCAAAAATGCAGCGTAGACGTGTATATGAATGCAAAGATAAGTCTATTAGACTAGGTATTTTTGCTGCACTTATGGTAACCCGCACTGAACAAGACCCGTGCTTTAGTTCTGTTCCCCAAATGTTCAAAATGTTGAAATAGATTGCGTATTA
The DNA here is from genome assembly GCA_001662645.1 of Pseudogymnoascus sp. 03VT05. Taxonomy (NCBI): domain Eukaryota; kingdom Fungi; phylum Ascomycota; class Leotiomycetes; order Thelebolales; family Thelebolaceae; genus Pseudogymnoascus; species Pseudogymnoascus sp. 03VT05. Next base: position 2,935 of record KV459385.1, on the reverse strand, counting down.
TTTGAGATAGTACAGATTTGCGTCTACTGACTTAATTTATAGCACTACTTTGATATGTCTTCCAAAACCTATTTCCCAATAGAATCCACAACGGTTCCATCAAGCGTACGTTTGACATTAGGATCATTGTACGCCAGCGGCGGAATGACATAGTAATTTTCTGGCGCGGCTTCTATAACTTGTCCTTGAATCTTCTCATCAAAGAGCATCAATTCCACGACCTTTACAATCTGTGACAACTCAATCCACTTATTGTCAAAAGAATCCCATTCATTTTTCTCGAATAGGTTGGTCCTGACGTTTCCAGGACATAGAGTGTTCACCCTAATGCCATCATTATCATAGAAGTGGCGAGAGATGGCCCTAGCAAATCCGACAACGCCGTGTTTCGCAGCAGTATATATAGGGCAGAACCGAACAGGGTATATGCCCGCAATGCTAGAGTTCAGAATGAGACAGGCGTTTTCTCCCTTAGGATTCTTGCGAAAGTAATGCTGTGCAAGGTAGGCAGAATTGATGACGGATTTAAGATCTATATCGATGATGAAATCCAGCTCTGCTGGTGGACCTGGGATCGTATCCGTTTTGGCATAGAAGTTCTTTCGCTCTCCAACACCTGCATTTGCAAATACGAAGTTGAGTTTATTGTATTTCTTGAACACCTGATCAAACGTGTTTGAGAGGGATTCGTAGTTGTCGACGTCCGTTTTGAAGAAGGAGCCCGACAGTTCTGCTGCTACCTCCTCGCCCCTTTGCACGTTCAAATCGGCGATGTTGACCGTCCAGCCTTTCTTTGAAAGAGATGTTGCAACTGCAAGCCCCATTCCAGATGCTGCCATAGCGTCAGTCATAATTAAGCTCTATAATCTTTGATGAGCTGTTTACCTCCTCCAGTAATCAGTGCGACGCCAGCCATGTTGGAGTACTGTGGTATGAGGTGGAAATAAATAAGAGTAATAATGGACGTATTCTATAAAATATCCAGAACTTCAAGTCACTACTTTTAATCTGAATGTGCTATATTTTAACATAAATGTGATTTATATCAATCATATAGAGTACATTTATGTACCGCGTTACGGTTTGCCATGACTTACCC
>KV459384.1:160881-178349 GCA_001662645.1 Pseudogymnoascus sp. 03VT05 | reverse complement strand
CTTCTGGTTAGCGTTCTGTTTCCACCTTAAAGTCAGGCGTAACCTATCGACTGCCTTCTACCCTCAATTAGATGGCTAAACTGAGAGGCAAAACTAGAATATCGAGGCCTACCTGCAGGTGCACTGTAACCAGCACTAGGACAATTAGGTAGAGCTCCTTCACTTCGCGGAACTTACCTACAACAACGCGTTCCACGACTCCATCCAAATGTTGCCTAACCAGGCCTAGTACAGCATTAATATTAACCTAAGGCAAGGGGTCGAGGACGACCCCACGCGAAGGGAAGTGCCAGTCGCGAAAGATCGCGTCAACCTGATCCTAGAATTGCGACAGGAGCTTGAAGAGGCGTGGAAACAGACAAAGGAAGCCTAAATACGAGGCTATAACGAGCTACACAAGCCAATGCAGTATGTGGTAGGAGAGAAGGTGTGGCTTTCAGCCAAGAACATTAGAACCACCCAGCCAAGCAGGAAGCTGGGGCACCGGTGGCTCGGGCCGTATAAGATCACTAAGCGGATAGGTAAACAAGCGTACCGTTTGAAGCTTCCTCCACGGTATAGGGCGATCCACAACGTATTCCACGTCTCATTACTCAAGAGGTATTAGAAGAATATTGAGGCTAAAGGGGTAGAGCCCCTGCCTGAGCTGGAGATCGTGGAGGGCGAAGAAGAATATAAGGTAGAGACGATCCTGGACCACAGGATTGTAAAGCGAGGGAGATCGCAAAGGGAGGAATACCTGATCCAATGGGCTGGATATACAGCCGCTGACGATTAATGGATTCTAAAGCTTAACGTAGGGCTACTGTTAATTAAGGCATATTACAAGGAACGAACGCAGAAGGCAATGTAGTGTATTGACCTATAAACTAAGGAAAGAACAACGCGTTGAGCTCTAAAGATGAAGGACTCGCAGACTTAGAAGCGGACCTAGAAGCAGGCCCAGGAGAGACGCGCGCACTAGACAAGTGGGTGGCGGGAGCAGCGCGAGGGTTGAAGCGCCACTGGTCTAGGCGCACAAACAAACGCTCAAGAAGAGCACGATCGTGGTCTGCAGGCGCAGGCAGGGCGTGGACGATCTAGAACGGCAGGCTCGCAGAAGGAGGCCTTACTGGCGGCGGGGACCCAGCTATAAGGGAAGTTAGCACAGCGCTAGAGCGATGGAAACCACCAACCTACAACGGACTGCAGCTCAGCAAGGTGAGCGTTCAAGCCCTCCTGGTGGGCGTCTAGGGCGGAGTCCACTGTAGAGTGGTAGGTGGCGGCAGCAACCTTTAGGGCCTTAATCGTGATGGCACCAAGCTCTGCGTAGGCCTCAGCCTGGTATACAGCCACAACTCGAGGGTTGTCAAAATCCAGGACAGCAAGGCCTAGGACGGCGGAAGCCTCGCCAGCAGGACTAGGAGCAGGGCTATCCTTAATGGAGGCGACGAGGTCTTGAACAACAGAGGGACCTTCACTAGAGGCGCGACCCTTGCCCTTTGCGGCGCGAGCCTTCTTAGTAGGGTGGGTGAGCGTGGTCAGCTCGCCCTGCGCAAACTTGAGGGCTAAGAGGGCCTCCTTAGATTTGATCGAATCCGAGAGCAGGTCGGCATCTTCGTCGTCAGCACGACAGTCCAACAGCGCGTCAGCGTAGCCCTGGACCTTAACTAAAACCTCCTGGTGGGCAGGGTTAACCTACAAGTCTATTAGTATGGAAAAGGTAAACAAGGGAAGAGGGCCTTACAGGCTCGCAAGGATAGTTGCTCTAGAGGCAGTCTGCGCAACGATCTATGCCTAAAGGCGCCTAACACTACTGGGCGGGGAAATTGAAGTAGGTCACAGAGCACTTGTGACAACAGAAGCGAGGGGCAGCGCGCAAGGGCATTAGAACCTCAGGGACTAGAACGCGCGGCGCGAACTTCCAACCTAGAGCAGTATGCTGGTCCTTTAAACCACTAAGTCTAAAGAGAGCGTGACCCTTAGGAACCTCGTCCTCGTCAACATCCTTGACGGTAGGCTCGCGGTATGGACGAATTGCGCGAGGGCGCGCAGATGAAGCCACTGATCCAGGACGAGTTGGCGTTGGCGTAACAGGAAGGCCACCCTTAGGGGAGGAGCCTGCCATTTAGGCCGCAGTCCTCTTGCTTAGGGTGACGTTGGATGGGCTAGATTAGGCGCGAAGGAGCGCGAAAGCTTTGGCCTAGACGTCAGCCTTCTTAGGCTCACGGCGAGGACCCATGGCGACAATGGAGGTGGAACTAATCCAAGATTAGTAGGGTGAAGAAAAAAGGGAAGAAGAGGAGTGTCACCTTGCGTTATAGGTGCTGCTTTAGAGGAAAAGCAGGGTGAAAGAGCTGCGCAAGACAGCCAGGAAAAGTGAGGTTGAGGTTAGGTAAAGACGAAGGCAAAAGAAGGTGGGAGGTAGGAATCCTCAAGCGTGGCACACCTATAACAAAAGGGGTGGCTGCAGCAACCAACAACAAAGGGGCGTCAGGTGACTCCACAAGCGAGGTCGGCACTAACCGCCCCACCCACCAGGCGAAGCAAACAGCCTAAACAATTGTTAATGGCAAGCCTGAAGCTATTCGTAAGCGACCTGAGGAATTGGGGGCAATCCCTCTAAGAGGGGAGGCAATTGTAAGGCGGCACGTCACGTGGCCTCACGTGGACGGTGACCCTTAACTTAGGGGAAAACCCTATTGTGGAGCGGTGGCCCTTACCGAGGCCCACGGAATAGAAGTAGGACTGGGAACCTGAGGGGGGTGAGGCTCTCCAGTCAATAGTCGCTGTATCTACCCTTCCTGCCTCCTGACCTGGTTCCCTGGACTCCCGTGAGACCCTACGCTTACGCTTTACAGCTAGGGAGCGGCGGGGGCAGCAGGGGCTGGCGGCCGTAGTATAGTAGGGCGGGGTGGCAGCGCTAGGGGTGGGGCGGCGGCGCTAGGGGTTGGGGCGACCGTAATGGTTTATGTGCGATAACGTGGAAGGCTGAAATATTAGGGTAGGAGTGTGGGGAGTGCGGTTCGCGAGGTTCGACAAGGTCCGGCTCGAGATTTCCAAGCTCGCCCTGGCCGAGAGCAGCGGAAGCAAGGTACAACGAAAGGAGAAGTTGCAGTGGTATCATGATGATAAACAATGTAGATGAGTTTTTGTTTTGAGAATGAAAGAGGCCATAAAGCCATGCTACTTATACCTGCTAATTGGCGATTTACCCCACAGTTCGTAGCTATGGTAGAGTCAGTAGTCCTCCCGCATAATCCAAGCCTGATAGTGCGGGGTGAGCATCAATGAACTCAATATACTGAAAATTTAAAGTGGCCTATATGGCCGCTATCAGCGGTATTACCTAGACGATCGACAATTGTTAACCAAGTGCCGAAGTTACAAGCACAGAAGTTACGGTACTCGGGGAGTATCGGCAACTATCCGGGGAGTATCGGCAACTAAGATTATCCTTTATCGGCTTTAATTAGCTCGAGGCAAGATGGCAATGGCTTCTTGATACTATTGCAGGGTCACTAATATTAACTTCCATAGATCTTAAATGCCTCATAGTCTGGACAATTGTGCAAGCGGCATACATCTCTCATTTAATGTATTTATGTATTCAGCAGAAGCCAAGTTATGTACAAAGTTGAGTAAATAAGTTCAACAAACGCACTCCACGACTATTAGTTGTCTTGAGGAAATCGAGCACCTCCCTGTAGGCGCACTTCATCTAGGATTTGCATGACTCTGAGGGTCTCAGAGAGTGGCATGACCTCGCTATCAATCTTTCGGCTAGTAATATCCAATGCAATAGCATCAGCCTCGTAATAAAAGCCCTTTCCCCCGCAAGCTTCTTGGAAAGTAAAAGTCTGTTCCCGTCTCTCTGCTGTTGTATCTTTGTTCTTTTTATCTCCTACGTGTTGGGAGCTACCTTCCTCCTTCCAGAGGACTTTAATCGTGTCAGGCATCGAAGCCGTATCTCCCATGAGCAAAAGTGTTCCCTTCTCTCCCTCGACCCGAGAGAAAATATTTTCCGTTTTGTGCTGAAGGGAACTTGTAACAATCCCATGGCGGCCAGTTGCCCCGAAATATAGCAAGATAGAAGAACTCACATCAACCCCATCAAGCAAGGTCTGGTGTGCAGTGACAGTTGGTTGCTGACCTGGCATAGTCGGATCTTCGAGGGTCAGTATAGCCCAAGTCAGAGAGTATATCCCAATGTCCAGCAGTGATCCTGCGCCAAGTCTGGCATCTCGCAATCTCGATGTGGGTGGCAGCGCTTTTAGAGGCATATCTAATGAAAAATCCGCAAAGGTCCTGTGAATATCACCAATGACTTTATCCTGATGCAGCAGCTCATTTAACTTCTGCACAAGAGGGATAAATCTTGTCCACATTCCTTCCATCACAAAAACCCCTGCTTTGCGAGCTGCTTCAATAACTTCTGTGGCCTCTCTGCTGTTGATAGTAAAAGGCTTTTCGCAAAGGACATGCTTGCCAGCACTAATTGCGTCTAGGCAGTTTTGCTTGTGGAACGCATGTGGTGTTGCGATGTACACAATATCAACGGCGGAATCGTTGTAGACTGCGTCGTACGAATCATAGGACGATACTGCTGACTGTTCCGATAGTGGAACGAAGTCTCTGATAAACTTTTTTGCTTTGTCCTCGCTGGATGACCCGATTGCTCTTATGATGTGCTTTGCGCGGGCATCGGTGCGAGGAAGGCTCAAATCGGTCACGAACCAAGATGCTATCATGCCTGCGCCTTTAAGAGAGTTAGCAGGAAATAACCAAGGTTGGATTTGTTGTAATTTGATAAAAGTTAAACCTTGCTCGGCTTTAACCAGGGCTGAGAAAAATGACCAACTTACCAACAATTCCCCATCGGAGCACAGGTAGCTGGCCTGGCATTGTGTATTTTGCTTCTTAAACTGAACAATTGTTGAAATAACTGCGTGTGGTGCAATACAACTTTATTGAAATATTCGAGAGCAAGATTCCGCGTAAACTGGGTGGTATATGAATTAAAAAATATATTTTATTATAGTTACTGTATCCACAATTCATGAGATCGAGATGGGTAGACAGAAATTACCTCGTCGGGGAATATCGGCTGTAGTGGAGCTATTTATTCCACAGTGATTATACATTATTGTTCCGTACTGCGTCAAGTGGGACACTGCGTCGATAAATACTGAGGTTTAATAATAATAAAAGAATTTGTTCTAAGCCTGTATACCTATTTCGCCTTCACATACTCCATTCAAACCATGCTTTGTCTGCTACATTATTTACATTTGGCCAGAACTGGAACCACTTCAATTCACAGTAGTAGGATTAAAGATTGTGTAAAACTTAAGAGATTGAACCTTCAAGTTTGATTAACTCATCATTTCCTCATAAAGACCATAAGTCGAAATCTGGTCTAGAATTTATAAGTTAATTTAAAAACTATATTGTCTTGATGTTTCTAGACCACTAACTATAATTATTCATGCCCCCTAAATGTGGTTGGTTGGGATATACTTGTCATTGGCGGTTTCCTTTTCCAATTGGTGACCTGTAGCAGCGCTAAAGAGCTGATTAAGCCCGACCTCTTCTCGTATTCCAGCCATAAGCTCCTGATCATGAGCGGCTACTGTGCTACCGAATACAATGTCCATCTCCTCCAGTGTTTTATTCTTAGTCTCCGGGACAAAGAAATAAACGAAGAAAGTGCCAATAAACAGCCAGACGGCGAAGAAAAGGTACATTCCCCATCCAATCCCCCTAATCATGGGTGGAACAATAAATGCAACAATAAAGTTGTTCATCCAATTGGAAGATGCACCTATTGCTGTCCCCTTTGCACGAATAGACAGCGGGAATATTTCTAAAGGTAGCAAAGTTAGCGCTGCGTCCAGTCAGCCCCTAAGAGAGTTTGATTCATACCTGAGATGAGCACCCAACTCGCTGGGCCCCACGAGTAGGCAAAGTTGGCTATATATATCCAAATAAATGCAACTGCCGTCCACCCCGCAGAAGGGTGAGATGGCCAGTCATGCTGGAATTTGGCAACGATGATAGCCACAATAATCATGGATATAAACATGCCTATTGACCCTGCTAAGAGAAGCGGTTTCCGACCAACTTTATCAATTACCATAATTGCAGGAATTGTGACGACAACATTGATGATGCCCACGACGCCTGTAGCCAGAAGAGAGATGGTTCCTGAGGTAAGGCCCAGAGTCTGGAAGATAGAAGAGGCATAATAGATAATCGAATCTATGCCACTCCACTGCTGGAAAAACATTATTAGCCCAGCAATAGCTACCCTCTTGAAATTGTCCTTGGTGGAGAAGATGTGAGCGACCTGCGCCACCTCCCGACGCCAGACACTACCACCGAATTCGTAAAGATGGGGGGACCTCTCGGCTGAAGAGCGCTGTTCGAATAATGTTTCAGCCTTGATCTCAAGGAATTCGGCGCGGAGGAGTATGTCGTCTTTCGGGAGCCCTCGTAGGCTTGACAAAACCTCTAAAGCTTCGTCGTCCCGGCCCTTGCCAACTAACATTCTAGGGCTATATGGCAAGAACACAAGAACGCCGACTGCGAGAATAATAGCTGGTATTCCTTGAACAATAAGTGGTATGCGCCATGCCCAGTCCGATTGGCCGTCTCCAGTTCCTCCAATGTAATTCGTACCGTACCCGATCCAGTATGCAGTCATAATGCCGACAGTTGTGGATAGTTGTTGAAGGGCAACCAGCATTCCTCTAATCTCTGGTGGTGCAAGTTCGGCATTGTACAGAGGCCTATACATTTGTAAGGTGTTAGGATAGAGACAGACCGTGTAGAATATAACGGGAGGCTTACCCTACAGCGCTGAGGGTACCGACACCAATACCAGTAAAGAACCTCCCAGCAAAAAGAAATGCCCCATTGCGAGCGCCAGCACATAGAAAAGACCCTAGGATAACCCAGAGTGCACCGCTTAGTATGGTATGTTTCCGAGTAAAAACTTCGGCAAAAACACCAGCAGATAGTGCTCCAATCCACCCTCCCAGTTGGAGGATCGATGTCAGCCATCCGGTCGAACCAGATGAATTAACAATTGCCGGGAAGTCAGCTTTGAAGCTGCTCATCACCAACGCCTGTGAAATGACGCCCTGTTGATATCCATATTCGAGGCCTCCAAATCTTAAAGGGTCAATTAGCATATATTGTATTCCTCGAAATGAAAGTACGGGTACCCACGAAGCAAATAACGCAACCAAAAATACTTTCTTGTTCTTCAAGAGTCCAGAGATACCTGATTTTTGGCCACGCTGGAGGCGAAGATCAGCTGCGGTCAGCCCCTGAGGGTTGGACTCGACATGCATTGGGAGACTGATAAAAGGCAAAGTAAAAAATAATAAAAGTTAATGTTGTCTCAAATTGTTGTTCGAGTGAAAGCTAGTCGGTGTAATGAGAGATAGGATAGGCCTATATAAACGTTTCCGTCGGCATTCCTGACCACAGCCATCAGAGGGTTCACCGAATGAGCAAGTGACCAGGTATTGTATTGTTGTATACCAAGCAGTTAGCAACCTCGGACGGGTTGCTAAACTAGAGATTCTAGAGGCTTGGTAACAATCCTACCCCGTGCCTAATTAAAATTAGTGGATGCACTCCGCATATTCCCCGCATTCTCCATACTTAACCATTGCTTGTACAGTACTTGTGGTGGGGCCTAGTGTGGGGTTTGTGTCGGGGAGTATCGGCAATTGAGGGTGTTATCTACTTACATGTCAATATTCGGTATCGAGATTATCGACTGCAGCGTCTACACATACAAATTCTTCTATGCGACTATGATGCTTGCTATCTATTCAAAGCTTAGTAACTATGCCTAACACCCAAACGACATAGTGATGGCTATCAGAGCTAAAGCCCGGCCGTATTAATTATCTGTACCACAAGTATTCAGAACGCGCAGCATCCTTTTAGTCCTTGTAGTCTTTCCATTAATCATCAAGATGGCATTATTGGACGGTATTATAGCCTATCACGCACTATATTCTTCGGTCTATGTCACATATTCCGAATTTATAAACTCGTCCATTAGCTCCTGAAGAACAAGCCTTGCCTTATAGGTGTCTCCAGAGCCTTCATTTTCCCAGAATTGTAGAGTCTCTATGGCGAGTTGGACTGTCTGAAGCCACCCACTAGTGGCAAGCCCTCCTTTTGCTGCGGCACATAGCAACAATGCCGAGGTGGTACTTAAACGAATAGTATACCAGGTCCCGTGGTGAAGGTGGCGGAGTGAGTTGGCTTCGATGAGTTGAATGCAGCAGCGGATGGCCTCATCAACCCACGGTCTAATCGTTATCTGGTAAGGGTTGTCTGTTGAAGAATGAATGGCTTGGAATAAAAAAGGGCGAAGGATCCAGCTTCGTATCTCTAATGCGCGAGTGCGGAGCATGTACGGCAGCTCTTCACTTGGAATTTCGCTCCTGTTCTGTTCGTTGTATCGAACAGACGATGGAAGACATGCGTACCATTGATCGAGCTGCCGCAAGAACTCGTTTGCCGCTTGGGTTATAGGCCGAAGACTAGTTTCCGCCCAGGACTCGTGGCCGTCCTGATAGAAGTAATCCAGAACCCGATTTCCGATGCGACGCAGTGCAATTTCTGAGAGGTAGTAAAACCAACTTTGCTGCTGTTCTCTTGGAAGAGTATCATCTGGATTTGAATGGTACGTAGATGAGGTTGTAGAAGCTGTGAGTGGCACTTCTGAGGAGGTAATTATAGCTGAAGTCTGAGTTGAACCCCAATCAGTGCTGTTAGAATCTGGCGGTTGCGGAAAGGTATGTATATAGCCTAGGTGTGCAACTCCTGACTGAGGAAGTTCGATTTCGGATAATATTTCACTATTATCAGAGGTTAGATGAAGGGTTCTAAAGGTTCGCGACAGACAAGCCCTACCATTCTGATTTAAAACAGCTCCAGAACAGCCGCTGCTTAAGCTTATTGTCCTTTGAATCTTCTGTACACTCTGGCGCCGACTTGGAATATATTTGATACGTAATAGAAGCTTGATGAAAGGTTTGAAATGCCTTTAGAGGTTGAAACGAGTACATGAGGTATACGCCAGAGATGAAATAACACTGGCAGGCTAGCATCGATTGATTCAGGAGGCCGAGTCGTCTTTGCGCCAATGCATAGTAATCCTCAGCTTTATCCATATTTGAGCGACTGAACAGTGACGGTAAGTTCCTGTATTTTTGCGGATCGAGTGTTGCTTGCTCGTATGCGTCTTGGAATGGACTGGCGATTGCACCTAGAGCGCACGCGAGAAGCTGTGATATCATCAGTATAGACATGTTAAAGGTTTGCAGGATGTACAAACCACTAAACAGGACGAACCATCCCATGTCAAACCGTCCTCGACGACTCTATTTGCCATCCTCTTCAACATACCTTCATCTAAGATGGGGTTCTTGATATGAACTAGATCAATGAAACGCTGTATTAAACCTGCGACCTCATATTCTTGAAACCCATATTTAGCACGCGCCTTGGAGCTATGATGGCGTAATGTGTTATTAATCGTTTGCTCATCGTTGTCCGCGAAAGAGCGTGCTGATGCAAATACGGCCTCCTGGAGACACTTTCCTGGGTACCGTCTTTCAAAAATAGGCCAGCCAAGGATGCTATCTGGTATCATGTGCACTGATGGTATGCTGACTTGCTCATTGGGAAGTTGCGATTCCAAATCAATTCCGTTGGAGGCTGATGTTGACGTGGTGGGTATAGACATAGACGGCGTGGATGTGGCTGGAGATGCCCGAGGCGAGCTCTGCCTCACCATTCCCATATTGATGGTCTTAACAACAGCCAGCATATTGTCTTGCACTTCTAAAATTCTATTTAACCTATCAAGCATTTCCAGGCTTGCAGGATCAAACCTATGAGTATCATATGAGCATAATGTGGCAATTGAGAGCATTGAGATGGGGCAACTGCAATTCCTTACGAAGAATGATCTTTCCTATCTCCATACTGACAGTCCAAATCAGAAGATGCACAGAAGCCACACGTCGGCCGCTGGTTATCGCATTTCGTCTTCCGTGCGCGACAATGTTGGCATGCAGTAACAGCTCGCTTTCGCGTGTAGCTCATACCGACTCGCCCAGCTCCACGACGACGCTTTTGGCCAGTAGAATTTGAATCTTGGCTCGTGGCAAGAGTATTCGGCTGGGCCTGGGAACTGTCGTGCGCTTGAAGTGTCACGCTCTGATCAAGATTGCTAGATGTAGGCATCAGGTCTGCCAATAGTGGGTCTGTGCGATTCGCTGGATCCATTATCGAAGATACGGTAAGGGTATGCGATGTCCCTTGCAAATCCAGGGTGTATGAGAAGGTAAAACAAACTCGTTCACATAGGAGATACAATTTGACTAACTTAGTGGTAATTGAAGCATAAGATCGGGGAGCTATGATGAGATTTGGGTATTGCTCACTTGCATCTTGCATGTGGGTTGTTGCACGGTTATAGTCGGTCGGGAAGTCTCGGCAAAAGGGGAATTTCGGCAATAGGAAACTTACGATGGGTAGTTTCGGCAACATAGATTTGGCACGGGGAGTTTCGGCAACGGGAGACTTGGCACGGGGAGTCTCAGTAGAGGGAGACACATACAAATGCTGTACGTCAATAAAGGCGGAGCCTTGTGCACTTAGCTTATTCATTATGTCCTTGGCTTAGACAGTGGGGTAGTGGGGTACTGGTAATTTGGTATTTGGTATATAACCTCGATGGCAAGTCCCTTGTTTTAACGGTTATACCTTCTCGCTACAAAACGAACAAAGTTAAGCAAGCTGTGGTGAAAATGGGCTCTCTAAACAAACAGATTATCCGTGTGGGCATAATTGGGTACGTTGCTGAATCTTTTTGCTCCTCCTATTTATACATAAAAGTAATACGATTTTTATCTAGCTGTGGGGAAATCACGCAAGTCGCTCATATCCAAACACTCGGGTTTCTCTCAGACTTGTTCCAGATCACGTATCTATGCGATGTTTCGAATGGTGCTCTGAAGCTATGTAGGAGCAAAGTCATTGGCCCGGCACCCAAAACGACTCGCGACGCGAATGAGCTTTGTTCTTCTTCCGAGGTAGATCTTGTGATGGTTGCAAACAGCGACGCCTTCCACGTCCCCCATATCAAACTCGGGCTACGTAACAATAAGATTGTCTTTGTCGAGAAGCCAATGGCCCTGACTCTAGAAGAAGCGGACGAGATTATTGAGCTAGAGAAGCAATCATTAGGGAAGCTAATGGTGGGATACATGAGGCGGTACTCTGCAGGGTTTATCGACGCTATTAAAGAGATCGGTTCCCTGGATCGTATCTGTTACGCAAGAGTGCGAGACATAGTTGGGCCTAATTCAGTTTTTGTTACACAGTCCGGGACATATCCAAAGACTTTCTCGGATTACACCGCAGAGGACTCCAAGGAGCTGTCCACTAGAACCGACGAACTACTTGAGCAAGCTTTAACAAAAGAGCTTGACATTCCCGTCACACCAGCATCTGCACTACAATGGCGGCATCTCGGCAGCTTGGGTTCTCATGATTTGAGTGCGATGAGAGAAGCTCTCGGTATGCCTACTTCAATCCTGGGCGCGTCTCTGTGCTCAACTAGCGGTCCGCCTTTCTGGAGGTAAGTTGTAAGCATCCAATTACAACATTATCCAATTAATATTGACATATATAGTGCACTATTTCAGTACCCATCATTTGCTGTCTCGTACGAATCCGGAATTGATGGGGTGCCGAGGTTTGATGCGTCGATCGAGGTGTTTGGAGAAAACAAGACTGTCAAGGTTGTTTTTGATACACCATATGTCAAGGGTCTGCCGACAAACATGCACATCCGGGAGAAGCTTGAAGATGGGACGTATAGAGAATCAGTTATTCGGAGGACATACGAAGACGCATACACCTTGGAAATGAAGGAACTTTATGCCTTTGCTGCATTGGGGAAGCCAGCTAAAACGACGGCTGTTGATGCCAGGCAGGATTTAGAGATCTTCGGTATGATTATGAAGGCTGGACAGGCGGGTTTAGTACGTAAATAGTGGAATGCTCCTCGAGACGCCAATCCCAGCCCCCCTAGCCAACCCGTCGCATTGATTCTTTCGGTATGTTGATATTCTCCGCAACGACCTCTTCACGTCATTTTGCAACATCTTGTCGACGAATATGCCCTTGTGCCAGTTTACCTTATTTGTCAAAATCATTCATGGGCTGTAACATGGCCATACAAGGCAGATTCAGGCTAGGGTCTTGGGTCTTATATCCATCCATTTAGGGTTAGGGTTAGGGGTTTAGGGTTAGGGTTTCAACCTTTGCCTATATAATTCCTAGGCACCTGTTATATCCTGACCTTCACCTGCCATCTTTCCCCTCATCCACCTGGCCATAACAAATGCGTATTCCTTTCAGCGCTCCATTATCGCAGTCGTAGTCAACTCTTTGATATAGTGGATGCAGTATCAGCTCCTTAATGCGTAAAGGTATGCAGCACCACTCTGAGCTTGACCCCTTTATGACAGGAAATCCTTCCAAAATGCCAATGTTGACTTTTGCCTCTTCCCAGTTGGTGTCTTGAGAGACGGCTCTAAAACAAGGCGGGCAGAGATCTGCTTTAGCCTCGTCGCTCGTGCTGTTAGGCCACCACAAAACTTCACCGAAGCTGAGTAGCTGAAATGTCCACCAATCCAGCCCCTTGATCTCCTAGTTGGAGTCAACCTTTTTTGGAGGATCGAATTTCGCAATGTGGGCTTTCCAGTTGATATTCATTGTCCCTGAAGCAATATTCTTCGGTTTAGCTACCACTAACATGGGGTGATTTGGTAATACTCACATTTGTATGTAGCAGGCGGTGTAGAAACTCTTTGGCTTTGAAGAAAATAAGATGGAAGTTTTACGTCGCCTGGCATTTATACAAAAGACAATAGTTGCTTTTTTCCGAGTATGAGTCACTAAAACCCTGCCAAGAGCCTGTCCACTGCTGCCTAGGCACAGACTTTCGTAACACTGTTTCATACCCCTGAACCTAATCAGCAAGTCAATCCGCTTAATGATTAATGCTGGGTTTGGCATTCCGCCAGGAGACGTCGTCATTAGGCATGAAATACATGATCATTAGTTGCATACTTTTGCCATTTTCGTCTGGCGGAGAGATATCCACGTTTGTTTGCAGAGTAGTCTATCTTCTCTGTACCTATTGTTTCAATTTCACAAGAAAGGGTAGTCTTGCGCGTATGTGACAGCCGCCCAAATGGGAAAAGCTACGGCATACCACAGGGGAAATCTGACGTGTACGTGACGCGTGCACGAGCTAGGTTTCAGGAAAGGTCAAATGGGGGGGAGGGTCGGGAAGTACTTGCAAAAGTTTTGGTATAAAACTGTGGAGTGTTGAGGGTTGGAATTGCAGATGTCGCATGTGTCACAGCTCATTGTGTCAGAGTAAGAGCAAGCACACTACCTTCTATATGACGAGCTGATGTTCAAGGCAAGCAATCTTATCCTAATGCAGCCCTGGAGGTTAAAGGCCGATTTCAACAATGTGACTGGTGAGGGTTCACGGTTTCGCTGAACGGTGAACGATGAGCGATGAAGGTCTTCAGAATGCAAGAGAGGCACAAAATTGCTTCTTTCTACCTAATTATTTAGGCATTTGTCAGGCAGAAGCAGATTTGATAGGGGCACGGTGGAAGCATTAGCAGAGGTATTCGAAGATGCCCACACCACACACATTTCCTGCAATAGCTGTGATTGTTATTTAAACAAGCTCAATTCGGGCATTTCCAATCAACAGCTGGGCTGATGTTCGAGTTCGCATTAATGATTTCCTCAGCCATGGGAGATCTGAGGATACGAATTAAGGTCTCTTCGTATGATGGCGAGATATTAGTTTGGTCGCTTGAAGCAAGTACCCAAGGGTGCTCTAAAATAGCCCGCTTGTATTCTGCTGCTCTGCGCCGGAAGCCAATCGCATCGTGGGCTGATAAGTGATGCATGTAATGGATGTGGAGGCATATTTGGCCGTTGTATCTCCCAAGTCTCCCTGTAGCCAGGACGTCCATTTTAGGCCGCAGAGCCTCCATTGGGGAACAATACCAGTACTGATTGCCTAATAGCAGTGGCGGCGAGGTGTGCTTGAGATCATCTGACACTGGTTGTGTTGAGCCAGCTGGAAACGACCAAGCGCATCTGAGCGTGGTTGTGGTTGTATTGGCATCAGCGATAGTAGCTACGTCCACAAATGATATACTTTCAACAGAGGAGGTCGTGCTAATGATGGAGACCCATTGGACTGGGTGATTCCCATAGTACAAGATTCTAAGGAGGCTCCCTGCGCCACGTTGTTTGAACTTTGCAAAAGTGCTTAGCTCTAGAGGCACATACTCGTTATACGTCGTTGAGAGAGAGTTGAATCGCAACCCATGCATCAGTGGAGTTGTTGTTGGTGGGCCCATACTAGTCCGATTAGTCGTTTCATTGTTAGCGGGTAGCTGCAGTTGACGGGGTTTCAATCTCGTCCACCGCATTTGTAATGAGGGAATTGTCCAGGTTCTATCCGACCACTTCGTTGAGAATCGACTCAAGATATCTACCCACATGAGCCTTGGGCGAATCTCTATGAGGGACAAGAGGTAGTTGTCCACATCTCGACGTTGACGCGACGTAGTGTAATATAAGGATGCGAGGGACATGGTGAGTGCCAATAGCCTAGTAAGTATAGGAAACCACCTAGCTTGCAAGTCCGTCGATATATTTGGGAATGGTAGTGATTGAGGGGCGGTGGCAACTTGATATCTACAACTTAAATGTGGCACGTGCACGCGTGTCAGAGGACGCTTGGGAGCTTTCGCGCTAACTTCGACCAACTCCAGTGCCTGGCACCAACCGTGGTCAGGGAAGGGACACACGAGGGTGGGCGAAGGCGTCTCTTTGCTCTTGAGCAGACTGGGTACGGCTTCGATAGCGTCGAGCTTAGACAGATACTTTGGGGGGCAGTCCCCTACGACGCATATTTCGCATTTGAAAGGATTCTTCTAGCCGGACCCCCTTATCTCCGCATCGGCACAAAGAGTTTGATTTATTAATCCTTCCTCCACGTCAGGGGTTAGTTTGATTCGCACACCTCAGGCAGAGATAGTTTGATTTATTCGCCTTAGGCATCAAGAGTTTGATTTAATCATCCTCAGGCTTTAAACTGCTCCTTGATGACTTCTCTGCGACAGATGGTTTATAATATGTACGATCCATTAGTGATTCTAGGTGTAAGTAGCGTGCGTTGCACGACAATTACGGTGATGTGGTGGAGTACACAGGATAGTGGTCGCCCGCTTTCCCTATCCCAAATTCCAGCCTTCAAGAACCCAACAAATCGGATTTCACCCCATAGGGCGAACAGCGCCACGTCTCGGTAATTTCAATTCATGATTCTGCTCCATGGGGCAGACACGATATCCAATCACCCTCGAGTCCACCAAATCATTTATTCTTGACCCATGAGGCAAACCTCACTCGCAAAATTGTCATTTCCCATTTTGCGCCCTATATACTAGGACACGTTGCGCTAGTCGACACACTTTCGCATTTGACATTGTTTACTATGTTACCCCTATTCACGCGTTTCCTGGGGGGCTCTGATGAGTCGGCTCTTTAACGAGAATTCGAAGGCCGTCTCGCGGCGTGCAATGCTCAGATACAGGGGTTGCAAGCCACTATACATGAACAGCATGCTCGGATCGAACGGCTCGAAACCACTACACACAATCAGCACGCTTGGATCGAACGACTGCGAGCTGAAGCTCCGTGGCCGCCACTCGAGGCATTTCATTTCTTCCCCTAGCTGCCGGTTGAGTTACGACATATGATATGGAAATATGCTCTACGTCGTCCGCGCCTCGTGCGTCTCTCGAACTCTTACAAATCCTTTGATCTAAGGACCGGCAATCAGGTTTATTAGTTCGTCGATCGAAGGGATGGATCCGAGATTGCTCGTGCAGATGGGTTTCCTTGGTTGTGCGAATGCGGTGCTACTTCAGCTCCTCTCCTCTTTTCTATTTGTCGAGAGTCTCGTGGAATCGCACTTCCAATGTACAACTTCGCTTTGCTACCATATCCCTCTCAAACCTCCACTTTTACGGAGGGTTTTCGGTCACGAATATGTGATGGTATGCTCGCTCGGGCAACAATCAAGAGTGACGCCGAACTAGTTCGGAAACCTATTTCATACACTGAACTCACGCGGAAGCGGGCCTACTTTCGGCCGGGTCAGGATACAGTATATCTGAATTCTGAACCAAGTGAGATCTTTAGGTTTCTTAGTATTGCTAGGGCAGATGAGTTGGAGACTGGGAATATTAGGTCTCTTGCTATACCTCTCCTGTGCTTTGACACCCTAGCACATCGGTTGTTAGGATACGAGGCTCCGTTTCTGTGTGGGCTGGTCGAATTGATTCTTATAACCAACGAAAACAGCGAATATCTCGTTTCTAACACTGGGATGTTAGTTGCCGGCGGCATGTCATTTGCTCCACAGTACATTGAAGAACAAATGAGATCACGACAGCAAGAGGATCTGCAGATGCGGTTCCCAGTGGTCAAAGTAATGACGGAATTGATGTTAAAAGCGTATGTCGAGGGCAAAGAGGCTAGCCTAAGGCCAGCAAAGCGAAGGGCGTCGCCTTGGGCTAATCCCAGGCCAGCAAAGGAAAGGTCGTTGCCTTGGGCCAGAAATTCCCAATAAGTGCGAAGGACTGATAGTTGGATAGATTTTATGACCGTCAAGCAGTATGTCCAGGAGGACGAACTTGAGTATTAGCTCCCGTACTTAATATTGAGGGTTTTCAAGAGAGCTGGGCAAAGAACTTCTACATAATATTAGCTGCAGCACTCATCTCAACACATTTCATTGGATGCATAGTAGGAATATAAATAATTCATTTTAATATATTATTGTTCAAAAGTGAATACGTTATATGTAGGTATTATCGTCGCTGGGAATTAATCGCAGTAATAAAAAATTGAAGGTTGTAGATTTTTATTGATATTATAATCACCTGGAAATTAAAATCATGATTTATGTTTTATCAGCCACAGACTCCATTAAGCATGCAATATACTAAAGCAGAGACTCCTAATAATCGTTTAGCCTAACGGTTGGGGAGATTTCTCGTGTCCATTCCTCAATCTGAATTTGCATGAGCTCCTCAAAGGTTACCTTGCCTGCCGGCAGCCTTAATTTCGCCATTGACGTCGGCTTGTCCCAGTATGGACGCATGTCATGACTTGTCCACTGGCCATCATCGCGCCGCATCGTCTTTCGAATAGTAAGCTTCTCCCCAAATCGCGTGATCAGCTTCTTCACAATCCCTGACATCTCCTTGATCTTCTGTTGGGTCCGTAGGTCGCTCCCATCCAGCGCTCCTGTAAAGGGGCGTCACGTGAGG
>KV459384.1:0-160776 GCA_001662645.1 Pseudogymnoascus sp. 03VT05 | reverse complement strand
CCCTAGGCTTACGCTTTACAGCTCCTCCGCCTCTTACTTCAATACAGATAAATTCCGCATTCTTAAACTAGAGTAGCTGCATGGGGTGAAAACCTGTGCCTGCAAAAATCATCATGATTATGCTGAAATGCGAAATCTACTCATACTTTTCTTCACCCCATGGGGTGAAACCTGCGCCTGCGAAAATCACGACTAAAATATTTTGGTCTTATTTTCACCCTATGGGGCAAGGTTTCTAACTCCAACCCTATAGCTAAAGAGCTGAAAACTAGGTAATATAAGGGATAGTAAAGGTTGATGGTGGAGCTGTGGTGGAGGAACTCTATTGCGCTATAAAAGGAGACTCTCTGCAGATTAGGCGTGAGGGCGACGATGAGAACATGATTTCATAGGTAAGAGGGGTTTAGGGTGTTTAGCAGCAGCCGCAAGAACATAAATTATGCAAAGATATCAGAGACATTAATGCGTGTACATAATTTGAGTTGCTTAAGTTTAAGTACCCATCATTTTTCTTAGCACGGTGGGTTCTTAGTATGTAGGAACGGAGGTTAAGCGTGACGATCGTTAACTTTAAAGCTAAAATTAGAATATGGATTGTCGCTCTAAGGGGTCTGCTGTAGAAAACTTCCTTCCTCCTAGAACTACTCCTACTGTTGTTGCCCCTAGGCAGGTAGACTACTAACAAAAGGCCTTGCTGACTCTCCTGTGACTCCTCCTGTGCTTGCTCCCTACTACGCGGTACAGCTAGCTCTAAGGAAACGGCTAAGGTTAAGTAAAGGCAGTAAGGCTGTAAAGATTAGCTAGGGCTAAGCTGTAAGTGGTCGTGATCCAGCAGTATTTGACAAGTCCTAGGCCGTTTGATTATTTTGTTGCCAGCCTTCTAAAGAGCCTACCTACTGCGGCGCCCCATAGAATGAAGATTCGTTAGCCATAAAATCCATAGTGACATCTACCATGCTACTATTAGGATCCTAGAACTTGTTGTCATTTAAGGGTTTTAGGGTTAGGGTTAGGCGTAACTGTTCCTTTAAGAGTGACAACGACGCCTAGAAAGAAAGTGACAACAATGACAGAGATGACGGAACAGAAGGTGATGATGAGAAGAGTGGTTTTAAGCTACAGTTGCCTAAATCTAACTTCATATATATTGACTTCAAATGAGTTTAACAGTCTTAACTATTTAACTGAACTATTCAATTGCATGTAAATGGCTAGTCTTCTAGATAGGTTAGGCTCCTTTAATACCTCATTATATAAAAGTGTTAACCTGGCAAATGCTTATAATGAAAGCCTATGGAAAGGAGCAGAGCTTGAAATCAACCATACCATTTTCAAGAAAACACTAAGAAAACGCTATAGGCAGTGTGGTAAATAGTATTCCTGTAATACTGTATATGACTATAATCCTGTACTGTATATAGTACAGGATACTTTTTGCCTGTATTTTAAATACTGTATATGGTATGGGATTCCTTAATACAGCTGTATTCTATCCTGTAATACAGCTGTATTATACTGTATTACACCAACCTAATTAGTAGTAGTGTATAAAAAATCTACCCTTGAAAAATCTATCAATTCTATAAGCAACATAATACAACTTAATACAATGGCCTTCTAGACTACTATCTTTAAGGGCTCTAAAGCTGTAACAGGCGTTAGTAGAGAGTCACGAGTAGAGCAATCAGGCTTATATTCCATAGACTAAACTCTGCCCCCCTTTCCTTAGGGCCCCTACCCTCCTATAATACTCAACTGGTATTCGGTTACTACTTGGCTATAAACTGTGGTAGGTCGTTTACCCTAGCCCCGTGGTCGCCACACTAACGGGCCTGAAGTGGTCACGTGTATATAAGCGCACTGTAACATCACCCCCCTCTCTAGGTCCCTGCCCCTAGGGACGGCAGTAGCCTGTAGCTGCTGCCCGCCCGCACGATGTCTGACGCTGGTCCTGATTCTAGTGTGTCCTCTGCTCCTGCCTCGCCCTCGCGTAACCCCTCTGAGTCCCCCCCGACCCTCGACCGGGTCTGCTGCCTCTAGTGCGCTAAGCGCCTCAAAGTTGAGGCTGACGTCCCGTGTGTGTTTTCTAACCCCCACTCTGCTAAGTGTAAGCGGTGCACGCTCCTGAAAAGCAAGTGCGCGCTAGTAAGCCCCTTTCTTCCTTTCCCTTTTCAGCCTTCTACTGATACTCCCCTGGATCTCCTCTGTCTCCGTGCTAGTAGCGCAGGCGCTGCTGGCCTTATAGGCCACCTACCTCAGCAACCCAACTCCTGGCCGTCGCCTTGCCGTTTCCGTCGCGGCTCGCGACCTCGCCTTAGAGGTTGAAGTCTTGGCTCGTCGCAAGCCCAAGACTCTAATGGAGGCTTCGCTAGCGCTCCTGCAGGAGTAGAGAGAGACGAATCGTCTCCTTAGTCTCCTTTTAGTAAGTCCCCTTCCTAGCCTGTATTTGGTGTTGCTTCGCTGACTGTCTGTAGGCCCAAGGGGCAAAGATGTTAGGAGAGGGGGTTTAGGGTGGTGGCTAGTTGTCTGGTTTTTAGGCGTTCTCGCAGTGCTTTCGGGGGGTGGTCGTTGCCTTCGGGCTTATTTTCGGTCCTCTGCCTTTAGGCATAGTTTCTAGAATGGAAATCAATTCCTTCTGCCCTGTTTCCTTCGTGACTTAGTTGTGTGACCGCCTTGTTTCTGCTGGCGTCCTAGTGCCTTCTCGTAGGTGGTTTGCAGCACTGTATTATAGTATTCCTATAGCTTATCTAGAGCGTTGACGAGGTGACTCTAAGGCTCCTAGGTATCATTAGCAGGGGAATAGCCCTTCTAGCGTACTAGGTATTAGCAGCTGAGGCTGGTTTCCTTATAGGCTTAGATGGACTGTACCTCCCATTCTTCGCGACCTTCGACCTTAATAACTGGGGGTGTTACGGTGTCGTGCCGCCTATGGTATGGCTCTAGTAGTGAGACATGGAATACATCGTGGATTTGGTATGCTAGGGGTAGCTCCACCTAGTACGCCTGCGAATGGGGCCTGACTACTTCCTTAATCTCAAACGGACCTAGGAACTTATCTGCCAGCTTCCTGTTTAGTTGGAGCTGCTTGATATTCTTAGCCGCTAGCATCACTTTGTCCCCTATTTTGTATCGCATAGGTGTGTGTTTCTAATCGTAGTGCTTCTTATACGATTCGGTGGCTTTCTATAAGGTGTCTGTGAGCTCTTTTCTTTCGGCTTGTAGGTTCTTAATGCGCTTTGCTGCTGTTATATCCCCCTTTTCCAGGGCGTTGTCCTCAACGTTAATAGTTGGTAAGTAGCCGTATAGTAGGTAAAACGGTGCCTTCCTAGTGGTGTTGTGCACGGAGTTATTGTATGAGAATTCAGCGAGGGCTAATTTTGGTGCCTAATCATTCTGAGCGTAGTTGCAATAGCAGCGAAGGTAATGCTTAAGTGTTTGGTTTTAGCGTTCAGTTTAGCCATCCGTCTGCGGCTGGAATGCGGTGCTGAGTCGGCGCCGGATATTTAAGCAGAACATAAAGTGCCCCTAGAATTTGCTAGTAAACTGGGGCCCTCGGTCGGAAGTAATACCTGTAGGTGTGCTGTAGTGCTTGAATATTGTATTAATGAAGACTTCGGCGAGTTCAGGGGCGTCAATCGTGGTAGTAACAGGTATGTATCAGGCGGTTTTCGTGAACCGGTCGACGACGACTAGTATCGAGTCGTATACCTTACCCCTGAATTTGCTTGGTGGTAGGCCAACAACGAAGTCCATTGTTATTTCTTGCCATAGTCGTGTTAGGGGTAGAAACGGTGCCAGCTCACTGTAAGGCTGGTGCCGTTTCGTCTTAGTTCTCTAGCAGATAGGGCACGTTTTAACGTACCTCTTTATTTCCTTTCTCATCCTAGGCCACATATATTTACGTCTAACCAGCTCTAGTGTTCGGGCAAAGCTGAAGTGGCCTGCATAGGGGTCATCGTGACAGGATGTTAAGATCTCTGCCCGTAACACCAGCGATTTAGGTACGTATAGAGCGGCTCCTTTTCTTAGGAGGCCGTCTTCTCCCCTTTTCCAAAGTTGCTCTGATTGCCTAGCGGTACGGCCTTAGACCAGTTGCGATTCATACCTTTAATCTATAACAAAAGCGTCCTCTCGCTACAGGTCTCTGATAAGTTCTCGAATTATGGCTGATGGGAGGTCGTGTGCCGTTTCAGTAGACAACACCCTAATGGCGTGTCTCCATAGCACATACAGCCTGCAGACTGTAGCGCTAGTGACAGGCTTAAGCCGCAGAACGCTGCCGACTTCGTCACGGTTGGTTTTAGCCCATGACTCTTACATGTATGTGGCTTTGCTAGGGCCCCTTTGTTCTGGGGCGTCCTTCTAGCAGCCGTTTATAAGCCCTGGTAGTTTCACTAGTTAGGGTTGCCTAAGCCCCAGCTAACCCCTAATTAGGGCCACTTGCGTTTCCACACTAGTATCAGTGGATACTCGCATACTTACCGCCCTAATTACTAAGCTTGGTTCTAGCTTGAAGTGCAAGCCTAGAAGGAACTGCTCCTCTTCCGCTTCCTCTCTAGGTTTGTAGTCCGGCTGCCTTAACGGCGCATCAGCAGGGTTCGCCTTGCCCAGCCTATGCTCTATGATGAAGTCATACTTCGATAGGGCTTTAGCCCATTGCGATTGCTGCCCGTTAAGCTGCCTCTTGGTCATAAAATACCAGAGGTTATTATGGTTGGATTAGACCTGAATCGTATGCAATGCGCCCTAGAGGTATTGTCCCTAATGTTCCATTGCTAGGACAATTGCCATTAGCTCCTTATTATAGGTATCATACTGCAACTGCACCAGCGCTAGCTTTTCTAAGAAGAAAGCGATTAGGTGCCACCTCGCCTCTATATCAGTGCTGAACAGCTGTGATAGTATACTAGATACTGCATACCTAGAAGCATCTGTTTCGAGCTGTATCTGCAGTGCGGGGTTGTAGTGCCTTAACAGGGGTGCTTCTGTAAACCGCTTCTTAAGTGCCTCAAACGCCTTGCTAGAGTCAGCCGTCATACTGAATGGTCCTGTGGGTTTATCAGGCCCGGTTGTTTTAAGCAGGTTGGTTAGGGGGCTAGCTAGCCGTGAATAGCCTTCTATAAAACGCCTATAGAAGTTGGCGAAGCCTAGGAAGACCTGTATCTCTCGGACTGACTTTGGCTCTGGCCACTCTAATATGGTAGTGACTCGGCTTAGGTCCATTGCAACCCCCTTTGGCCCCACTATAAACCCTAGGAATTCCACTTCATTAGTGGAGAATGAGCACTTTTTAATTCTAGCATAGAGCCGGTGGGTCCTTAACCGCTCGAGTACCTGCCGGACCGCCTCTGTATGTTCCTTAGGGTCTTCCGAGAACACGAGGATGTTGTCTAAATAGATCACGTAGGTCACATCAACTAAGCTGATTAGCGCCTGATTTATGTAGGCTTAGAACGTAGCTGGGGCGTTGGAGAGCCCAAAGGGCATAACCAGATACTCAAAGTGACTGTATTAGGTGCGAAACGCCATCTTCCATTTGTCTCCAGAGCGTATCCAGATACGGTGGTAGGCGTCTTTTAGATCCAGCTTCGTGAAAACCTTAGAGCGACGTAATCGATCGAGCGTCTTACTAATTAAGGGTAAAGGGGTCTGGTTCCGTACCGTTACCTTATTAAGGCCCTAGTAGTCGACGCAGAGTCAGAGGCCTCCATCCTTCTTTGGAACGAAGAGAATAGGGGCTCCTGCAGGGCTGGTGGACCGTCCGATCCATCCCCTTTCTAGGGCTGAATCGAGGTATTTCCGCAGGGCTTCTAGCTCCGGTTCCCCTAAGGGGTAAACGGCACTCTAGGGCGGTTCCGTCCCTTCTTTGAGGTTGATCCGGTGCTCCATTAGGTGGTGCTCGGGTAGGATTTCTGCAGCGGTAGCGTCAAAGACGTCAGTGTAGTCCTGATAGTCTTTAGGGATCACGTCGACTGTCTTGTTCTCGAAAGCGGTCGAGGACACGACACTGATTCGTAGGGCTCCTGGACGCTCTCGCGTGTGTACGCAATAAACGGTTGAGCCTTCCGTCTCCCTGTAGAATTCCTCTGGCTCAAGGACCTCAATTCCTGCAGCCTGCTTGGCGTACCGCTAGGTCCCCGCACGGAACCCGAGCATCGGGTCTACAGCTGCAAGCCAGGGGTAACCCAAGATTAGGCTGACATCTAGCTCCTCAAAATCGCAGGCTACAAAGTCATACCAGCTCGCCTTTAACTCCCTGTTGCTGTCTGTAGCAGCCACAAGGAGGTTGTGGCGGCCGTACGTCCAGACCTCTCTTCCATCAAGCGTGGCCAGCCCTAGTTCATCTTTAAACGCAGGAGGCAGGCCGCTGCCTTCGTCAGTAGGCAGGAGTGGTCCGCCTTAGCCTTTTAGTGTTAGTGGCCACCCGCAGTCGATTACTAGGGACTGCCGAACGCAGTTCTCCTTAGCGCCACTGTCGACGAGCGCCCGCTCAATCCGCTCACGCCCCTCGCTGTCCCGTAGGGCAACGGAGATTACGAGTCGCCTCCGCTTCTGCTCTGTCTCGTCCCAGCGGCTT
Organism: Pseudogymnoascus sp. 03VT05; assembly: GCA_001662645.1. Taxonomy (NCBI): domain Eukaryota; kingdom Fungi; phylum Ascomycota; class Leotiomycetes; order Thelebolales; family Thelebolaceae; genus Pseudogymnoascus; species Pseudogymnoascus sp. 03VT05. The sequence goes on along the minus strand of KV459384.1, from coordinate 154,199 downwards.
GGAGCTATAGAGATCACTGCCGGGACCTAGCGTTTTCCGCTGGATTGGTGCATGAGGATGCAATGTGCCCCTTCTGCTTGCACTGGTAACAGGTAACATCAGGGCAGTTTGTAAGGCAGTGTGCGGCTGACTTGCACTGAGGGCATTAGCCTGGTGATGTGTACTTCCTGGTGTCGGTAGGGGTCCGGTTCACCCCTGTCGCGGGGCCTAGTTGGACCGCATTCCTCTAACGGTCGTCATTCCTCTACGGCTGTAGGTCTGGTCTTAGGTCCACCCTACGTGAAGGGCCTGGTGTCAGTATGCCTCTGACTTCCTTACGGTTCCGGCTCCTCCCTGTGATCTGGTATGTGGTTTCAATTCTTGTGGTGAGTGACAGGAGACCCTGCCGGGTCGGTGGTATATCATTGCGGCTTAGGATCTCCCTTTGGATTTCCTCACGCAGCTTAGCGTATAAGGTGTTCCTCCTAAGCTCGTCGTTATCAATGCAGAGCTCGATCTCTAAGGAGTCTAGGTAGGCTGCAAAGTCCTCTGAGGACTGGCCGTCTTGCTGCTGGGCATTATTGTATGAGGTGACAGCATCGAATGCCCGGTTAGCAGGGTTGATAATGGAATCCTTCATCCATTCTCTAAACTTGGTCCAGGTCGTCGCTCCTAGGCCCACCCTATGCTCGTGGCGTTCCCACTTGGCTGCCGGTGCCGTTCTAAAGGCGAGCACACAGTAATTGATCTTAGATTGGTCGGTAGGGTATTAAGTACCACCATCTATCTGGAACCTCTGCTTAGCCCCATCGAGAAAGGTCTGGGCCTCACAGAGTGTCTTGCTGCTGTATGTAGGAAGGTCCTAGAATTTAGGGGCATCGCGAGTAGATCGGTGAGGTATCGGTAGGGTGTCGGCCTCGATTACACTCGTGGTATAGCAGTGTACGCGACGTTCTTCGGTTGCACTGTTGGCGGGTCTCTTACGGCTCACCTCCGGTTTGTTACCGCTAACATGCTAGAGGAGTTCTTCTAGCTCAGCCTCGTAGGCAGCCCTCCTAGCTTCCTCCTGCTCTAGTTCAACGATACAGGCTTCAACCGCCTCTTGCCTTTGCTAGCGTACTTCTTGGATTCGGGCCTGGAGTCGCTCCGACTTAGCCTTCTCGCGTTCGATCTGCCCTTTAATGCTTAAGGGGTCATTACTAAGGGGTGTAGATCTGTCGATGCTTACCCGTGGGCTATCTGGGGGTTTATTAGATACCTCTCGTGACGGGCTTCTTATAGCTTGGGTTACCGATTGCGACCGTGTTGCCATTTTTGATTGTGCGGCCATAATGTCGGTGGCTTTTCGGTGGCGACTTGGGTGCCTATTGATGCTACTCGTAACGAGCTACCTCCTAGAAGGAGCAGAGAGTTTAGAATGTAACAGGCGTTGGTAGAGAGTCACGAGTAGAGCAATCAGGCTTGTATTCTACAGACTAAACTCTGCCCCCCTTTCCTTAGGGCCCCTACCCTCCTATAATACTCAACTGGTATTCGGTTACTACTCGGCTATGAACTGTGGTAGGTCGTTTACCCTAGCCCCGTAGTCGCCACACTAACGGGCCTGAAGTGGTCACGTGTATATAAGCGCACTGTGACAAAAGCTACTAGCGAATCTAGAGCTCCTAATTCATCAGCTTTCAATTCCCTACAGTCTTTAAGCTCAAATCCTATACATACAAAGAAGGTACGCACCTCTCCTATTTAGGATTATACATCTTTTAGCCACTATAACAATGTTATTCTTAATAAGAATAACAAGGTCATATGGCACTGTTCCTATTACCCTTAAGAATATACTGAATTAGGTGGCACAAACATTATATTCAGGCACCTTAAGAACACTTACGAAATTAACCTACAGACGAACCCTTAAAAAGAGCATATTAAGACAAATATTAAGGATGCATTTGCACGAGTTGCTTAATCAGGAGAATATAAGAGACGCTACCTTAATAATACAATTAATACTAAGAACTTAGATCCTAACATACTTAAGCAGTTATATGTTTCATGATTAACTTAATGTAGTATTTCTTTTTGTATAGTAGAGTCAATTAAATTCTAAGTGTATGTATTATCCTAGTATAGTAATCATTATAGTAATACTAATAATGCTGCTTAGTCTTCTCTACTACTTGAACCTAGAAATTAATGTTTAGCTTCTAAGCTCACATCCTATAATATGGGAATGGATGATGTGTACCTATAAAAGCTAATAATAGGTTATATAGACCTCCCTCTAATTAGCGCTTTCAAAAATACACCTCACTATTAATCTTTAGACGTCTCTAAATACGCTAGCAATTATTAGGATAGTTGCTTACTATATCTCTAATTCTAGCTAATTAGAATACTCTATTCTTGCCCTATAGGAGGTTAATAGAGAGCACTTAGGTGAGAATCAAGCTATTTGTGTCCTAGAGGTAATTACAGAATATGGAATTACCTCAAAACTTAGGTATTTTGTAATGGACAATGCTAGTAATAACAATACACTAGTAGTGTCCTTATCTAAGGGTATGTTATACCTATACAATATTATAACCCTATACTAATTTAAGTAGAGCTTATAACTAAGTGGGGGATGGATTAGAGCCCTATACCTCACAGATTACAATGTAATAGCTATATTATCAACCTTACAGCATAAGCCTTCCTTTTTCCTAAGAGCAACCTTAAGGCTCTTTTAATTAAGAATAATATAGGTGTTAGCATATTAGCTCTTCCTATAGAGGTAGAGGTTATTTAGTAGAGAAACAAGGGCCCACTTAGAAAGCTTTACAATATTATAGTATATATTTAGCAAAGTCCTTAACGACTAGCTAATTTCAAGGCCTTAAGCTCTAGAATAGGGCTTGTACATGATAATTCCACATGCTGGAATTCCTAGTATTTAATGCTTATACAGGCAATTTGCTTAAAAGACTTAATTAATCTCTATTGCTTAAAATACTAAGAGAATGAGGAAGACTATTATATAGAATACTACCCTCTAATTACTATAATGATTACTATACTAACTACTATAATAGTCTTAAAACAGGACTGGCAGGACCTTTAAAAACTCTACGATTTCTTACAGTATTTCCAAGACACTACACTTACAAGTAAAAGCTGATTTCTAACTGTTAAATCAATCCTACCTGTAATGGACTACCTACTTGAAAAATTAGAAGGCGCTAAGATGTAATATAAGGATGATGCCTATATAGGCCCTTGTTGCAATGCAAGTTAGGTAAAGCTTAACAAGTATTACAGCCTAACAGAGAGGTCTCTAGTCTATACTATTGCTCTTATATTATGCCCTTAGTAGAAGTGGATATATTTTGAAGATAATTATCCTATTAATTAGGTAGATACTGCTTAAGAAACTGTCTGGAAATTCTAGGAGAGCAATTATAAGCCTATTAGCACTGTCCTTCTAACTAACTAAGAGTCCTCTATTAAGGACAACGACTTCCTTAAGTGGTGTGTAAGTAAAAAAGGAGGAACGCACTTAGTTTAGGATAAGTATCACTAATATATACGCTCTCTAGTTATTAATGTACCTAATACTAACCTACAGAGTTAGTGGCTTAAACCTACATAACGTAAGACGTTCCCTAGTCTTAGTATTATAGCCTTAGATATATTATTAATTCCTATAATGGCTGCTGAGCCTAAGCAGTTATTTTCAGGTATACAGATTACAATTACAGACTGTAAGGCTAGGCTAGGAATTAAGGCAATTAAGGCGATTAAGTGTCTTAAATCATAGTTATAGAAAGACAATAAAGACAATATTAGTTGTGTTAATGCAGAAGCAGGAATTAGTACAGGAACCTCAGAATAGCTATAATTTAAGCCTCATTTCTGTCTAATTAGGTTAGTGTAATACAGTTTGAATACAGCTGTATATACAGCTATAATATGATATTCCTTTTAAATCCTGTATATAATACAGGATTTTTTTAATAATACCGTATACGTACAGCAAGCGAAAAAAATCCTGTAATATGGCCGTATTATGCTATTTACCACACTGGCTGTAGGCTAAATACTAGAACACAAAGATATCCACTTACTAACTGGTTTGTTAATAATTATTTCTATAAAATAATATGCTAATTTGAATCTAGCATGCATATGATCTTTCAGATTTGGTGTGAATTTACTCATGAGGATCATTTTGCAGGCAAATTGAATTTTCGTGATAATGAATACCTTGTACTTTTAGATTGCATATCACTAAAGTATAAGGTAGCCAACTTTAGAAAATTAGCGGTTGAAAATGGTTGGCCATCATATCCAGAATACATTAACCGTTAGACTTATCGCTCTAGGCTTATTTCTTTGGTTGCTAGAAATAAGAAACTCTACTTTTTTTCAATGGATACCTCATTGGAATCTGAAGCGAACACTGAATTAGCTGAATTGGAATTAAAACGTGTTGATTTCACCACAACATATGATTATACTTCAACACAAGGAATACTTAGTATAGCTATCAACAAGCATTATGTGTGCATTTCTATATTTGACGACAAACACTCAAATCCTTACATTGAGGTATTGGATAGAAAGACATTAAGTACGCAAAATATTTTAGACACTAGGGGCAACTTGCAACAGGTATACTTCTTCAGAAAAATACTTTGATTGCCACCTTTGACTCAGCAACATGCTATTAGGACCTCGAAAAAGATGTGAAAGATCCATTTAAGGTAGAAGGCCCTGTTGTAAACTAATGGTATCTATATGTTCATCCAACTCTCAGGACTAAGGCACTTAATCAACACATATCCACAAATAAAATTGAAAAAAGCGAAGGAGCTGGACGACTTTGGGATCGTGCAGAACCGTTTTGGGACATTTCAAGTTGTGCGGAGCTCAAAGAATCCCTACATAACGCTATTCTGGATTTATGCAACAAGAACAATATTCCTTCAACGGTATATTATCGAATAGATGCAAACTGCCAGTATTTAGTACTAAGTCCTAACATCAATAGCACGCGGTATTAACACTACTAGGGAGACGATGAGTTAGACTTTGATTATTCAGAGGATGGTCTGAATATTTCAAGAAATTTTTACATCTTTGACATTCTTAATATGTTAATGCTTAATGTTGTTACAGTATCAACTCTATCTAGGCTTGGAAAATTTGTAGATTTTAGTATTGCTAGAAATTCGATTCTTCTTATGCATTCGCAAGGCATTTGTCGAATTAAAATGCAATCTTCAACAACAATTCTAAGTGAAATCGTTTCAGAGAATCTATCATCTTATCAATTTAGTTAGGAAAGTTCAATTAAACAAGATATAAAGGGTTTGAAGTCGACTTCAGCCAATGTTAATGAAGACTAACTTAATGGGATTAACGTAACATATTTCCCGTACGAGTGGCCCACCCAAACGAGTGGCCCACTAAAACACCAAAATCTAAGTATTACTACTATTACACCACCACCACCCTATATAATGACCCTTATTCAATCGTAATTGATTCCTAGCGCTTCTCGCACGTACGGGCATTATGCCCTATAGTGCCACATAAGCCACAGCGCTTCTGTCGGCCTATAGAACCCACCTGCTAAGCAGTCTCACTTGCTACCTCCGTACGGACCTAAGCATCAACCTCAGCTTCCTAAAGGATATCCTCTACGTCTCGTATAGAGAGGCTTTCCCCTTACATTATACGCCTCTTATGCTTCCTTTCCCTCCTCTTTTTCTGTTCATTTGCTGCTTATAGAGCCTTAACTTCTGCCTTAAGTAGAACAGCAGAATGCATCATCATTTCCGCCCCTTTAACAAGGCAGCTAACAGCATCATTAATTGAGCTAGGAGAGCTGTTCTAATGTTGTATAATGCGGTTCTTAATGTGCTCTGTTTGAAAGTTAAGCTCCCTTATAGTTTAAGGAGTCTTTAAAGTCTAATTGTTACTCTTAACTATAGGAGGGGTTAGAGTCCTTAAGTGTAGATTTAAGTGAGAGAGGACACTCTATGGCTTGTACAGAACTAGTCCTGTAGCTTAGAATCCGCTCTTAATGTTCTGCTCTATAAATGCAGCTTTGAATGCTTCTTTAAATGTAGAGAGAAACTTAAGCTTTATGATATGATTTAGCCTGTTCTATACGAAGGTTTTAATCTAACGTCTATACAAAAGCTTTAGTGGAGCAAAGCAGCTCACGTTAAGTGGCTAAAGGATGTGCAATGAGTATGGTGGCATACAGAGGGTAATTATCTTCTGTTCTATACAGTAGTGCTGAAATTGAGCTGAGAGGTGGCTCTCGTGTCCGTTAAGAATAAGAAGGCAATAGGTTCTAATCATACAAGTGCTTATATGCTGATTAAAGTGTTAAATCCACTTATACCCAATTGAATTTAATGTCCACCCATTCTCACTTAATGTAATCACCTAATTGTCTAGTAATCCTAAGTCCTCATACTAAGCAGAGAGGTGATTCTAGGCCTTGAAAATGATGAATGGCAGGAGTGCCCATCTATACGAATTAACACCTTAGATAATTAACACCTACTCTCTATTCCCTAGCTGTATAGTCTTTAGACGGCTCTTTGCTTCTAAACTAGTGACTACCTTTGCAGTAGTAATAACTCCCATTACAAAACCTACTTTATCAAAGTTGTAGATTTCCTGCTCTAAGATGCTATATTTTGCAACTGTGTTTTATACGAGAGAGAACCACCCTTAAATTATCTTAGGATTTTCGCATTTTGCTCGTTTATAGTCGTACTTCTAACTAAACTTTGATTTGATTTCCATACGACGCGTTATGAAGCCCGTAGCCTAGTTCTTCCTAATAGGACTCTCGCCTCGTTTAGAGAGTAGAAGGTTGGCCATTTCTTATACAGGTTGTGGCTAGGGTGGAAATCCACGTGAATCTAGGTTGAGGATATACTAAACAAGAGCTGACTCTTCATATGGAGTCAACTTCTGTAAGTTAGGTGTAGAATCGCATTAGGATGTCATTCCTTAAATTCGTTAACGTAGTATTGTTCGAGGGATATCGTACGATGCAGCAGCTACTCGGACACTTTAAAACTGGCCTTGTTTAATTGCACTAATAGCTAATAGTATTCTACCCTCCTAATTAGAGGATTGGGCTTGTGTTGGTTGTGGCATCTTAACGTTTGTCAAGTTGACGCGTTTTGGTGTTTTAGTGGGCCACTCGTTCAGGTGGGCCACTCGTACAGGAAATACGTTACATGTATAGCAAAACCAACAGACAAGCGAAACAAACACTAAGACATGCTAACGTGATAATCATGATAATAATTCCACCACAACGCCTATAATTCAATTAAAACTACTCAGAATCCTCTTCTTTAGATACCTCTTCTATAATCTCACAGGTGCGCGCATTATGTCCAGTCTCTACTCCTTTCATTATCTTTGTAAGGCATTATTTATTGTGGAGAAATTAAGTGTTTTGTAGAGTTATTACATTGGCGCATTTTAGTGTTGGTTTCGCTTGTCTGTTGGTTTCGCTATACATGTACGTTATATTACTATCGTAATATAATAAATTAATCTAGCTTATAACTTATAACGTACTATTTCCTACTGTGTCTGCCCGTGCTCGTTTCCGACTAGGCTTCTCAACTAAAATTATTTCTGTACGAGTAGCTAGACCTGATATATTAAGTTATCACAGCCATGATCATCATTATGGCAGTGTAACTTGCACCTTAGGTCGAATGTGAGCAGTAAAAGTGATAGCGGGCGTGGTCATAAATGGAACCGGGTATGGCAAAATAAATATTCAGAGCCTTTTAGTCTTTGGCGGTGCTTAGGAAAGGAGGAAGGTTAGGATCTGAAACATTGGATTTGTAACCATGCACTGGGCATGCCATTCCTTATTGCACTTGTGGCATATTGTAATGAGACCTTGCTTCCAGTTTTCGCCATGCGGATACGATTTTCGTCTGCAGCCTTCACAAACGGCCTGCAAAACTGTAGGACGAACGTCTACCGAAAGAGAGCGTTTCCGTTTCTTCCCTAACTTATGTACACGACTGTCCACTGCCGGATCGAACGCGTGATCGAACGCGGCGCAGATGTCAACGAAGTGGGCGGGGATTATGACAACCCTTAATTGCTGCGGCAGTGGAAGGTCACGAACAGAATGCCCAGCTGCTGATTGAGAATGGGGCAGAGGTGAATAAGCTATTTAGAGGACTCGGTAAGTTACAGTAGTTAATTGTTGGGGTTACATTAGGTGATAAGGACTAAATGGTACGTTTTCTTGTGAAGGAGGGAGTGACCCTGATTTGAAAGGCAAGGAATGTGTTCTGTGCGCGAACATTGGCAGAAGCCAAGGGCAATTGTGGCTTTTTCAAGAAGAATGCATTAGGCAATCTGACTGCACCGACACCAACTCCGAGTCATCCCTGCTGTCAGCGAGTTTACATTGGAGCCCATGGGCTCCAATCTGATTTCGCTTTCCATCCGAACCTTAAACGTTCCAGTAGGAATATAATTCATGTCCATCTCCAAACCCTACCACGTATCAACGAAGGACGTCCACGAGCCTTATTTATTGTAGCGGTAGGATGCTACTGCCTAAGGGCAACGATAAAGTATCAGAGAACTCTTGGTTAGAAGAGACACCTCGAACATCCATGACCTATCTATTACAGCAATTATTCATGAACATTAGGCGTTTTCAGGTTATAAAGGTGGTTTGCTTAGGCTCACTCCACCTATGTTTTATATTTTAATGCTAATGAGTACGAGGTTCATCCAGCTCTCGAAACCCTGCCCCACCCGTTGCTGCATTATTCTCCACTTCAGCCCAGTAAGCTTCCTCCTCGCTCTCTTCTGCTTGCACCTTTCTGCATCGCATCACGTTCTCGTGAGCATCACTTCGCGGGCTTTCTAGGCAAACCCCGTTATCGTTTGTCATACGTCCATGAGCCGTACACCAGTGGAAATGCTGTTTGCGAAAACAAGCCTCGCTGGGTTTCTCAGGGCATTTGGGACTATTACACTAGGTAGTTATAACTTCAGAAATCGAGGGCATCAGCTTACCATTGTCTGTTTTCTTCATAGCTGTCTTCGATTTAATCTAAAGCCCTCTGCTGCTCCTCTCTTTCTTCTTCCATCATCTCTATCATCATTGTTTTTTGGAGACGGCGGCGCCATATTGTGAAGATTTCTCAAAGGTGGTATTCCTATATTCTTAATCGTTATTAATAAACATAAACAAAAAGCACGTTAGTGAGGACCTTCATATTCGTACTCAAAATATATCGGTTAGTTACCTACCGTTCTGCAAATTGGGACACTTCAGTACAATCCAATCGCGTTCTGCCACGCAACGTTTTGGGGTTGTACAGAACTCACATTAGACGAAAGAATCAAACGTGCATCCCTGTGTAAGAGACGCACCCCGTGACGAGACAAATATCGGTACTTTGGATTTAATTGATTCCATATTTGTGAACCCATACCATCGTCTCAGGGTTAGGGTTAGGCTCTCTCCCACCTCCAGTCCATAGTGGAAGCTGAGCGATGCCACGTGCAGAAAGATAGGTCGCCCCTTTTTCGTCCGAGGCCATCGTATGCTGTCGAAACGACCCTCGCCCTAACGGAGGTCAAGCAGCTGCGGATCAAGGTAAGGCCACCCTCCCTTCATCAGGCTCTCCATCGTCTTCAGAGGCCCCAGCACCGAGCTCGCGAGCGCCTTCAACGACCCTGTAAAGCAGTAGTGACCCAGCCGATCGAGAGCCGCCACCCTCCGAGAGTGCTACCCCCAACCCCTAAGACGCCTGCGCCTGGAATCGACGGAGCATCTCGTCCAGCCCCAGCTCGAATACTCGCGCGAACGACCCCAGGATCTGCGGGAACACCGTCGGCTGGAAGCACCGTAATAGATGCGTGTAGTGCGATGTCTCCTGCAGATAGAACCGCATCAGTTGGAAGATCGGTCGCAGGATCGTCCGCAGGTTGCGCCGAGACGGTGTCAGCCGCGCCACGTCAAGGCTGATGACCTGCTCCATGCGGAAGGCGAACTCGGTCTCCGCCACCGCGTGCTGGATGCGCTGACGTTCTCGCGCCAACGGTCGCGACGCGTCCGGGTCATCGGGCGTGGTGGAGCCCTGCATTCGCCGGAGGAGACGCTGCTGTATCGCCCGCACGCGCGCCGATCCCTTAGCTGCCGACTCGGGCAGCGTCAGCGCCCCCGTCGCAATCCCCTGCGTCACCAGGAGGTTCTCGGGGTTGTACTGGATCGACTGCTTGATGTTGCTGTACCCCTGGAAGTAGTCGCACGACAGAACGTCTGCACCGTCGTTCTGGAAGCCCTTTCATGGCCGACAGGACATGATCTTTCAGGAATTAAAGTAAACGATCTAACGTGAAATTGCCGTACGCCGGATAGTGGGCCATCGGGTATATTGTCAGCCCTGACACCCCCTCCGAGACGCAGTTGCGGTCAGCAAGCAGCAATATGCTGATTGCCCGCGGGCTCAGCCGACCTGGAGTTGAGGTAATGTAGGCCGACCGCTGCTGACATTATCCAGGCCGTACCTCAAGTCGAGCTATGTCATCAGATCTCACGATTAGTGTGCGTCATGGGGGACCTACCCAGGTAGTAGGTCGGCCTGAGTGCTAGGGTTAGGTCAGAATGACCGAGCCTTGGCAATTCACCTTCGTCACAATCCTTTAAATGAGCTGGTCGGATGAGCTCCAATTCTGTTTGAGGTCGCTTCTTATTCATTGTTGCACAAGTAATGCATACCTAATGGATTCATAATACATTACCATGGAGACAACACTCTAGAACTATGACTTACCTGAGTCAGAGGTTCTGCGGTCAATTGAGCCTAACCCTTAGAATTCAAATGAAGACGGAATTCGAGTCTTTAACGAGCCTGAACTTAAAGACTATGTTGAAGATATTAACGACATAGTTGATATTAACAACGAAGAGGTAATATTTCCTTAATATATTACAAATATATTACTTATTTTATTAGGATTTAATCCTGATCTCAAGTGCTAATAATGGCAAAGCAATCACCGTTAGTAAGGTTATTGCTTCTACCTCGTTACCTGAGTTTCTAGATACTCTTCACTTGGGCATTGGATATCTTGTTAGTACTTAGGGTATGACAACTAGCCAATGGGTTCTTGCTTCTTAAAATGTAAGATTATGTATAATACATTAGGAATGCATTACTAATATATTAGGTGCAATATTGTAAGAAGCTTACTTATCCTAATAAGCAATCCTTTTGCGCTTTTTTAGATAACGTATTTCACAAGCGAATGAACAACCCAAGCGAGTGAACAACCAAAACACCGAAACGCGTCAACTAACTAATAGATCATAATGTCACCACCACAACAAGCTACACCTTCTATTCAAGAGGGTAGGATTGTTCTAGCTATCTAAGCAATCAAACAAGGGCATATTCAAAGTGTTTGGGCAGCTGCAACATCATATGACGTACCATATTCAACTCTATATAGACGATTCTATAGCATGCCTTTACGACGCAACTATACTCCCAACTCACATAAGATGACTCCGTACGAAGAGTCAGCTCTTATTTAGTACATCCTCAACCTAGATTCATGTGGATTTCTGCCCTAACCACAAGCTGTATAAGAAATGGCTAACCTACTACTCTCTAAACGAGGCGAGAGCCCTATTGGGAAGAACTGGACTACCAACTTCATTAAGCGTTGTATAGAACTTAAAGCAAAGTTTAGTTAGAAGTACGATTATAAAAGAGCAAAATGTAAAGACCTAAAGATAATTTAAGAGTGGTTCTCTCTCGTATGAAACATAGTTACAAAATATAGAATTTTAGAGCAAGATATCTACAACTTTAATGAAGCAGGTTTTGTAATAGGAGTTATTACTACTATAAAGGTAGTTATAAGCTTAGAAGCAAAGAGCTGTCTAAAGGCTATATAGCTAGGGAATAGAGAGTAGGTGTTAATTATCTAAGGTGTTAATTCGTATAGATAGGCACTCCTGCCATTCATCATTTTTAAGGCGTAGAATCACCTCTCTGCTTAGTATAAGGACTTAGGATTGCTAGACGACTAGGTGATTACGCTAAGTGAGAATAGGTGGACTTTAAATTTAATTAGGTACAAGTGGATTTAACACTTTAATCAACATACAAATGCTCATATAGTTAGAACCTATCACCTTCTTATTCTTAATAGACATAAGAGCCACCTCTCTACATAATTTCAACACTACTATATAGAACAGAAGATAATTACCCTCTATATGCCACTACACTCGTTGTACATTCTTTAGTCTCTTAATGTAAGCTACTTTACACTACTAAAGCTTTCATATAGAAAGCAGATTAAAACATTTGTATAGAACTGGCTAAACCACATTATAAAGCTTAAGTTCCTCTCTGCATTTAAAGAAGCATTTAAAGCTACATTTATAGAGCAGAACATTAAGAGCAGATTCTAAGCTATAGGGCTAGTTCTATATAAGCTATAGAGTGTCCTCTCTTACTTAAATCTACGCTTAAGAACTCTAACTCCTCCTATAGTTAAGAGTGACAATTAGACTTTAAAGACTCCTTAAACTATAAGGGAGCTTAACTTTCAGATAGAGCACATTAAGAACTACATCATATAACATTAGAATAGCTCTCCTACCTTAATTAATAATGCTGTTAGCTGTCTTGTTAAAGGGGTGGAAATGATGATACATTCTGCTGTTCTACTTAAGGTAGAGGTTAAGGCTCTATAAGCAGCAAATGAATAGAAAAAGAGGAGGGAAAGGAAGCGTAAGAGGTGCATAATGCAAGGGAGTAGTCTCTCTGTACAAGACGCAGAGGATATCCTTTAGAGTGCTAAGGTTAATGCTTAAGTCTATATAGAGGTGGCAAGTGAGAGTAGTTAGCAGGTGGGTTCTACAGGCCGACAGAAGCGCTGTGGCATATGTGGCACAATAGGGCATAATGCCTGTACGTACAAGAGGCGCTAGGAATCAATTGCAATTAAATAGGGTCATTATGTAGGGTGGTGGTGTAGTAGTAGGTAGTAATAGTCAATTTCAGTGTTTTGGTTGTTCACTCACTTAGGTTGTTCATTCGCTTGTGAAATACGTTATACTAGAAACACGTGATTGAATTAAAGATTATGTAAACCAACTATCTAGAGTACTCTGCCGCCTCAATAATATTACTAAGGCTTTAATATCCATGGTAAGGTGTTCTAAGGCCCTAGAATATGATTTCCTAAGCTCGTTTAATCCTTCTGTATACTCTATAAGAGTTTAAACAGCATAGCGGGCTTCCTTAATTGTTAGTAAAGGCTGTTCTAGCTCTTCCTCTTCTTCTTTAGCTTTAGCGTTAGCTACTAGAAGGCCTAAATGCTCCTGTATTACCTCCTGTAAAATTATATTCTCATGAGTAGTTGTATCCTCTTCTTCTTCTTCTATTTCTTTAATAGGATTTAAGAAGCTTGTAAGTGACATTGCGTCACAGATTTTACCTGCCTGTAATACGTCCTAGAATAGGGTATTTATATCGTTCATAATTAATAGGCTTTAAATTAGCTGCATAGTTGAAATGAGAGTTGATTTAAGAAAGCAATTCTAAATCGTTTAGCTCTTAATATCTATATTCTAAGCTTAAAGGGACTATTAAATTATATGCTAAATTGTAATAATTAAGTAAGGATCCTTATCCTTATTAAAATGAGAGAGCATTAGAAGAAGCTGCTACTGACAGTAATAGACTTTAAAATTCTAAATGATTCCTTAGTCTAGGGGCTGCGTACAGCTTATTAAATTCAGAGGAAGCCATTTAATTTAAATATTTAATAGAGGGTGTAATTCAATTCCTATAATATGAGCACTAAAATTATCCATCATAAGAAGGACCTTTCTACCCCCTCTATGGCGATAGAAGGCTTAAAGCCATTCGACCATAACAATCGTCATATTCCATGCCTTCGAATTATGCTTCTAAACACCTCCTATTCCTAAAGTATCAATTCCTTTTAAAGCCCGTGGCTTCTTTGCTTTTCTAATAAACTACAGTTAGATTCAGTCTTCTCTAGTTGCATTCGTACATAAAATAAGTGATATTTGTGCCTTCTCCTTCTTATAACCCAGAATACTCTAAGAAAGAAGACCCCTTAATGGTCTTATACGCTAGAATAATCTAGTCTTATCTATGTTATATATATCCTCCTCTTTATATTGCTTCGTAATAAGCTGTAGTCTTTCCATTACTTTATCTACGTTTAGAGTTAACCCTGCTTTGCTGTGTTGAAATCAAGCTTAAATACCATGCCGTTTCTTAAATTTCTTAAGCTAACGAGTACTGAATTCCGGCTCTAGCTTATTACTATAACAAGGGAGTTAACGACTTCTTAAGCCTTTTGTTAAAGAATTTCGCCTATAGTAAAAGCCCCTTAGGCTTTAATTTAAAGTTGCTAATGCTAAAGGATTTCCTTAAGCTCTAGCTAAAAGCTAGAACGGATACGAAGAGCAGATGATGATATAGCTCTAGCTTTAGTATCTAGCCTCTTAAAAGTAGCACTTAAGGACTCGGAAATTGTAGACTAGCCTACTTTATGGCCGTACGTCTCCTAGAACCACAGTATACAGGCTTTCTGCGTTAGCTTTAGGTGCTGTCAATGGGCCTATTAGCGTAGGGCACGCCGTTGCTTAATTGTAATACTCTGCCGGGCCATTTTACACATACAAAATATAACGATTTTATCACATATTACGGAACGATATCGTAGTATCGTAAAGGAATCAAAATTACATACAAAATGGTTACGTGGCCTCAAAATTATCGCTATATGAGAAATATCGGTTAATAGGACATCGTTATAACAGGGGTTCTACTGTACCACAAAAATTCGTGTGTAGTTCCCCGTATTCCGCAATTACCTCCAACAGGACATAGCCCCTGTTTTGGGGGTGTTTCCCCGCACTTCCCGTGTTTTTGCCACAGCAAAAGATCAGCGAACAGCTAACTGAACAGTGGCCGTAACTCAGGGTTTCGTCCATTCCCCAGAATTCGCTTATAAAAGCTACGTAGAACATTGGGATAGTTAGATAATTCAGTTGACCTTACTTATATTTACTATTTTGCTATATATTCTATATTACTCGTGATATTTGCTGGTGCTGCCAAAGAGAGCGATTACTGTGATTGGAGAAACCCATACGATTTTGGGTGAGAATCGAATCTCCGGATCGATGAACTAGCTCCAACAAGGGGTAGTAGTTGTGTGGGTACGATGCATAAATGAGGTGTCAAGACCCATGGCGGGTGAGGATTACTCCGTCTAGTATTACTCGGGAATTGAGATAGTAACTCGGCTGGGTGCTCCTCTCTCACTCGTGACTTCCCAGTGCGCAGCCTAGGCGCGGGGCTTGGGTAGAGGAAAGGGAGATGTTTAGAGGGGGATAGAATGGCTGTTGAGGAAATGTCGTGCGTGGATGTGTTTGTGGATGGGGGGTGGCGAGGTGAGTGTTCGTGTTCGTGTTTTACGTAGATTTGGATGACAACGCGCTCGAGCTACGGATGATATATGGGCAGTTATCACGTTGATTATAGGCAGTTGCTTGGAGTTATCTTGATAGGGTGTTTATGAACGTAACGCCGAAAAAGATGATACGTCTCAATCGAGATCAGGCACAGGTAAATGATCGAGCAACTTGACCTTCTTGCCTGGAAACAACTCCTCCATCGCCGCCAGTGCATTGCCATCCCTCAACCGCTGCGTCTCGTCGTCCGACACCAGTACGAAATCACGCGATATCAGCGCCGTGCCTTCTAGAACACCGTACTCGTTTGCCTGCTCCGCGGAGACCCTTCCAAGACTTTCGATCAGGGAGTCCTTCACCCCGAAGACGGCGTCGGATGTGAGATAGGGGTCGGGATGGATATATAATGCCCTACATATATAGAAGATCAGCCCACGCTATAATTGAGAATTCTCGCGTCCGTCTCTCAGCGAGAATGTGATGGAGTGATAGAAAGCGGACCAGACTCACGTAATCAAGTGATCCCAACCATCCTTCTCAAACATAAAATGCATGTGCGCCGGCCTCCACGGATGTCTTTTCAGGACCTTGAGCAACTTTCCCACCGGGCCATCATGTGGAATCGGATAGCTGACCGGCACGATCGCCTTGAACCAGAATCTGCCTTCCTCATCGCTCGTCATGACACAGCGACCATCGGGGCGATCGTGCTCCGCATACTGTACGTCGTAGTGCCCGCTGCTGTCCGTCTCCCAGATGTCGATTTTGACGCCCTCGATCGGCGCCCCGGACGGGTCTTTGATGGTGCAGAGCACAAGACAGGGCTTGCCGTTAGGGTCAGATGAGATGTCGCCGCCGGAGGGGACGACCTCGGCTTTGTGGCTATGGAATGGCCCTAGGACGGAACCTTCAGTGCTAGAGGGGGGCTTGGGGTGGTCGATTGCGTCAACAAGGAGGGAGAGGCCGAGGATGTCGGAGAGGAGGATGAATTCCTGAGTTGCCGTGTTAGGTTGCATTCTACCAAAGAAAATGAAAGTTGGGAAAAGGACTTACATGGCGGTCATCGCTGCTGATCTGCCCGACGCCGACGAGGAAGTCGAGGGCGACTTTCCATTCTTGTGTACTAAGCCTGGTCTCGCGGGCAAAGTCATGGAGATGCGTGACGAGGCGCTCGAACAGATATTTAACACGCTCGCTTTCGCATTGTGAGTTTATGAGGATGGTGTTTTGGGTGATGTTGTCGATGTTCATGTCCTTGACATCTGGGACGTTTACCTCAGTAGGATCCATAATTGCTAAGGAGGGGTTTTTTTTCGTGTTGATTACTGTCGCTTGGTATAACTGCTTATGTTAAAAAAATATTATTATTGGAAGACCTAAAGGCATAGTTTGGATTAAGTGAGGGGTTGCCCGCTTCAGGTGGGATTGAACTTGGAGATTAGTGCCTGCCGCTTCTCCATACCTCAGTGCCGGAAGGCAACCACGTTCCGGGCGACTGTGTACCTTGCCGGAATATACCTGTTTTGGATACCTTACCGGGGAGCCAGCCTTTTAAATATGGGTTGCGCAACGGGAGTCGAGCAGTTCTCCTTATTTAACGGTAGTACAACCGTTTGAAGCTCTTCCTTTCTGTAGCTTCATAGTAAATACGTTGAACCCGTAGATATTAGTTTTACGGTTACAGCTGTTTAACTTGTACGACCTATTTTTAAGCCTGGCGGCCGTGTGAGGGCCGAAGCTCCGCCATACCACGGCTATACAATGGTTACCAATTTGTATGGTGCGCTGGTAAGGTAGGGTAGTGGGGTGAGAAATCGCCCTAATCGTCGTGACCAATTAATCGCTTCGCTTATAAGCGATTACTTTGGGCTCAGTCATCAGCGTTTTCAGTTATTTAAGGTGGGGCAGACGGAACTATTTTCTGACTGATGATGTGCAACCCACGATGTACTCTTGTAATCTGCTATGTCATCCATGCACTGAACTTACAAAGTTTCAAATGCGCCACCTATCTATCTCATTATACGATACTGGAGCGGCAAGCACCTCAGTGGGTTGAACCTAAGTATGCTTGTTTTTCTTGCCGTGCCCCGGGAATTAGTATATAATACCGTCACATCCCACCTACCTTCCTGTGCATATCCTCCACTACACACCATCATCCCATCTTCGGAGTAAACAATAAAAAAACCACACAACGATCCCCATCTCCACCACAACCGATATCAAAATGGCGCCCAAAGTAGCTATTGTCTTCGTAGGTTTCCGCCGCGGCCTTCCAGTCCTAATATGACGACATGAATTGACATCTTCCTCGTTTCTAGTACTCTATGTACGGACACGTCCACACGCTGGCGATTGCCGAGCAGGAAGGTCTCAAGAAAGCTGGCATCGTTGCCGATATATACCAGTAAGGACAAAGTCATATCCCTGGTACAACACCACATGCTTACCGCATCTTTCCCATAGAGTCCCAGAGACCCTACCACAAGAGGTTCTTACGAAGATGTACGCTCCTGCTAAACCAAATGTCCCAATTATCACCCCCGAGATTCTCGCGACTTATGATGCATTCTTGATTGGCATCCCAACTCGTTACGGAAACTTTCCAGCGCAGTGGAAGAATTTCTGGGATGCCACCGGCGGACTCTGGGCATCCGGAGGTCTGTGGGGCAAGTATGCGGGTGTCTTCGTCTCTACTGCCGGACCTGGCGGTGGGCAGGAGAGCACTGTGATCTCCGCCATGTCTACGTTGGCACACCACGGCATCATCTACGTCCCTCTCGGATACAAGACTGCCTTCGAACAGATCTCGAGACTGACCGAGGTCCACGGGAGCTCTCCTTGGGGAGCTGGAACTTTCGCGGTAAGGAGCTATTCTATCTGCGCCTTGATGAGGATTAAACTGACATGTGTGGCACTTACTAGGCAGCCGATGGATCCAGACAGCCAACGCCCCTGGAATTAGAAATTGCAACTATCCAGGGAGAGAGCTTTGGAAACACGCTCAACAAGGTTAACTTCGCGTGACTCGCTGCCCCACCGAGCAGAGCTGTTGCCACTGGAGACAGCTCGAACGCGGTGGATTCGAACAGCAGACGTCAGAATGAGAGGGCAGCAGGTGGTGGCACCAACAGTAGAGCTGCGGTCCCACGGGAAGGTGGAGAGTCCACAGATGGCCCCTGTGGCCTGCCGATGAAATGTTCCATTCAGTGAAGGTAGCAGGGTCGTAATTTTTCTCTTTACTAAAATCTGATCGATATATATATGCAATACAAATATCAGACACCTCAGTGAAACAAGAAATATAATTGAAGACAGTAAACGTCCCATGTAGTAGTACGCTTGCACGATACCTAGCACATCCTAAGCACCCTATTGCTATAGCCAATATTACAAGCACATTATTAAGTTGCTGGTAACCACCAGCGTTAAGTGATTTTATTTTTAAGAAATGCCTCATCTGCTGCTTACGTATACGTGCTGTTGTTATCATTACTCTTCATCTTCCTTTTCTTCTACTACACAATATACTTATGTACTAACTCCTATAGTTTGTTATTTTTATAGGAGGATTTATAGTAAGAATTTAACATTAACTTATTTAAGGGCATTATAAATAATGAGTATATTATTTACCTTTAAAATAAACTAGTAGATAAGGATATTTAGGCTTATATGAAGAGGTTGTTTAATAATAAGGGACTAGAAAAATTATATAAATAGATATAAAGATTAAGTAAGAGATTAAAACTACTTTAATTAAAAGTTTCTATAGAATATAACGTATTTCACGGGCGAGCTGGTCACACGGGCAAGCTGGTCACTAAAACACCAAAACGCGTCAACTTAACAAAAGTAAACATGCCACAACCAACACAAGCCCAAACCTCTAATCAAGAAGGTAGAATTATTCTTGCTATTAAAGCACTCAAAGAAGGCAATATTAAGAGTATTCGAGCTGCTGCAATGTCGTACGACGTCCCATTTAAGTCGCTACGTACGCGACTTAACGGTATTACTTCTCGACGCGACTCTACCCCTAACTTACGAAAATTAACTCTGTACGAAGAGTCAGCTCTTGTTTAGTACATCCTCAACCTAGATTCACATGGATTTCCACCCTAGCCACAAGCTGTGCAAGAAATGGCAGACCTTCTACTCTCTGAACGAGGCGAGAGCCCTGTTGGGATAAACTGGGCTACTAGCTTTATAAAGCGTCGTACGGAAATTAAATTAAAGTTTAGTTAGAGGTATGACTATAAACGAGCAAAATGCAAAGATCCTAAGATAATTTAAGAGTGGTTCTCTCTCGTACGAAACACTATTGCAAAATACAGCATCTTAGATGAGGACATCTACAACTTTAATAAAGCAGGTTTCGCAATGGGAGTTATTGCTACTGTAAAGGTAGTTACAAGCTTAGAAGCAAAGAGCCATCTAAAGACTATACAGCTAGGAAATAAGGAATGGGTGTTAATTATCTAAGGTGTTAATTCGTACGGATAGGCACTCCCGCTATTTATCATTTTCAAGGCGCAGAATCACCTCTCTGCTTAGTACAAGGACTTAGGATTACTAGATGATTAGGTGATTACGCTAAGTGAGAATAGGTAGACTTTAAATTCAATTAGATACGAGTGGATTCAACACTTCAATCAACATACAAGCACTCGTACGATCAGAACCTATTGCCTTCTTATTCTTAACGGACATAAGAGCCATGTCTCTGCTTAATTTTAACAGTACTGTATAGAATAGAAGATAATCACCCTCTATATGCCACCACACTCGTTACACATACTTTAGCCACTTAACGTTAGCTGCTTTGCTCTACTAAAGCTTTCGTATAGAAAGCAGATTAAAACCTTTGTACAGAACAGGCTAAATCATATCATAAAGCTTAAGTTTCTCTCTACATTTAAAGAAGCATTTAAAGCTGCATTTATAGAGCAGAACATTAAGAGTAGGTTCTAAGCTACAGGACTAGTTCTGTATAACGCACAGAATGTTCTCTTGCACTTAAATCTACACTTAAGAACTCTAACTCCTCCTATAGTTGAGAGTAACAATTAGACTTCAAAGACTCCTTAAACTATAAGGGAGCTTGACTTTTAAACAGAGCACGTTAAGAACCGCATTAGACAGCATTAGGATAGCTCTCCTAGCTCAATTAATGACGTACTAAGCCGGCTTGCTAAAGGAGCTTAGGTTATGATGCATTCTACTGTTCTACTTAAGGCAGAAGTTAAGGCTCTACAAGCAGTAAATGAACAGAAAAAGAGGAGGGAAAGGAAGCGTAAGAGGCGTATAATGTAAGGCGGTAGTCTCTCCGTATAAGAGGGGGAGGATATTGTTTATAGTGCTGAGGTTAAAGCTTAAGTCTGTACGGAGGTGGCAAGTGAGAGTAGTCAGCAGGTGGGTTCTACAGGCCAACAGAAGCGCTATGGCATATGTGGTATTATGGGCCATAATGCCTATACGTGCGAGAGGCGCCAGGAATCAATTACGATCAAATAAGGGTTATTATGTAGGGTGGTGGTGTAGTAGTAGTAGTAATAGTCAAATTTTAGTGTTATGGTGACCAGCTCGCCTATGTGACCAGCTCGCCTATGAAATACGTTAAGTGTTGTATCTTACTATTAATATACTATATTAATAGTTTAAACGTTTTAATAAGCTATTTACTAAATTTATACTACTAAATCACTAATGCTGGTTTCTTATAGACTAATTACATAATGTATTTCCTAGGCAAGTCGCCTACTATAAGGATGCCTCCTTACTTAGGGTACACTTAGACCTATAAGGTGACGCGCAGCAAGCAACAGCGTGACATAGCAACATAGGAGTTATAGGGTTGGGGTAGATTCAGGTAACAGACGGGAGTAGATCTATGGGTACGCTAAGGTTAGCCAAGTCAGACCCTATTTAGGTACATAAGGGGTAGGAAGCCATAAGCTCCCCCTTCATCTTTTTTGTATCCTTTGTAGTAGACCTATAGGATTGCACTAACTCATATCCAACTCGCACTCCTATATGCAACTACTCATGATATAGTGCCCTGCGTCCTTACACCCACCTAGGCGAGTTGCCTACCAAAACACCAAAACGCGTCAACCTATCTATAATTAACAATGCCACAACTAACACAAGCCTAATCCTCTAATTAAGAGGGTAGAATACTATTAGCTATCTATGTAATTAAGTAAGGCTAATTTTAAAGCGTTTAAGTAGCTGCAGTATTGTACGATATCCCCTAAACAACCTTACGTGATTAGATTCACAGCATGACTTCTTAACGTGATTCTACCCCTAACTTTTAAAGATTAACTCTATACGAAGAGTCAGCTCTTATTCAGTATATTTTTAACCTAGATTTATGTGGATTTCCACCCTAGCTGCAAGCTGTGTAAGAAATGGTAGATTTACTACTCTCTAAACAAGACGTAAGCCCTATTAGGAAGAACTAGACTACAAGCTTCATAACGTGTCATATGAAACTTAAAGTAAGGTTTAGTTGAAAGTATGATTATAAACAAGTAAAATATAAAGATCCTAAGATAATTAAAGGGTGGTTCTCTCTTATATAAAACATAGTTGTAAAATATAGAATCTTAGAGTAGGATATCTACAACTTTAATAAAGCAGGTTTTGTAATAGGAGTTATTGCTACTATAAAGGTAGTTATAAGCTTAGAAGCAAAGAGCTGTCTAAAGGCTACATAGCTAGGGAATAGAGAGTGGGTGTTAATTATCTAAGGTGTTAACTTGTATAGATAGGCACTCCTACTGTTCATCATTTTTAAGGTGCATAATCACCTCTCTACTTAGTACAAGGACTTAGGATTACTAGACGATTAGGTGATTACACTTAGTAAGAATAGGTAGACTTTAAATTTAATTAGGTACAAGTGGATTTAACACTTTAATTAACATATAAGCACTTATATAATTAGAACCTATTACCTTCTTATTCTTAACGGACATAAGAGCCACCTCTTAGCTTAATTTCAACACTACTATATAGAACGGAAGATAATCACCCTCTATATGCCACTATACTCCTTGTATATACTTTAGCCTCTTAATGTAAGCTGCTTTGTGCTACTAAAGCTTTTGTACAGACGTTAGATTAAAACCTTTATATAGAATAGGCTAAATCATATTATAAAGCTTAAGTTTCTCTCTGCATTTAAAGAAGCATTCAAAGCTGCATTTATAGAGCAGAATATTAAGAGTAGGTTCTAAGCTATAGGGCTAGTTCTATACAAGCTATAGAGTGTCCTCTCTTACTTAAATCTACACTTAGGAACTCTAACTCCTCCTATAGTTAAGAGTAACAACTAGACTTTAAAGACCCCTTAAACTATAAGGGAGCTTAATTTTCAAATAGAGCATATTAAGAACTATGTTATGTAACACTAGAACAGCTCTCCTACCTTAATTAATAATGCACTAAGCTAGCTTATAAAGGGAGCTTAGGTTATAATACATTCTGCTATTCTACTTAAGGTAGCAGTTAAGGCTCTATAAGCAGCAAATGAATAGAAAAAGAGGAGGGAAAGGAAGTATAAGAGGCATATAATGTAAGGGGGTAGTCTCTCTATACAAGAGGGGGAGGATATCCTTTAGAGTGCTAAGGTTAATGCTTAACTCTATATAGAGGTGGTAAGTAAGACTACTTAGCAGGGGGGTTTACTAACAGAAGCACTGTAGCATATGTGGTATTATAGGCCATAATTCCTATACTTACAAGAGGTGCTAGGAATCAATTATGATTAAATAAGGGTCATTATGTAAGGTGGTGGTGGTGTAGTAGTAGGAATAGTCAATTTTTAGTGTTTTAGTAGGCGACTTGCCTAGGTAGGCAACTTGCCTAGGAAATACGTTATTTACACATACAAAAAGTTTAGGCCCTAGCTGTTTAATCCACTACTACTAAGAAAAATCATAGCAAGGATGTTTTGAGTCACAGTCTTGTCTTGTTAGCCTTGCTGTTAGTTGCGTCGCTTACGTTAGATAGACAACTACTATAACATTAAGGAGGACCCTTAGTTTACAGCCTATATTAAGCAAACAATGATAACAACCTTCCTTTACAACAATTGCAACACAACCTACTAACAACAGCAGTAGCCTAAGATACTAGAAACATTATTCTACTAGTCACATTTATAATTATAATATACTAGGCTTAACTAGGAGCTAAACAGGGTTTGTTTATGTAAGTTCTAGGTGGAGGTTTAATAGAGGATCTAAGCAACAACAGAGATGGAGCCACCTATAGGAGCATCCTCTATCTTAGTAACTAGTAAGGGTGGCCATACATTTATATAAGCTAAAATAACATTTTGTAGTTTATATAAGACAGTTCACGCTTAAGGAGGCTGTGCAACTATAAGTGTATTAGTTGTAGATCATAATTTAGTACTCTAATAATTTGTAGCAAGAAATGTAATGATGGAACAATCTTCCTAGGCAATAGGTCCCTTACAGCAGCGCCTACTTTAAGGGTTATAAATAAAGGCATACACCTAGTGATTAAAGTTATAGACAATAAATGCCTGTATGTTAGACAGGTTAGAAACAGCTGCTTATAAGGATGCCTCCTAACCACAACATTTAAGGGACTAGGGTTAGGGGTGTTACAGACTAGTTATAGGTTACGTGTTAGGCACAAAGGCAATTAGCTAAGTTAGACCTAATATAGATAATTAAGGGGTAGGAAGCTGTAAGCTCCCCCTTTATCTTTTTGTATCCTTTGTAGTAGACCTATAGGATTGCACTAACTTATATCCAACTTACACTTCTATATGCAACTACTTGTAATACAGTGCCCTATGTCCTTACATTATATAAAAAAGATCACGCCTACTAGGGACAGCTGTACTCAAATAATATCCTACACCTAAACGACTTAGGAGAACTGTTAAAACACTACTACACCAACTGCAACTTAGTGCCGTTTTGAAGTAGAGACCTAATGACTTTAAATAGCTGTGATTCCTAAGATCTTATAGACAGCTAGTAGATTAGGGTTTGATCCTATAGAGCAAGCTGGTAAAGTTACTAACACGTTAGTGCTGAATAGGATACAAGATCCTAAAGAACTCCCTTATACATAGAGGCAATTATAAACAAGAGTGTTAATAGCTAAAGGCCCCTAGAAGTCAAACTCTTCTATATTAACTGCAACTTAATACACCTCTGAATTAGGATGTTGTGTAAAATGACACAAAACCTACTACCTAACAACAACAGTCAACTGCTATAAATGACAACTAGGTAGACCACTGCTATAGGCACAACTGCAGGGCTATCTAAAAGCCCCCTAGATTAAATTGTAAACCTTAAGAGCAAGATGTAAGAGCTTAAAGCAATGATAGCCACCCTAGTAGCTAGCTAGACTAGAATACTGTCTATGCCTCTAGTAGTAGACACCCCTATGCGTACCATTAAGGAAGACAAAGACGAACTGCCTATATTGCTAATGTAAAACAAGCCTAGCACCGTTTAACTGCCACCTATTAGTATTACTTAATCTCCTTTAATCCCAGCTCTACTGCAACAATACACTAAGGACCCTTTAAATTGTTATAAGAAATCCACCTTCTTAGAGATGACATCTAGCACACTAGTTAGATGCAAATTGTAGGGATACTGCAATCTACTATAAAGATAGATTCTGTATAGGCGGACGCTTAATGGAAATGAAAGTGATAACTTTAGACTATAAAGAGACTACTAGAACGACCCTAAGTCTACCTTAGATCCTAGAGGAACCTTCCTTACTACTAGCAAAGTCTGTACTAAGCTTTATGCTAGTCTAAATCTACGAAATAGGTGCAAACGTCTTCTACTATAAGATGATGCAAAACAACTCTAAGTTCTTCTAGACTAGCATATATAAGGTAGATTAGATCATTTAAGACAAAGAATTAGAAGAGGATGACAAGATAATATCACTCATCTAGGAGAAGCTCCTGCATCTGCACTAAAAGTACACTAATGTGTTCTCTAAGTCTAAATCTAATAAGATCCCCCTACATTGTATATACAATTATAAGATACAGCTTAAGGTGCTGTTACTAAATGCCTTCTCACCTCTCTACTAGCAAGGCACTAAAGAGCTTAAGGCTACTAAGCAATGCCTGTTAGAGAACCTAGAGAAAGGCTTCATTGTTAACAGCAACAGCCCCTTTGCGTCCCCTATACTCTTCATTAAGAAAGCAGACGGTAAATTAAGGTTCTGTATCAACTACCACAAGTTAAACGGCCTCACCTATAACGATCTGTACCTAATACCACACATTAACGAATTGCTTAGCTGGGTCTTAAAAGCTAAGATCTTCACGAAGCTCAATATCTGACAAGCCTTCCATTACATACAAATGCACCCTAACTCTAAAGAGTACACTACCTTTTAGACTTGCTATGGATCTTATAAGTGCAAAGTGCTGCTGTTTGGGTTGACAAACGGACCTGCTACGTATCAGTGATATATGAACGACGTCCTNNCTCATCTACTCTAAGGACCCTATAGAACACATAGGGCACGTACATAAAGTCCTCTAGCAGCTCTGCAAAGCGGGACTACAAGCTGACATTAAGAAATGCAAGTTCAATGTTACCTAGACGAAATACTTAGGTTACATACTAACCACTTCTGGTGTTAAAGCGGATCCCGACAAAATTAAACCACTCTGCAATTAGATTAGACCAACCACTGTTACTAGTGTGAAGTCCTATCTAGGTTTCTGTAGATTCTACTGCTAGTTTATACGCAACTTTAGAAAGATAGCGAAGCCCCTTACGACCATTATAAGCCCCTCAGAACCGTTTCAGTAGACTAAGGAATGTGAGAATGCATTTAAGGAGCTTTGACGACAACTACTTACAGTGTAGGCACTGCACCACTTCAACCCTAAATTGCTTACAAAGCTGGAAACCAACTCCTCTAACAGAGTTGTAGCCAGTGTCCTTAGCTAGGAGCACCCTAATAAGCTATAGTACCCTGTAAGCTTCTATAGTCATGTCCTATCTAGCTACGAGATCAACTAGGAGATCTATAATAAGGAACTGTTTGTAATTGTGAAAGCCTTCTAAAAATGGAGACCTAAGTTAGCATTAGTAAGCTACTAAGTCCACGTCTATACAGATTACCGTTCACTAGAATATTTCATGTCTACTAAGGTTCTCACAGCAAAGTAGGTTTAGTAGATAGAACTACTCTCTAACTTTAATTTCTATATTACGTACACTATAGGCAAGAATAATCAGAAGGCTAATATTCTAAGCTAAAGAGACCAAGACTTAGTAATGTAGTAGAGAGTTAAGTTGGATAGTCGTGTAAGGGTGCTACTTAGCCTAGCCTATCTATACCCCTAAATCAGTGCTAAGTTAGCTAACAACTATGTGGCATTAATTAATGTAATAGACACCCTAAGAGCGCAGGTGCTGTTCAACTTAATTAAAGCACTATGTGTAGACAATTAGAGGTCGTTTACTAAGACACGTGCAAAACAACCCCTACTAGACAGCTTTGTAATGAATGACTAGCTCCTATTATATAAAGGCTGCCTATGTGTGAAACGCTATACTAACCTGTGTATGAAACTAATCTAAGAGGCGCACAACTAAGTATTAGTAGCACATCTAAGCAGCAGGAAGACCTATTAGTTGCTTGCTCTAAAATATCACTAGATTGGAATAGAAGCAGATTGCCTCTAGTACATACGCAACTACGTAACATGCTGCCTTTTGCACACTAATGTCATAAAGCAATAGGGCTTCCTACACCCCCTACTAGTACCTAACTACCTAATGCAACACCTAACTATAGACTTTAAGGAGTTCCTAAAGGACAAGTATAGTTATGATAGCATCTTAGTGTTTATAGACTAACTTAGGAAGAGTTTAGTGACTATACTATGTTATAAGACTACAAATGCGTAGCAAATGGCACAATTGTTCATTAAATGGATATATTAATTTAGACACACCTTAGTATCAATTATTAGTGACTATAGACCCTAATTTGTATTGTCCTTTTAGCATAAGTTCTGCTAGATCATTAGTGTTAAGATTAAGCTGTTAACAGCTTATTACAAGCAGACTAACAGGCAGATAGAAATCATAAACTAGTATATTAATTAGAGACTAAGGCCATTTGTATCCTACTACTAGGATAATTAGAGTAAGCTCCTCCCTATTATAGACTGTGTGCAAATGACATTGCCCTACACATCCATTAGAATGACCCCCTACTAACTTAAGTACAGAACAGATCTATATACAAGTTAGGATTAGAACACCCCTAAGAGCACTAACCCCTAGGAAACCCTAAACTAAGAAGAAGCTAAAGTAGTTGCTAACTAAATGTATACTGCATAGGCTCATATAAAGGAGAACATGGCGAAATCACAGGAAGAGATGTCTAAATATGCAAATTAACGCTAAAGGGCCATTAACTAGGATGTAGGTGATAGAGTATACCTATTAATAAAAAACCTAAGGAACTCTCACCCTAGCTGTAAGTTAGCCTAATAATGGATTAGACCCTATATAGTGCTAGAATGGATTAGATATGCGTTTTGATTAGAACTGCCTATAGGTTCTTAAATACATAATGTGTTCTTACTAGATGTCCTTATTAAGGCTCTAAGTAACCCCCTACTAGGTTAAGAACCTCCTAAGCCTAGCAGCAAAGTTATAGATAGCCTTAAGGAATAGGAAGTAGAACAGATCCTTACTATAAGGCTCTAACAGAAGCAACTTTAATATTAGGTTAGCTAGGTTAGATACAATCTAGACCTAGAATGGTACCCTATAACAAACTTTAAGAACTCTCCTTACAAAATCTAAGAGTTCTACACAGAATACCCTAACCTCCTAGGTCTATAGAATTATCTACCTAGATAGGTTACAGTATAGGAAACAGGTGAGCTAAGCTATAATCATAAGAGGCACAGGCATAGCAAAGCAGGAAAAAGAGTGTTGTTGCTACCTACAACACTAAACTAAATACCCTCTAAGTTAGGGCACCCTTAGCGTTGTAGCCCTTATAGAGGCTACCCTTCCTAAACGTCTCCCTAGCATTACAACAAGCAGCTACTACTATAAGAGACAAAGGGTTAAAGTGACCCTATGTAAAAGACTAGACCTAAGTCCCCTCTAACATAGGGTCTTCCTCCACCTAGGCCCTATAGGCTGCCCTAACACCCCTATTATCCTCCTCCTCCTCCTCACCCCCCTCCTTCCTCCTACCACCCTAAGTTAGGACAGCCATAGGAGTAGTAGCAGTGGGCAGTTTGCCTACAGCAGCCACCAACTCCCCTAGGAGAGTGGGACACTCTCCTGTTCTGTCTACAGATAGCGTAGTAATAACTAAATTTGCTACTCTAAGTCAGCACTAAAACAAATAGAAGGAAGGGGGTCTACTTACAGCTAGCCCTAACTTAAGGGCAGCCTAAGTGGCACGTGCCTCCTTATAGAGGTCACGCTCCACCTTAGAGCAGAACTTAGGGACAGAGGCAGCAGTAAGCAACAGCACGTAGTTAGCCTTAAGGGCAGCAGCAATAACGTTAGCGTTAAGGGGGGGGGTAGCTGCTTTAGTAGTAACGAGGGCAGCAAACTTAGGCCTAAGGAACTAGGGCAGCTATTCCTATAAAGTCAACACTAAACAAACCTAAATGCAAAACTAAAAAGCAACAGGAAACCTACTAGAACATATAGAGAATGCTACAAAGTGTAGTAACTACACTTTAAGCTAGTTAGGGACTAGACGTAAGTATAGGCTATAGCCCTACAAGAGATTACCTAAAGGCAGTAGACGTATAAGATGTAGAAGGAATCTATAAGGGCCCTAGAGGGCATAGGAACTAGCATCTTTAAGTTAGAAATCTGCCATTTCCTGTTAGCCTAGCCTAAGTTATCACTACTGTGCTAGCGCAGTTCCTTAACCTACTAAATCATCTAAATGGGTTTTAGTATCTAAAAGCAATTAATTAGTATCCTTCTCTATGCCTAGGGGGGGGCACTTACTAGTCTTAGGGGGGGGGGGTTAGCGTTGTTATTATAAAGAAAAGCAATAACGTGGTTTATTAGCGAGTTGCGCATATCAGCAAGTCATGCACTTTTCCTTAGCACATAACTTCAAATATAAATACTACCCCTAAAGAAAATAGTAAATTTTTTACAAATTAAAATCTAAAGAGCTAGATACATCTTCTTCTATTTTACAAGTTTGCGCGTTATGGCCAGCCTTTCCATAAGTGCCACAGCACTGTCTAGACAGTTGTCCCTTAACCCGATTGCCCCTCTCTACACGTAAGTCGCATTGAACCTGCTTATCTACCTCCTGCTAAGACAAAATATCACATGCATCCTCTACTGTAAGTGCACCCCCCTTACGGATACAGTTCTTTTTAGCCTTACAACGCTTGCTAAGTGCTTCATTTGCTGCTTAAAGTGTATAGATCTCCTCTACTAAAAGGGTATTCTAGTGAGCTAATCGCTCAGTGCCCTTTGCTAACGTAAAGACTGTCTTAAAAAGAGGTGTTAGCGAGCTTCCTTAGTAATGGGCAATCATTTGCTTTACAAGAGTTGTCTGTAAGAGGGCCTCGGTAGGGTTGTAAGGTGTCTAGGAGACCTAAGGGTCAGCGTTAGCAGGGAGGGGTAAGGCAGGAGATAGAGTCCGTAACTTCACGTTAAGCTTTAAAATAACAGCCTAAGGGTTGAAAGGCACTAGGCTAGCTCCACAGAATCTAGCCTAAGCGTTTTAGGCTGTTATTAACTCTATAAACGCTGCTTAGAAGGCAAGGAAGAACTCAACCTTAGTAATATGGTTAATATGAGCCTTAATAAAGGTCTTGATTTGTCACCTATATGCCCTTTTCAACACACTAAAACACCTAACGTTAAGTGGATAGGTAAGATAGGACAAGTGAGGAGGCAAACAAAGAGTAATAATGTTGTAAGCCTTATAATACTCCTGAAATTCAGCTGATTCGTGACTCTTGTGCCCATCTAACACAAGCATTTAATATGGACCCTTCACACAAGTAGCAGTGTGTTTATCAAAGTGTTTGATCCATTCTAGGCCCATCTCATTATTTATCTATCCATTAATTGTTAGCTTAATCACCTAGCCGTTTAGGAGGTCAGCCTTAGTGTACTAATTCGTAAGGTGATTCTTCCCTTGCACTACTAAAAATGGAGGCACATTCCAACCCTCACTACTAATACAAGCAATTGCTATTGCCCATTCCTAATTGCTAGGCTAAACTGCCTTGTCTCTACCACATTGATTAGTACGTGTAACAACCATTACTAGACAAATAACTCCCATTATAAACCCTGTCTCGTTGAAGTTATAGAAATCGCAATCTAGAACGCCATATTTCTCCCTTATATTCCTAACAAGTTGAAACCACGTGCTAATAAGCTTAGGATCTTCACACAAGGCCCTTTAAAAGTCATAAACGTGATTAAAACGCATCTTTAACTATGGTTGCCGTTGTACGAATTAATAGGCCTAGAGCTTTCCTATAGGGTTCTGTCCTTGCGATTTAAGAAGATGATTAGCCATATCTTCAACACCAGCAAGTTGGGGCGCAAATCCTCTAGAATCCAGGCTAAGTATATACTAAACAATTGTATCCTCTTCTATATTGTTTAATTTGTGACAATTTAATTAAGATTCAGCGCAGGGGGTTCAGCTAGCCATTCTATTGCAGAGTGTTGATTTAGGCACTTTATAGATCTTTACTACAGACTAACAGCTGATTTTTCTAGATGATCAGATAGCTTTAATAGCAAGAATAATACTTGCTTCTTAAGTTTGAATTTCCATTTGTAATAGTTGAAAAAACGCATATTGAAGTTAGTAGGTTAGAATGTAGGGGAAAGTGCGCGACTTGCTAATATGCGCAACTTGCTAATAAACTACGTTAGGAAGTAGGCAAACCTTAATTTTATATTCTAGCTTACAACAAAGCTGTCTAAATTAGGTTAGCACACCCTTACCCTTTAACAATTCTACGCCTTAGGAGTTAGATACCTTTTGCTAGTAATATAGGCCCCTACTATACGATTTCACTATTAAACAAAGCTGAATCTAGTGCTTACACTCCTCTTAGACTTAATTCACCTTATGCTACACACAACATAGCTCACGCACTTACTTTATAGACAAAGCACCCTTTAAAGGAGGGGGGTAGTGTAAGGATGCCTCCTTACTTAGGGTAGTTGTAGGTAGTGTAAGGATGCCTCCTTACTATAACATTTAAGGGACTAGGGTTAGGGGTGTTACAGACTAGTTGCAACGTCACATGTTAGGCACAAAGGCAATTATCTAAGTTAGACCTAATATGGATATTTAAGGGGTAGGAGGCTATAAGCTCCCCCTTTATCTTTTTTGTATCCTTTATAGTAGACCTATAGGATTGTACTGACTCCTATCTAACTTGTACTCCTATATACAACCACTTATAATATAGTGCCCTGTGTCCTTACAAAACTTAGGCTTACTTAGGCTTACGTAGCTAAGCTTAGTTATAGGTTAGTCTAGCTTACCTATAGCTTAGGTTAAAGTAGCAACAGCTTAGGTCTAAAGACAGAAGTAGAAATTAACTATGTTAAGAGTCTAGTAGTAGATATCCTACTCTAAGATGCTATATTTCATAACTATGTTTTATATAAGAGAAAACTACTCTTAAATTATCTAAGGATCTTTACATTTTGCTCATTTATAATTATACTTCTAACTAAACTTTACTTTAATTTCTATATAATGCTTAATAAAGGTAGTGGTCTAGTTCTTCCTAATAGGGCTCTTACCTTGTTTAGAGAGTAGAAGGTTAGCCATTTCCTACACAGCTTGTAGTTAGGGCGGATTAGGGCGGAAATCTACGCGAATCTAGGTTGAGAATATATTAAACAAGAGCTAACTCTTCATATAGAGTCAACTTACATAAGTTAGGAGTAGAGTTGCGTTAAGAAGTTATACTACAAATCTAGTCGCGTAAGGTTGTACAAGGCACATCGTACGATACTGTAGCTACTTAAACAATTTTGACAATTGCCCTGTTTAATTGCTTGAATAGCTAATAGTATCCTGCCCTCTTGATTAGAGGATTGGGCTTGTGTTAGTCGTGGCATTGTTGACTATAGTTAAGTTGACGCGTTTTGGTGTTTTTGGTGGTGGCGACTCGCATGTGAAATACGTTATGTGCAGTTTTATAAGTAAACCTTGATTGCTCTGGTAAGAGGATAGAGAGCACAATGGTCACAAATTGTGACCTTTGCCAACTTCATTAACCATGCCACTGGGTTTGGGTAATCCAAATTCACAATCTGGGCGTAAGGGCATGGAACTAACAAGACGCCTTGCAAATTATCTTTCATAATGGTACTGTACATAGACGCCAATTTCATGTTAAGCGCCAAGATCGTCTATGCTTCCCTACGGATTCATGAGCCCTTTTTGCCCTTCCATCTTTGCCCAGCGGCGTAACGGCTAGTGGTATGAGCATCATAGCCAACCCAATTCAACCCACACCTTACGCGTCGTCAACATCCATCGTCTCCGTCGGGGCCTCGGCCTCAGCCTCATCATCCTTCCCCTCCGCAGCAGCCTCAATCCACTCCTTAACCTCCTGCCCATCATACAGCTTGAAGGGCTCGATATCTTGGCTTCCCTTGGGAGCAATCCCAACAATACCAATACTAGTATTCTCCACCGTCAAATCCTTATCCTGCGCCAAACTCTCCTTCAACGCCTTCAACCCATGCGAAACCAACTCCTCCCTGCTTGCATCAGCAAACTCCTCGGCGTTCCTCTCCAAATACGTCCTCGCCATCTGACTCCTCGCACCAATCGCACACGCCACCATCTCCTGCGTCAGTCCGCTAGGCTGGAACTCAAACAAGTGCGGCCCCGTCTCATCAACACCCACGACGATAAGTCCGACACCGTATGGGCGCTTGCCGTAGTGCTGGGTGTTGGTCTGGGCGCGGTCGCCGATGGCGGAAACGGCGCGCTCGATGGGGAGAGCGCGGCCGTATGTCAGGCGCGAGGAGAGCGATTGCGACTTGAGGAAGTTGGAGAGGACTCGGGCGTCGGAGGCGAGGCCGGCGAGACCGAGCCCAAAGTGCGAGTCGATCGCGATGACTTTCTTTTGGTAGGAGGAGAGCTCTTCTGCGTTGCGCTGGGGATGGTCAGTGAGGTTGTTCGAGGAATCTGGGGGCTAGGGTGAGGGTGAAATGTACCTTGAGAGCTACGAGGACGGCGTGTGTTTTGCTGACAAGACCGACTACGACGGAACCTTGCTTCACGGCCTCACTGGCATATTCGACCTGGAAGATTCGTCCCTGTGGAGAGCTTCGAGCATGTTAGCTACATTGCAGTAACTTGAATACGTGGTGAAGTTGTCAGCTTACAAAGTGACCGAATCGTTGTCATAGTTGTTTCTGAACATCTTGGATGGTTCGCAGCTTCGGCCGCTGGGTATCGACTAGTAATTCCAGTGTATTCCTTCTCCTCTAGCTTTGATTTATCTCGTGGTCTTAAAGACGTAGCGTGCGTATGAGGAATGATGTGACTTCGAAGTGGGAATTGAAGCTGGCTGGTTATTGTCTTGTTGCTGGTGACAGCTCTCGTCCCAGGCAGGACAGGGCAACGCAGCACCTCAAGCTCCAAACGCGGTTAAGCGCGCTCACCCATGCGTGGGTGAATGTGGAGCCTTATACACAAGGCTGCAATCAGTGTGGGTTGAGGTTGCATACGCTAACCGCATCGGGTGTTCACGTCAGCTCTCGCGAGCCGCCGAGAGGCTGCGCAATCGACATACAACAGACGTCAGGCACGATCCAGCATACTCTGTAGCCACCGCGCTCTAATACGATTAAAACGATAGAGGACTGAGAGATACGTCCAACTCTATCGCCTCGAGGAAACGACGAAAGAGACACATAGCAGGTCCACACGTCACAACCGCCAAGGTGCCTACCTTCACAATGGCTGCTGGTCTCAAGACCATCATAGCGCTCTCCTTCGTACGTCCGCCCCGAGCTCCGCGGTCGTCACCTGCTCGATCTTCCTTCCGCCTCGAGAACCCCGCTAATTAATTCCTACAGGTCCTCGCCGTAGGCTTCCTCCTCGTCATCCTCTCATGCGCCTTGTGGCACGCCTACTACCCGCTTCTTGTCGTCGCCACCTACGTTATCGCACCTCTCCCGAACTGGATATGTTCGCGGTGCGCGAATCCTGACGACTTCGGCGCAGAGGGCGGCGGAAATGCGATTTTGGACTTTGGGAAGTTCGTTACGGGTGGGCTGGTTGTTATGGGTATTGGTGAGTTTGGATCTCTCTTATTGGATTGAGGGCGGAAAGTTGTGTTGATTGGAGATGTGAGAGGGTTCTGGGCGGGGAGAAGGCGACTGTGCGGAGGAATGGCAGAATGTGTTTACAGGGTTGGAAGAGAGGAACATCTGCTAACTGCCATCTACAGCACTGCCCGCGGTTCTTGCACACTCCGCAATTATCACCATCCCAGCCATGATAATGTCCATCATCGGTGGCCTCCTCATCTACGGAACCATTGTTACCTTCGGAATGTTCTTCCAAGAGGAGCAAGAGTTCTAAGTCATGGGTACGGCTTCGTGGAGGTAGATGCAAAGGAAGGATCCCGATTACGGATGGGTTGGAGTGACGTGGATGTCTGAGGCACCATGGACTTGGTACCGTGTATCATTAGCATCATGTCATCTAAAGCGATCAGTTTGCGAATTTAATGAATTGAAAACTATCCTCCAAGGAAGGTGCGACTGAGGCCTACTTTGAAATCATTCCTTCCACATGGGGATTGAAAGTTATGAGGAAGCTTCGACTAAGTTTGCTTTGAAATCGTTCCTTCCATATATATGGCTAGAAAGTTTCGAGGAAGCTGCGATTGAGCCTTTGCTTTGAAATCATTCCCTCCATATAGGGATTGAAAGTTTTGAGGAAGCTATGACTGAGCTTGCTTGGTAATCGTTCTTGCCATATATGAGGCTGGAAAGATTCGAGGAAGCTGTGACGGAGTTTGCTTGGTAATCGTTCCTTCCATATATATATATAGCTTGGAATCTCCAAGGAAGCTACGACAGAGCTTGGTTGGTAATCGTTCTTGCCATATATAAGGTTGAAAAGCTTCAAGGAAGTTGCGACTGAGTTTGCTTAGAAATCGTTCTTTCCATATCAAAACTTAGTTCCGAGGGTAGGCTGTTGGTCGTGATGAAGATAGTGGGCATACATGGGTTCACTCTCGGAGGTTATCTACCCCCGTATTGTCACAAGTATAGTATGATTCATTCCTACGGTTATTACAATGGTCAAAGATATATGTTTTTACAATATTTATTTCTCTATTTCTTTGCATCCAAAAGCAAGCATATACGCCTGTGGGTGTATCTAATGCGTGGCAAATGGGCACACTGTTGGTCTAGTAGCAATCGTAAGTCGACTCCCAAGACCCCCAAAAACCCGCTATATGCAGCAAATCCAGCTACATAGTGATCCCCAAAACTCCGTGCTATGCATGGCGACGTTAAATCATGATAAAGTACTGAAATCGCTGGAGATAAAAAGAGGATGTCGCGGCTTATAGCGTCTTCCACTCAAGCTTGAAGCGGCCATCAGTTGGCTTGTAGTCCGAAAGGAACTCAACGGCTTCTTCGGCTGTCTTGGCTGGGACGATGATGCTGCGGTTTGTTTCGCGGACGAAACCAGCGCTGATCGAGTTGTCGACCCAGTTAAGGAGACCATCCCAATATCCCTCGATGTTTAGGACAATGGTACCACGGCCGTGGATGCCAAGCTGGTTCCAAGTGACAACCTCCATCAGCTCCTCCAGCGTACCATATCCTCCTGGGAGGGCAATAAATCCAGAGCCTGGACCCCCCTTCATGACAGCCTGAGCCATCATTTGCTTTCTTGTGTGCATGTCGTCGACGATGGTAGTTGTCCCGTAGGTGGCCTCGTCAGGGACGCCGTGCTTTCCTCCGTTCTTCGAAGGAGCCTTGCTATCTGGACCCTGCTCGAAGACGACGAGCGGTTCTGGAATAATGCCATGCACGGAGCTTGGTCCGGACAGACTGACGAGAGTACGAGCGATCTCGCCCATCAGTCCTACGGTTCCGCCACCGTACACGAGCTTGATGTTGTGCTTGTGGAATTCCCGCGCGAGGTCATGAGCCGCTTCCATGAATGCGGGTGAATTGCCCGAAGAAGCTCCGCAGAAAACACAAATAGTTCTTGGTGGTGCGTCGGTGGGGGCGGCGCTCTTCAGGTCGAGAGCGACCTCCTCGGTCTGTGGCGCCACGATGTCCGCAGCGATCTTCTCGTTGAATGCGAGGTCTGTTTGAAGTTGGGCATCGAATGAGTTCTTGTTGTCGAACATGTCAAGGGTCTCAACGGGACCCATGTTAGATGGCGGCGACATAGCTGAAGTCGGGGTTAGTCACTGAGGTCTTGGAAGTAAGCGGGGTCGGGAAATCTATCTCACTATGATCGGAATAATGCCTTGGTCTTATAGATGTGTAAAATGATGCGAGTTCAACAGTGTTGACTGGTCGATTTTGTGTCCTTCGTGGCGCGACGTACAAAGGTGTCACTGGGTGTATTCTGGTGGATGAGGACCAGATGGCGGGCTGATCTAGTGTGAAACTCGCCGGAAAAGGAAACCGAGGCGTTCCAAGTGTGTCTGTATGTATAGAAATCTGAGGATGATAAAATAGTAGTAGAATAGCAGTAAGGACCGTATAAATCCGTATATATCCCTTTGATAATTCGTTTGTCTTGTGAGAGAAGATGAGTTGAGTATCGTTGGGGGCGACACCGGTGACTCTTATAGTGGCAGGCAGGGAAGCGGCGGGCGGCCGCCCAAACTGACGTAGAACAGCCCACGGGCAGCAGCGGCATAACGGTGTTTGGCCAATAGAAATCGAGGAAATGGAACGTTAGTGTGAACCCTGGGAGGCAATGCAAGGGGCCGCGGCCATCTCCCATGTTTATCGCCACGTGACTCATTGGTAAGCTCTTGGCGCTCGGCGTTCGCCACGCCGAGAGAGTAGCGAACTTCGGAAATCGACGAGAATACACGATGATAGCTGTATAACGATGCTAAACTCAAGGGAATTATAATCTTTATATATTAAATAGCTGTGATAGTACTAATGCACACAGTAAATAAAATTATATTTGAGAAAATTGCCTACTACCACTGTGCCCAATCCCAATCCCAGGCTAGCGAGGATGATGTTGTGATGCATCCACTATTACTGACTACAGTACCAAGCGACGTTCTCTGACGTCTCTTCAAGAGCCTCATCAACGACAGTACTGTACATACAAAGCTTCATCCTTCAACCGCTTTTGAAGATGGCTCCTCCAGCAGCTCCAGCTGCTGCCGCTGCCGGTAGTGCGAGCCGCGTGAGCGTAAGTACCTTCACCAGCCCCAATTGAGTGGGGTTTCGTTGTTGACACCTTGCAAGCCATTCATCCAGTCTGCGGTTCAGGGAATCGCTATTTTTGTCGCTATTCAATTCGTTCTGGGCAAGTTAACAGGACAAAAGCCTGCAACGACTACAGATGCTGCAGGAAACGTGATACCGGCCAACACCGGCGCCATCCCTCCGTATACTGCGCGACCAGACAAGCTTGCGGAGGGCGCTTCATACAATCCGATCCCGCAACAAATCGCGCCAATATGGGAAGATAATGTTGAGGTGGACCTCGTTATTGTGGTGTCCCCGACATTTGTGCATGAGCCACTTGCCAGAGTACCGAAGGAGCGGGTGGTTGCAGATGAGACTGCGTTTAAAATTGGCGACTCCAAGGATAAGAGGGTTATTGACGCCGAGTTTGATGTACCGAAGGAAGTTCAAAACAATGGAACACTCTGGGGCCATTATTACATTGGAAAGACTGGAAGCACGCTCGATCCCTCAGTCGCCGGCTATGACCCCGGAAAGGCCTACCACTTCATCCGTCCTCTCACTCAATATATCGCCAAGAAGAAGACAAAGAAGACCAAGAACCTTTTGACTGCGGCGGATGAGACGGAAGAGATTGATGAAGAAGATACTATCCAAGGCCCAATCATCAAATCTTTCTATCATCCAAACTTCACAATGTCGTTCGTCCCAAACACCGGGGTTATGTCGTACCCAAACATGCACCCTGCAGCTCGCCAGTTCACCCACATTGAGTCAACTGGAGCTCGCGATGCAACTGGACAGAACGGCTGGTATTACCCGGTCTTCTTCGTCAACACATTTTGGCAACTCCGCGCCCACATGGAGGAGCTAAACTCGACTGTCACTCGTCTGCCAATCCATATTGACCTGAACAACCAGGCAAACTGGCTTTATAGCATTATTGCAAGTGTTGATGAAGGCCAGAAGGCGACTGCTAAGGCTGCTGCCATGGGAGGGCCATTGCCCCCAGGAGGCGGTGACGGCTCCGAGTTCGAGATGATTAAGGAGGTCCTCCTTGATACCAACATTTACCTGCTCAGCACCACCGTGATTGTCAGCATCTTCCACATGCTATTTGAAATGCTCGCGTTCAAGAGCGATATTGTAAGTATTCCCGTGGTGGACTTTGCTGAATGATTGCTAACTGCTCCAGTCACATTTCCGTAACAAGAAGGATAACGTCGGTATTTCCGTCCGCGCCATCCTTGGAAACGTGTTTATGCAAGCTGTTATCTTCTTGTATCTCCTCGATAACAACGAGAACACTAGTTGGATGATTCTAGCCAGTCAAGGCATGGGTATTCTGCTTGAATTCTGGAAGGTAACCAAGATGGTCAACGTACGCATCCGCCCGAACCCAAATTCTATCATCCCATACCGCATCGCTTTCGAAGACAAGCACAAGCTGTCTGAGACGGAAGAGAAGACAAAGGAATACGACGCCGTAGCATTCAAGTATCTCTATGTCATCGCGGTCCCGCTCCTCATCGCCTACGCTGGCTATTCCCTCGTCTACGAGACGCACAAGTCATGGTACTCCTTCATCATCGCGACTCTCGTCGGTTCCGTCTACGCCTACGGCTTTCTGATGATGGTGCCATCACTATACATCAACTACCGCCTCAAGTCCGTCGCGCACATGCCTGCAAGGGCTATGACGTACAAGTTCCTCAACACATTCATCGACGACCTTTTCGCGTTCACGATTAAGATGCCGATGCTGCATCGCTTGGCGACGCTGCGTGACGATGTTATCTTCTTCGTGTACTTGTACCAGAGCTACAAGTACAAGGTTGACTACAAGCGCGTGAATGAGTTTGGACAGGGTGGTGATGATGAGGAGGTCGAGGAGAAGATTGCCAACAAGCCGTTTACTACTCCGGCTGGCGGGGATACCAGTGTCAAGGTGGGAGATGCCGGTGAGGTGATGGCATCGGGAAGCTCGAAGAAGAGTGGAGCATCGAAGAGGAAGTAGTGAAATGCTTCGGTGAGTGGGATCGAGTGGCAGAGTGTACATTCCCAGATGCAGAACGAGTGCATACATAATGTCTATATACAGAGAGCGGCATTATTATATTGGAAGGTATGTTTCATATGATATATTATTATTGACGCTATAGCTACGCGATGCGAGAAATGCTAGCTCGGGTAGACAGAAAATACATAAATCAATACACAGCCAAACCCGCAACCGCCTGAGGATTTTCCGGCAAAGATCTTTCCATGGTGCATCTCACAAGCTAATCTTTTTAATCCCTGATATTTTAAGACAAGAAACGAAGAATACAACAACCAGACACAACCATTTCATATCCTCCCCACCACGCCTGAACTAACAGAAAACAGCAACGAGCCAGCCCGCACATCCGGTGCAAGAAAAGACGATTATAAGTTCTTTGTGGGCCTGGTGACGCCATCAATGACCTCGTATACCACACTCTTTGCAGCGGACGCGACATCGATGCGCTTCTCTCCTGCGGTCTTGGGTGGGATCCCATCCGGGAGTTTGAAGTCAGCGGGCACCTTCCCGTCCTTGAGAGCTCCACCGCCGAAGACTTGGGCGAGCTGGGGCAGTGCGCCGCCTAATGGCACGGCGTTTGCGGCGTCCGTAGCCTCATCGCGCTTGTGTCCTGAACCCGGGGTTGTCAAAAGGCCGCTTGCACCGCCGCCTCCTGTAAGCGTTGACAGTAAGCCACCTAGAACATCGGCTCGGCGCTCGTGAGATTGAGATGGGGTCTTAAGGCCGTCTGGCTTGAAGTCCTTGCTGTGCTCAATGGCGTTGGTGACCTGCCCCAGTACAGCGGCTACTGCCCCTGAGCCATCAATGCCGCCGCGCTTGCTAGGTGGGATTTTCGTGCCGTCTGGGAGTGTGTAGCCTTTGCTGTAGTCCTTGCCGAGAGCATCGCTGAAAGGGCTAACTATCTCGCCTAGTGTCTTC
The DNA here is from genome assembly GCA_001662645.1 of Pseudogymnoascus sp. 03VT05. Taxonomy (NCBI): domain Eukaryota; kingdom Fungi; phylum Ascomycota; class Leotiomycetes; order Thelebolales; family Thelebolaceae; genus Pseudogymnoascus; species Pseudogymnoascus sp. 03VT05. The sequence goes on along the minus strand of KV459384.1, from coordinate 113,221 downwards.
GTGACATCAATGCCGTCGTTGTGCTTGCCGTCGCGCTCGCCAATTGCAGTTGGCTTCTTGGTGCCAGCTGGGAATTTAAAGTCTTTGGTGTAGTCCTTCTTGAGGGCTTCGTTGACAGGGTCCACTATTTCTCCCAATGCCTTCGTGACATCAATGGTGTCGCGCTTGCCATTTGGAAAGTTTGTGACGGGTTTGGCGAGAGCAAATGCTTCTTTCAGTACCGTCCCGACATCGACGGACTCGCGCTTGCCAAGTAGTTGTTTTGGGTTTTTTTCGTTGCCCTGGCCGAGGGCAAGGTCTACGACGCTCTTCAGTGTTCCCGTGACATCAGGGGCCTGGCGCTTGCTGCCGAAGAGGCTTGGGAGGCCACCACCGAGCCCGGACAGTCCGTTAGTCAAGGTGTCTGTGATACCGGCGGGCTCCCCGCGCTTTCCACCGGTTGGGAGTTTTGTGAGGTCACCGCCCGTGATCTGGTTCACTGCCTCGGTCACCGTCTTCGCGATATCAGGAACCTGGCGCTTGCCACCTGGGATCTTTGTGAGGCCGCCGGTGAGGCCCCCCAGTGTGGTGGTCAACGTCTCTGTGATATCAGCACGCTTTTCACTGCCAGCTGGCATCTGTGGGATCTTTGGGATCTTTGTGAGGCCGTCGGTGAAGCCCCCCAGTGTGGTGGTCAGCGTCTCTGCGATATCGGCACGCTTTCCACTGCCACCTGGGATGTTTGGGATCTTTGTGAGGCCGCCGGTGAGACCCCCCAGTGTGGTGGTCAATGTCTCTGCGATATCGGCGCGCTTTCCACTGCCGGTTGGGATGTTTCCGAGGCCCCCGGTGAGCTGACTAAGTGCGCCTGTTACTGTATCCGTAACATCGGCGGGCTCGCGTTGCTCAATCTTTGGGGTGGGAGCGGCGGTGAGGAGGGGGACGAGGATGAGAATGGTGGCGAGGTGGAAATGCATTTTCTAGACGCGTGTTAGAATGTTATCCGACGCGACAGGGAGGAGGATGCTTACGCTGGTGGTCGAGGGGTGTCGGTGGTAGACTCGTGGGTGCGGATTAGATCCTGTCGATTGTGGTTGTAGGGCAGGGAATGAGATATGGAAGGAGAATCCGTATTCTTATATGATTTATTTGGAACCCCCCTTTCGCCAAATGTCCCCCGAACCTGCACCGAAGTCAAGCAACACAGGCAATTTCCTGGCGTCAGACATGTTTTTGAGTCGGGTGACTGAGGATGGATTGCTGCAGTTTGGTGATAACGCGTGTGAGACGTTTGTGTGAGACGGCATCCCAGGCATCGTTCCGAGCGAGTGGGGTGCAGGCGACCCCTTGCATCCCCAAAGGGGCCGGATACATTTTATTCACTGGTCTGGAGTATATTGACAGTCGAAATACATAACTCCAAATACCATGTTAAATATATTTATTTGCGGTCTTAATGTATTACATTCACCGGTTTGCTGCCGTAGGTCTTGTACAGAGAGGAATTGGATTCCGGCGATCTTGGGAGTATTTAGATCCTGAAAACAGGTATAAGAGATGAGAGCACGGCAAGGGGTCAATCAGGGATGAAAAGACCTTACGTATTTCTAGCGGATTATAACGATGCTAATGTGTTTGACACGAAAACTGGGGTGTCAAAAGCGCCATATAACAGGAAAAGAGGGTTGTTATCGTCGTTCTGTATTTAAATTATACCTTGTGGTATTACATAGCTTAGGCGTACAGTTATTGCATTGGCATGTGCCGAAAAAACTGTATACAGCATTTGCATCAGGATGCCCGACGAGAAGTTGATCGTTTCGAATTGTAAGACTTTTGAGGCATTTGAGATGAGGCGAATGGAAAAGCCGTGTGGTGGCCATCATGTCGTACGGTGCTTGGCCCACCCCAGAGCAAGTTTCTCTGCTGGAAATGATTACCGGATGACAGTAGAGTAACACTTCACGAATCAAGTTTAAGCGCATTACTGATCTGCAGGTACAAATTTCCAAGCCGCATTAGTCGTCATGCAGGGGATGCTAACGTACAGTACGGCGCCATTAGTTTGAATACGGCTCTGTGCTTTTTCTCATACAAATCACTGCAATTTGAGCACGGACCCGTATTCAAACTAATGGCGCTGTACTGTATATGACCATCACTTTACGGTAACGTATTTCACGTAGGAGTTGGCTGCACAGACGAGTTGGCCACCAAAACACCAAAACGCGTCAACTTGATAAATGTAAACATGCCATAACCAACACAAGCCTAATCCCCTAATTAAGAGGGTAGAATACTATTAGTTATTCAGGCACTAAAGGAACATTAATTTAAGAGTGTCTAAGCTGCTACATTGTCGTATAACGTGCTATATAGCACCCTTACTAACAGAATGAATAGAATGACCACCTAATGCAACTCTCCCCCTAACTTATAGAAGTTAACCTTATACAAAGAGTTAGCTCTTATCTAATACATCCTCAACCTAGATTCACATAGATTTTCACCCTAACTATAAGCTGTGTAAGAAATGGCAAACCTTCTACTCTCTAAATGAGGCAAGAGCCCTATTAGGATAAACTAGACTACTACCTTTATTAAGCGTTATATAGAACTTAAAGCGAAGTTTAGTTAGAAGTATGATTATAAACGAGTAAAATGTAAAGATCCTAAGATAATTAAAGGGTGGTTCTCTCTTATATAGAACATAGTTGTAAAATATAGCATCTTAGAGTAGGATATCTACAACTTTAATAAAGTAGGTTTTATAATAGGAGTTATTACTACTATAAAGGTAATTATAAGCTTAGAAGCAAAGAGCTGTCTAAAGACTATACAGCTAGGTAATAGAGAGTAGGTGTTAATTATCTAAGGTGTTAATTTATATAGATAACGTATTTTATAAGCAAGTTGTCCACACAGGCGAGTCGCCTACTAAAACACCAAAACGCGTCAACCTATCTATAGTTTACAATGCCACAACCAACACAAGCCTAATCCTCTAATTAAGAGGGTAGAATACTATTAGCTATCTATGTAATTAAACAAGGCCAATTTCAAAGCGTTTGAGCTGCTGCAACATCATACAATATCCCCTAAACAACCTTACGTAATTAGATTCGCAGTATGACTTCTTAACGCAATTCTACCCCTAACTTACAAAAATTGACTCTATATAAAGAGTCAGCTCTTGTTTAGTATATCCTCAACCTAGATTCGCATGGATTTCCACCCTAACTGCAAGCTATGTAAGAAATGGCAGACCTTCTACTCTCTAAACGAGGCGAAAGCCCTATTAGGATAAACTAGACTACTACCTTTATTAAGCGTCGTATAGAACTTAAAGCAAAGTTTAGTTAGAAGTATACTTACAAGCGAGCAAAATGCGAAGATCCTAAGATAATTAAAGCATGGTTCTCCCTCATACAAAACATACTTGTAAAATATAGAATCTTAGAGCAGGATATCTACAACTTTAATGAAGCAGGTTTTGTAATAGGAGTTATTTCTACTACAAAGGTAGTTACAAGCTTAGAAGCAAAGAGTTGTCTAAAGACTATACAGCCTGGAAATAGAGAGTAGGTGTTAATTATCTAAGGTGTTAATTCGTATAGATGGGCACTCCTGCTGTTCATCATTTTTAAGGTGCAAAATCACCTCTTAGCTTAGTACAACGACTTAGGATTACTAGACAATTAGGTAATTACACTAAGTGAGAATAGGTGGACTTTAAATTCAATTAGGTATAAGTGGATTCAACACTTTAATTAACATACAAATGCTTGTATAGTTAGAACCTATCACCTTCTTATTCTTAATGGGCATAAGAGCTACCTCTCTGCTTAATTTCAACACTACTGCATAGAACGGAAGATAATTACCCTCTATATGCTACTACACTCATCACATATTCTTTAGCCTCTTAATGTGAGCTGCTTTGCTCTGCTAAAGCTTTTGTACAGAAAGCAGATTAAAACCTTTGTATAGAACAGGCTAAATCATATCACAAAGCTTAAGTTCCTCTCTACATTTAAAGAAGCATTTAAAGCTACATTTATAGAGTAGAACATTAAGAGCAGATTCTAGGCTATAGGGCTAGTTCTGTACGAGCTATAGACTGTCCTCTCTCACTTAAATCTACGCTTAAGGACTCTAACTCCTCCTATAGTTAAGAGTAGCAATTAGACTTCAAAGACTCCTTAAACTATACAGGAGCTTAACTTTTAAACAGAGCACATTAAGAACCGCATTGTATAACATTAGAACAGCTCTCCTATGTTAATTAATAATGCTGTTAGCTGCCTTGTTAAAGGGGTAGAAATGATGATGCATTCTGCTGTTCTACTTAAGGCAGAAGTAAAGGCTCTACAAGAAGCAAATAAACAGAAGAAGAGGAAGGAAAGGAAGCGTAAGAGACGTATAATGCAAGGGGGAAGCCTCTCTGTATAAGAGGGAGAGGATATGCTTTAGAGTGCTAAGGTTGATGCTTAACTCCGTACAGAGGTAGCAAGTGAGAGTAGTCAGCAGGTAGGCTCTAAGGGCTGACAGAAGTGCTGTGGCTTATGTGGTATTATAGGCCATAACTCCCATACATGTACAAGGCACAAGGATTTAATTACAATTAAAATAGGGTCATTATATAGGGTGGTGTTATAGTAGTAGGTAGTAATAGTCATATTTTGGTGTTTTAGTAGGCAACTCGCCTATGTAGGCAACTTGCTTGTGAAATACGTTAGGCACTTCTACTATTTATCATTTTTAAGGTGTAGAATCACCTCTCTACTTAGTATAAGGACTTAGGACTACTAGAGGATTAGGTAATTATAATAAGTAAGAATAGGTAGATGTTAAATTTAATTAGGTATAAGTAGATTTAACACTTTAATTAGCATATAAATGCTTATATAATTAGAACCTATTACCTTCTTATTCTTAATAGACATAAGAGCTACCTCTCTACTTAATTTTAATACTATTATATAGAATAGAAGATAATTACCCTCTATATGCTACTACACTTATTATACATTCTTTAGCCTCTTAATGTAAGCTGCTTTATACTACTAAAGCTTTTATATAGAAAGCAGATTAAACCCTTTATATAGAACTAGCTAAATTACATTATAAAGCTTAAGTTCCTCTCTACATTTAAAGAAGCATTTAAAGCTACATTTATAGAGCAGAACATTAAGAGTAGATTCTAAGCTATAGGACTAGTTCTATATAAGCTATATAGTGTCCTCTCTTACTTAAATCTATACTTAAGGACTCTAACTCCTCCTATAGTTAAGAGTAACAATTAGACTTTAAAGACTCCTTAAACTATAAGGGAGCTTAACTTTTAAACAGAGCACATTAAGAACTACATTATATAACATTAGAACAGCTCTCCTACCTTAATTAATAATTCTATTAGCTACCTTGTTAAAGGGGTAGAAATGATAATGCATTCTGCTATTCTACTTAAGGTAGAAGTTAAGGCTCTATAGGCTGTAAATAAACAGAAAAAGAGGAGGGAAAGGAAGCATAAGAGGTGTATAATGTAAGGGGGTAGTCTCTCTATAAAAGAGGGGGAGGATATCCTTTAGATGTTATAGCTCTTAGAAGGCTATTAGCTATAGGAGCCTAATAGTAGAACCCTATAGGAGTCATGTAATAGAACTATAAGAACTGTTAGAACTGTTGCAGTTCCTATAGTTCCTTATAGAGGACATAGGACAGGACTATAGGAACTATAGGAACTATAGGAACATATATAGTTCCTATAGTTTCCTATAGGACAGAACTATAAGAACTGTTAGAACTGTTATAGTTCCTACAGTTCCCTATAGAGGTAGAACTATAAAGACTGTTAGAACTATTAGAGTTCCTATAGTCCTATATAGTTCCCTTTAGCATAATGCTACTATATAAGTAGATAATTATTCCTTAGATAGAAGCTTTATGCTTAACTTAATATAGTATTTGTTATATACTAGTAACATGTTCTATAAAAGCCTTTATGTCTAATCCCTTACCTCCTCTAATAAGTTAAACTAACAAAACCTCTATAACTTTTATTTATTTAGAAGCTAGCGTTACATTAGAGTGCTAAAGTTAATGCTTAACTCTATATAGAGGTAGTAAGTGAGACTACTTAGTAGTTAGGTTCTATAGGCTAACAGCAGTAATGTAACACATGTAGTAATATAGGGCATAATGCTTATACATGTAAGAGGTGCTAGGAATTAATTATAATTAAATAAGGGTTATTATATAGGGTGGTAGTGTAGTAGTAGTAGTAATAGTTAATTTTTAGTGTTTTAGTAGCTAACTTGTACATAAAATACGTTATAATGTAAATGTTACTAAGTTGTAAACTTTTCCCTACTTAGCTACTTATAAACTTCAACATGCGTTTCCTCTATAACTACTAATAGAAATCTAAACCTAAGAAGTGTAAATCATTCTAGCTATTAAGGCTCTTTAAACATGTAAATTGCTTAATTATAGGTCTACATTAATACTATATAAAGTGCCTTATTTTGCACTTACTAAAAGAATGGCTAGCTAACCTTCTTACTATAAAACTAAAGCTAATAGTCTTAAATTAACTAAGCTAGAAGAGGAAGTGATTATTTAAAATATATTAGATATTGATGTAAGAGGATTTGCGCCTTAGCCTACTAGTGTAGAGGATATAGTAAATTATATCCTTAAAGCACATTAGGACATAATAGGCATATTAATTTATATAACGCCACCCTAAGTTAAAGACACGTTTTAATTACTTTTATAACTTTATTAAGGCTTATATAAACTATATTATAAAGGTTGAGTTTTTTATAGCTTTCTACATAGCTTATAACTAGTTAATACTAACTTAAAACGCTAAAGCTAGATTTTGTAGAGCTAGTTTAGTGCCCTTTAATCTATAAGTAATCATTTTAAAGCTAGACGTTAAGTTATAGACTCCTACACCTATAGGACCCCCCTCTATAGACACTAATCCTTAGGTTTCTTAAATGCCTTATAACCTAATAGATGCTCTCTTATAGACTACTCTAGTTAAAATCGCATTATACAGCACTAAGGAAGCTTGCTAACCCCCATTTTTACTACTGTTACTACATTAGCTAAAGGGACAGAGATTTTAGCATATAAAATGACTTTATTATTAGCTAAAGTCCGCACCCTTTAAGTAGTAAACGAAGCTCTTAGCAAACGCTAGAGGGCTAAAAAGTCTTGTGTCCGTTAAGGATGTGCACTTTCTATAGGGGATGCACATGATGATTTGTCCTAAAGGGCAGTTACGGAGCAAATAAATCGCGAGAAGCGCTCTAGAGGGGTTGGTAGGAATGAGGGGCAACTAGGTGTACGACATTATGGCACTTGCGGGGGGACTGGCCATAATGCACGAACTTGTCATGAGGTCATAGAAGTACTTAGTTCATTAGATTCTGAATAGTTTTAGTTTTAATAAATGTTGTGGTTGTTTAATTATACCTTACAGCGGTGGGTATAAAAAAGTTTCACGACTCGGTGACATTCACGACTCGGTGTACAACCACGTTATGGCTTTTGTGGTCAATGCCGCAATTTCTTAGGAGCCAACCAAAACCAGCCGGTAAGCAGTCGTAGCTTATTTCCTTGAAATTATGTATATCATTTTCTCTGCTGAGCATAGTTACAAGCTGGTGAAGCTTTAAGTTGTGAAAAATACGCCCGTTGCTCGGTTATTTTGAAAACATTACTCATTTCTCTTGTCAAGTGCAGATGCATTTACATGCTGAATACAACGTAATGAACAGTATGTGATTTTAAAATACTGGTAACTAATCAACAATAGGTAAACTGCCCCTTGTTCCTTGATTGCAATCAAACGACAAATGATGCACTCTCTGGCAGGCATGCCTGGACGTCTCCATGCTTCAACCCCGAACACCAAAAGGGCGTCTATTTAAACGGGAGCGGGAGCTGCGGGGGCTTCAGGGACTGGAATAGCTGGAATAGCTCCCAATATCGCCCCAATTCCGGCAATAGCTGAATTTATTGGCTCGGTGACGTGGATGGTAGTATGTGGTGGGTTGCCGTTGTTTTTACCACCCAGCCCAGCAAGTGCGAGGGGCGCGAGGAAGAAGACGACTGCGACTTGGAATTTCATGTTCTATAAAATAGTTAGACTAGATAGCTAGAAACCGGCAAAGCGAGTACTTGCGTTGGTGGCGAGCTATGTTTGTGAAAGCTTTCCAATGAACTGTTTTTTTGGGTTTGGATTCGAGGGATAGAGGGAAGAGGGTGGGTTGAGTTTATATCGAACGTTGATCCCTAGATCGGGCAACTAGAGATTCTAATATAGCGGGCTCTCTTGGCCTCGCGACAGGTCTCAGCGAACACCCACAGTTCGAAAGGGGATTGTCCAATGGCCCCTGATGACCGACGGCCTACTACAGGTGAAAGGCAACATTGTGAAACCTCCTGTCTGACGATAATTATACTACTGTACAACAATGCGATGTTGGCCATACTCATTACCGGCCTGTCGTGAAAAGGGGTATCAAGTATCAAGCATTTATTGATACATCGTCATACGTGACACGGGAAACGGCTGCACCAACACGACAACAAACTATGAGTACATTATTTAACCCCATAATAATGTCTGATAGAAGAGTTGATGTATGGCCATTGTTGGAACAAGTGTGGTTACCAAGTAATTTCATTGCTGTTTAGAGAGCTGTACCTCGCAGTAGTAAGTAATGTGAGAAACATCACCATCACAGTGCAGAGTTTTGCGGTCTCACGTCGCGACGCAGTAATTTCCAGATTCGCGCGACATGTCGCAAAACCGAATTTTTATCTCCCTGTCTTGGGCGCGTAGAGTATGCAGATCTCCGTTCCTTTACCCCGCTATCGCGGAGCTCTTGAATCACTAGCCGTGTATGGTAGCATCTGGGTTGATGCACCATGGCCCGATTACAGTTAGAACTCGATCTTTATGAACTGTTGTGATTAACCTTTCCAGAATTTCGTTGGCCGAAACGCGTAGCGATCTCAGAAAATTGAGACATAATATACCACCAACCAGCCTTAAGAGGCCAATAGCCCGGGTCAGTCGCCAGTAATTTGCAGGCTCAGGCCTAGACACATTCGACGTGGATCCGACGGGAAGAACCTTCTTCATATTGCTTAGTTCTACGTGACGCGTGATATGCAAACACAACGCGAAACTCGCGTCTCTGCCTCTCGTATTACATCTTCTCCTATCTCCTTCTCCCTTGCTGCTTTCCTCGCGTCCAGATTACCACAGTCCCACCTGCTCTGGCACTTCTCAGCCATTCATAGGTAGTCCATTCTCTCCCTCAGGGTTGCGCTGCCATATCACCGCTACCTAGCCCCTCAGAAAAACCTCCACCACAAGAATACAACGATGAACACCACCAATCCACCTATCGGCCCGTACTGCTTCATAAGTAGCTCCCAATTAATCCTTACCGCCGCCCTCTTATACTTCTTACTATCATCCCGGAGCCTCGAGCTCATCTCCCCCATCCTCTCCAGGCTGTCTCCTCGGTACAGCAGATCCTCGATATTCTTCGTCATCACCTTCGTCACGTCCTGAAGCTCCGAGTTCAGCTTGTCCAGGTTCTGCGTCGCGCGCGTGTCGGAGTACGTCGCCTTCGTGCGCTGGATGAAGGTGTCAAACTCCATGAAGGCATATGGCCGGAGCGAAGGTGCGGTGAGTTGCGACTGTGTATATGTCGAGCTGAACTCGGAGGAGAGGTCGGAGAGGTAGGTGAAAGCGAGCTTGCGGGGGTATGAGCGCTCGCATATCGCAATGTACACTATGCTGTTGGCGATGAGGTAACTGAGGATCGTGATCAGCTTCATTCTTTGTAATGGGTAGTGCCGAGGCAGGTTTCTGCTCACTGTAATGTGTAGGCCCCGCTCTCAATACTGGCTTGTGGTTCTGAGTTGCGGTTTAACCGCCTCAGAACCATCTTAACGTGTGATTTGATTTCCGTGAGGGCATTCTCAGTCTACCGGGCCTGGTCAGTACCGTTTCGCATGGTTCGGAGAGGTGGTGCACAAACAGCCTCGTCGTCGATCGATGCGCATAGCATGAGGCCTATAAGAACACGTTAGCACAGGTTCGAATGCGCCTTAGCATTGGGAATTAGCGGTGCCTACCATCTAACCTCGCGATCTGTGTTGACTTGATCATCTTTGCGGTCGTTTGTCGTTGCTCGTATCTTGCAGAATTTAAAAGGGTGACGACTGAATAAAGGCCAAAGTAGCACAGCTATAATAAAGAGTTCTTTCAAGATGTGAAATTGCAACTCAGGAAATGCAGTGGCTTTGATTTACTGATTGGCCTCCCCAACCTTCAGGACAGATAATTTGGAGATAAGCCGCATGCGCCAAGTCCTGCGGGCCGGATGAGCCTGGACCTGGGTGGTTATTGGCACGTGACACATATATATACTCCTCACCCAAAGGCAGCCCAACATATTCACTAGAGTTAACGCGGGGTAATTGGATTCCGCATAGGCGGCCACTTGATTTTTGTAGCAGTGTTAATACTTTTATTGACTTCACTTGAGCAGCGCATTCAAATAAGCGTAGGAGTAGAAACAAGCTTCAACAGCGGCCGGATCTACAAGTACAAAAAGATTCTCTCCATACTGCACGTACTAACAATACCGCCCAGTTACTCTCATACTGATGCTCTCATATTGATGCCCTCAAGCATTCTCTTTGAGTCTGGCGGCGTTGATATCCTACACGCGCGCGCTTACGGATATTGATTCTATACGCTCCTTCGCGACAAACGCACTGAGGCCCGTGCATTATCCGAATATGACCAGGATGTTGGGGAATGTCGAAGTGAGTTCCCAGGATCCATATGTTACTCTCGTGACTTTCATTTTCTGCATATTGTCCCTCAGAAACGTCTGGCGATTTGTATCGAAGCGCCGTCTATACTACCATAGTGGAGATATTCTACTTTGAAGAGCCAATTATCCCTTCAACCAATGGGGTCCCGGCTGCTCCATTGACATTTCCTACCATTTTATGTGTCTGGAGATCATGGCTATGCCATAATAGTGGTCGAAAATGGAAGGAGAATCAATCAAATCCAACATTGAGTCCGATGCAATGTCTGCTACGGGCGAAATGTATGCGTCTAATGACGGCTCGGAGATAGTTCACTCTGGCCACGGGGATGAGGCTCTTGCAAACCTGATGGACAGCATGGAACAATTCGTTGCTGAAGACAGCACTGCCGATGACAATGCTAACGATATGTCAACTGATCAGAAGCATGAGACGCCTGGTTCACGTCGCTCGCAGCGCAATGCCACTGAAGAGGCATCAGATACTGGGCAGCTATTCGCCGGAACTCCCGCTGCCACCGCAGCAAAGCGTCCTCAGAGGAACCAAGCAAGCTCGCAGCCTGCTAAGAAGGCCAAGGTCAGCAGGAAGGGAATTTGGAGCGTGGAAAATGTTCTCCAGAACCCCAAGTCTCCGTTGGTCAATGCAAACTTAAAGGTCCGTATGGCTCATGACACCGCAGGAGATGTGTGCTGACCAAGACAACAGGGTCTCTTTTCAAACCCGGAAGCTTGGAATATCCTTGACAAGGAAACCAAAGCTCAACTTATTAGCATGCTACCAGAAAACTCGCATGTTCTTGATGAAGTGGATGGCGAAGTCCGCATTAGTGAAAGCTTCTTGAAGTTTGATCAAAACTGGGCTCACTACCTGGGTCGTGCTCAAGAAGACATCGCCGAAGGCCGCAACGATCCCGGCTGGCTTGAGGAGGCCGCGGAAGCATCTGAACAGCGTGCAGATGGAGAATTTGACGACTGGAAAGATAACGAGTACGAAATGTTCTGGGGAGTAAAGCAGAAGCTCCAAAGCAACGTTCTGACAGGACTCTCTGGCTCCATAAAGTTCGACGACCTCGTCACCCGTGAGCTTATCAAACCTAGCGACATATTCCTATTCCAGAGGACCATTGGCAAGGTTTTTATCGAGAAAGAAATCAAGTTTATCGAAGTTCAAGGCTCGGGGAACAAAAGGGTCCTACGATGCTCTTTACCACCAGGCGCCTCAAAGTTCTCAAAGGGCGACGAGGATATAATCACCGAAATCAACGGGCCTGAGCGCATATGCAAAGCTGCCGTGGAGGCCGATGGCCGTGTGAAGGGGAAGCTGCCGAATGGCAACTCCTGGAAGACCGTGCGCGTCTTGCGCAACAACCAAGATCTCGGCACTCTTTGGGACATTCGTCAGGCTCTACACTTTTCACTTCAGGAAGATGACGACTGAGAAATACCAAAGTCCATACAGGAACATACGCGAATACAACTAACTCCTGGTCTTTGCCATTTGTATTGTTCTCTAGTTACTGGTCGTCACGAATGCATGACTCTATAGACTCTTGAAGCTATTTTCAGAGGCTGTACAACACCGAACTTTTCACAGTAGCTATCATACAAACCGGAGGACCTAGGCCCACTCGATTGCCTAACTTCTAGATTCTCACAATTCGTCGTGGCTATCCTCGCCACTGGCTTTCCCGGCTTCCAGCTCCGGCATCGCCATAATCTTAACCACAAGACTGGTCCACCCAGTGAAGTGCTGGGTTCGCTGCCCATGTCCATCTTCGGGGTTGTACTGCTCCCACGCGAATCCGGTCTCTTTCCAAGACTTATACACGTTCGAGACGAGATTGTGGCGGAGACGGCTGTAGATGCTGCCGGCTTGCTTGGCATGAGGAGAGGATGACTGCGCTATTTTCTGTGCGAGAGTTAGAGTGGCACGGGGCGAGAAAATCAGGAAGGGGGGTTTGTGGGACGATTTGGGGGGGAGGGCAAAATAGAACTTACGAGTAGCTCTCGCACAGCGAGGTAGTTCATATTCATCCAAATGGGACCTCTCCAGTAATTCTCATCTGTGCCGTAAAACTCGTTTGACTTGCTCAAACTGCGGATTCCAAAATCAGTCCACAGCTCCTCTGGGTCCTCAATCAAATCAAGAATAGCGCCTAGACGCGGGCTATCCGGCTCAATCAGTCCAGTCAGGAACGGGAAGATCGAAATGTATCCCTTATGGCACACCAAGATATCCTCCTCGAACTCATCAATAGTCGCATCGCAGAACGTCTTCTCCTTCTCGCTCCAGTGCAGATCATCGATGTTGCGCAAGATTCCGTTCGCGTTGCGCGTGAACTCGGCCACATCTTGGGTTTCCTCGAGGTAGGTAGCGATGTTCTTGAGAGACTTCGCCATTACACCCATCCAAGAGATGAGGTCGACGTGGAGCTCTCCAGGGTGAGGCGGCTGCGGACGAGGATAATCATCAAGGCCGGAGGTGAGGATGTGTTGAACGGTGCGGCCGCGCCAGCGGTACGCTTCCTTTGAGGAGAACGCCTCTCTGTCATACGTCGCGAGATCGCCAGATTGGGTGCGGCGGAACCAATGGTACTGTTTTTTCAAGAGCGGGTAAATGGCCTGCAGGTACTGGTTCGCGACTTCGGGGTTGTCAGTGTGGGCGCTGTTAAGGCCCGCTTGGCCCAACTTGGGAGAGCCCTCCACAGGGATCGCGGACTCATTTGGTTTCGAGAGACGCTCAACGAAAGCGTCAAGGATGAAAAAGAGGGTTGGGGGGTTGGCATAGTGCGGGTACTGAACTTGGAACTCAGGGGGGACCTTGCTGCGAGCCTCGTTGCCGAGGATTTGCTCGCGGCCAATCCAGCCTTCACTGTCCATCAGGTTGAACCAGCTCTTAACAATTTCGAGGGCGATATCCATATCCCAGTCAGCAATAGGCAGAAGGTGGAAGCCCTCGTCCCAAAGGAATCCACGCGGGAAGAATGGTCGGGAGGGGACGCTTGTGTAGAGCTCAAAGGGGCCTTCAAGCTGCTCTCTCTTCTTAGCGCGTGCTTCTGCGGCTTCTTCCCAGAAACCCTCGTTCTCCTCGTCGTATTCTTGGGCGTAAGAGCGGTCAACTACCTCGTCGCCCTGGAAGTATCCAATGCCCCCAAAGAGGTTGGAGAACATGCTTTTGGCAAACTGAGCGTATTTAGGTCCGCTGTATGGTGCCTTCAAGTCAAATACATCGCCGAATTTCTCCACGAAAGACTTGCTCGCCGATTCTATCCCTTCCGTAAGATCTTCGCTGGTAACCTCCTTCACAGCTGAGCCACTGGAGAATATGACATCGAACTCGAATGGTCCCTCAAATACTTTCTGGATCATGTGTATATTTCCACTTCCCGGATCGTTGGAGAGTGTGTAGACCTGCCATGGCGGCGGCATGGCCTCGACTGTGTACTTATCAACATATCCTTCGATCTGACCCTTCAACTCTTGGTAAAATAGTGGCTTGATCTGCCATAGATTTTCCTCTGCAGCGGCCATCGAACGCACCATTGTCCGGTCCAGCGGCTTGTCCTTGTATGAATCGTGAGTTTCTTCTGGATGGCGGCCCTCTCCTTTCGTAACGAGTAGCTTGTATTCTCCAAGTCCAGCCGAGTTTCCCGCCAGCGTTACGTCGCCTTCGTATCCCAATTCGTCGCGCTTGTTCTCGACTTCCAAGCGTCCAAGCCCTTCCAATGTAGCGTAAAACACCATGGTCGTCACCAACATAGCTGGTGCGTCTTCTCGAGGCGTCCCCTTTACCCGCACTCCCCAGCTGCCGCCATGCTTTCCACCTGGGATCTTGACGAAGGAGGTTGTGATATCAATCTTGTTTCCCGCGTCATGAACGGTCTGTTGGCCACCATTGCGAACATCATATTCGTCCCAGCCGTATCCTGCCATCCCTTCATTTTGTTCGCATGTATGTCTGAAATCTACACATATCACAATCAGCAATCATCCAGGGTCCATCTTCTAAGCCAGACGCATTTAAGCATGCTGACGCGGCTCCAGAACATACTGTGCTGTACATCTTGAAAGTTATCCACCTTCGCCCACATAAGACCCGCCGAAAGACTCTTTGGTATCTTTGGCCTCACTCCAAAATATAGGTTGGGTTTGTATGGGCCCCAAAGTAAGCTCTCGTTTGAAGCTCGCCCAATCTCCCCAAGAAGGATTGACGGGTCATCTTGGGCGGCCACGTGTGGCGAAAGGGAAAGGCTGAGTATAGCTGCAGCCGCTAATGTTATGCGCACCATCATGAAACACAATTATAAAGAATTGATGTTCCCCGAAAGCTGCTGTCGTTGTCTTTGGACGGCCTCGGTCGTGTTGACACGTTTGGCGAAGCCCCTCTCAGCCTTGCCCAGAGCCTCGCCAAAACGTCACCAGCCAGGGGAGCTTCCAATAAATTAATATGAGCAGCAACCTTCAAGGCTGCTCGAAATTTAACATTCAATTCTGTAATTCATGAGACTTGGGGTGTCAAATAATTTCATTGTAGTCTTTGGTTATCTTGAAAAAAAGATACGCTGCACGCTATGCATTCGAAGCATCAAATCGTCCACTGTTTATGTCTCCCTGCTAGGACTGAGCGGCCTGTTGAATCCTCCAACTCTGTTCATATACTGCCTGTACTCCGTCTTCTTCTCTTTCCTGATCCCACCAATATCATTCCCCAACACTTTCTTCTGTTTTGTAGTTCCGAATCCTCCAAAGCCCATCATTGCCTGCATGGCTGCCATTGCATCGTCCTCAACCTCAATATCATCATCCTCGCCTTCTTCGACGTCCATCTCGTCGGCTGCAATAAAATCGGCTGCTTTGGGCTTGTTCTTGTGGCTTGCACTCGCGCTGGTAGCAGCTGTATCCGGTTGTGCTGGGCTCTGTCCGGCGGGATCTCTTGAACCCGCTCGGTTGTCTGGTCGGCCAACCTTGAATGCAACAGGCGGTGTAGCGTGTCGGCTTCCTTGTTTGCTTCCTTGTCGTAGTGGCATCTCTTGCTCGACTATACGGGCCATATTTGGGTGCGCAGCATCTGCAGCTGGCTCTCTTTCCGGGGAACGTTCTCCGCGCGGGCTTCTGCTTCGACGCTTCGAGTCGCCTTCTCCGTCTCTCCTTCTGTCGCGTTGACTTCGGTCATTGTCTCGAGCACCTCGATCATCTCTGTATTGCCTCCGATCTCCATCCCTGTCCATATCCCGCGGACCATGTCTGCCTCTGTCATCTCTCCGCGGCTCGTCTCTCCGTCCGCCGTTCCGATCTCGGTGATCATCTCGTCGTCCACCACCACGGTCGTAGCGCTGGTTGTCGCGGTCATGGTCACGGTCTCGTGTGCGCTCGGGTGTCCTTGATCTGTACGATCTATTTCGGTCGTTTCCACGGTCTGGTTCTTGCCTTCCACCGCGCCTGTCGCGAGGATTCCGAGAGTCAACGGGTGGGCGGTCGGAGTCGAAGTCTCGCCTTGACCGTTTATATGGTGGTTCTGCCATATTCAGTTCGGATCAGAGTGTGAATTGAGGTCGTGTGTTGTTTGCGGAGGTTAGGATGGTGGTCTGAGAAATAACATAAGTGAGGCTGCGAGGCTGGCGCCCAGTGGCTTGGCACAAATATTCACGGTTGCACGTGACCTTAATTCACTTCGTTGAATTTAGAACCAACAGGAAATATAACTGGCGATATCAAAAAGATTAGAAGTATAAGGGGCTCTTTTAATTTGTAGGCTTTATTCCCTCTAATACTAGTAGTTTTCCCCTTAATTCTAGATCTCATCCTCCTCAGGGTCCCAATCATCTTCCCTCCCCATCTCATACAAAATTCTCCCTCCGTCCCCTCCACCGCTCTGTGCATCAAAATATGGTAGCACAACTCCCTCCCTGTCCTTCTTCTGTTTTTCCGTCAACCCCAGGCTAAAAGTCGATTCCGGCTCCTCGTCTTCATCATCCATTGCTCCCTGGCCATCACCAACCTCCGGTGCTGCATAAAGAGGGTGATCATCCAACAAACAGATCTTGCTTCCCACAGCTCCGGGGCCAACTCTCATCTTGCCACCTGCCTCCAGTGAAGATGGTAGTGACGCCGACGATGGAGCCAAAACTAGAACTTCCCTCACTCCCCGTCCACTCTTGCGTCTAATCTCCATCTCAACGACCACACCCTGTACTTCCTCGCCGAGGCTTTTCCGCCCGATAATAACGCCATCCCTTCCCTCGTGCAAACCAAATGTTGGTTCTGGTAAGCTGCGATCACGTGCGCGCTTTTCTTGCACGGCGTGGTCGAGCGAGGAGATGCGGAGGATAGATGTTGCCAAGTAGGAGAGAGTAGTTAGTGGACTTGGAGCGTAAGGATTTGGCGATTTCTGGGTGGTGAGGGGGATATCAAGGTGGTATGTGGCGATGAGAGAGATGCCTGGGAACAGGAAGGATGACAGGAACCCTGGTAGAGAGGACAAGGCCGAAACCGCCAGAGAATAGAGCGTATCAATAATGACAATAGCTTCTGTAATATCGTTAGTTTTCCGCCTGACGGCTGGGCAACTCAGGACTCACTGGCACTCGGTGTTGGCGCAGCAGCACTTGGTGGTGGAGGCAGGTGCATCAAAATCTCCTGCTTGAGAGCTGCCAATGGCTTGCCATGTGCTCTGATGACTACGTCAACCTGTGAAGGCGACTTCAAGGTCTGAAATGATACAAATATGACTTTTGATTTGGCAATCTGTATAATGGTCAGTAAACATGCCACAAGAAACCAGGCAAACAACGAGCTCCACAGACATCTGCAACAATGCAGTACTCGTACTGGCAGTACATCGTAAAAATAAATCGTCTAGTAAAGATTTGACAGATACACATAAAAATGAAGCAGTTTCTGCCATTTGACTCACCTTTGCCCTTGTTATGAACTCGCGAACGACCGGCTGTAATGACTGCTCTAACGTATCCAACAGTAACGTAAATGGACTTGCCCCATCACGCAGGTTCAGTAGCTTTTGAAATAGTAATAAATTATGTGTTCTCCTCTGTGCGATCGCTGATGGGGCCATTTTTGTGGTTATATGGTTCTCGACTGACTTGTTGGTGGCGGAGAGATAAGATTTTCGAAATATAATCCGATTTTCGACAGTTGCCGGATTTATTATTTAGCTTCAACAAAAAATACTATCACAGCAACAAATCTAAAACTTTTAAGGAATAAAAAGAAATAAATATTAACTATTATATATCTCAGATGTGAAGGCAGTAAAATACAAATTTAGGACCTCAAATTAATGGAAAACAATTAATGTCTTGCTTGAACCCGACCCGCGTGTGGCGGGGCAAGACGACGTAACGGGGCAGAAGCAACCTTAAACCAACGTTTGCTGTCGAATAACAACTTTTGGCTATACCATGGGATATATTTTTGAACTATGATTATAACAGTCTATCTAAATGGCTGGCAATTTCGCTTTTACGGTCGCGAAACATTGAAATCGGTATGTTCTACTTGGTGTAGATAGCTGGGTCTGATTCAGTAGATTGGCGTCTTCAAGTTAAGGAGACGAAGCTCTTATTACATGCATAGAATCGCCTTCCTTCCCGATGCCTTTGTAAATAGTACTGGGAAGCTTATATAATGTAGATATATTGAGGTAGAATTTAACTGTAGAAATTCTTGGAGAAGAGACGAGCAGTTTAGTTTGCATGAGCATCTAAAATGGCTGTTTATTCCGCTGCATGGCTGTCTATTCTGCCGCACGGCTAGACATAAGCATGTTGCTCCCAGGTGCCACCAACGCCTTGCTCAAAGTATTCATAAAAAACGCCATCTCACCCCACATGAGACATCCACTCATCTGTACCCCCTCGGATTGCTGGGCAAGCCTTGCCGCCTTGGATCCTGTCTAACATTTTGTGACCAAGGCGAGTTCGCAGACATGCCTGGACTCTCATTTGATCTGCCACTATTATAGCTTTCCTGCCTTTCGTACCCACCCCTCTGTGGTTGTGGTGGCTGTGGGCTTCTTCCCGGGCTCATCCCAGGGCTCCTCCCTTGTGGCTGGTCCAGTGAACTTTGTGACGAGCTGTTGCTCTTAGCGCCGCCCCATAATCTCTGCTTCAGTCGATCCTGTGCCGAACCTGCGCTGGTCGTGGGCTGTAAGGCCGGCGAATTCTGGTATGACCCATCCCTCTGGCTCGGCAACGGCCGCGCAGCCACGTATTCTTGTTGTTGTTGCTGCTGCCCTCTTTGCATCCCACCACCGGCCCGTAGCGCTGGAGATCCACCTGGTCTCCCTTGTCTCAAGCTCTGATTAACTGGTGGCGGTGCGGGGGACCCCGAGGAAGCCTTGTTGTCCCATAAGCTCGTTAGCTTGTTGCCGCTGCTGCCCGCATTTGCAAGATTGCCATATCCAGCCCCGACGGGTGCGCCGTAGTTTTGTTGTTGAACCTGCGGAGGCGGAGCGGCTTTTGGGTCGGGTGGGAGCCAAGGTGGAAAGGCTCTTCCCTTCTCGATGTAGTAGGCGCGTAGGACCCTGCAGATATGGGTGTCGTCTGGGGTGTCGCCGTCAGCTTCTCCGGTCGGGAGGAGGTTGCGAAGAGAAGCGTAGCGGGTGGATGTCGTGGTGAGGAGGTTGGAAAGGTAGGATGACATGATTGCGTGTTGCTCGTATTGCTGTGCCCATGCAAGTTGTCTTTGTTGCGCTCAATAGTTCGGCAGGTGACTTCTGTTAAGAAGTAAAGCTTGGGGGCAAGCGAAGGTGCTCTGACCTTCTGATCGCTGTGTTGAAGGATGCGGGTTGTGAATGAGGGGGGGATCGGTGTCTCAAGTGCTTCACCGAGGTGGATAGTCTCGCACAGAGTTGGAAGGTGGGGTTACGTAGCGGCTGTTACCGGTGGATTAAGGTTTCACATCCAAGCGCTCCACCCAGATTTAAGGCCTGGCGCGCCAAGGCCACATTCATGGGATGCATATACTGTACTAAAGATTCATGGAGAACAACAAAAATTAGAGGAGTTTATTAATCAACGGATTGTCTTGAATTATCTTTGCACTTTTGCAACTCCATGGAATTGTTTTCTGGTATCAACTTATGCTCCTATCAAACTATTTACAATCCCATGACACACTCCCCAGCGACATATCTCATGTAGTAGTTGCGCGTGCCTCGCCCTCAACTTCATACTCGACCTCCATCTTGGCGGTCTTCCTTGGCTTGCCCTTTGGCGCCGCTGGGCGCTTCCTCTTGGACCCGCTAAGCTTCTTTGCGATATCCTCCTCATCGCTGTTGCTCTCACTGTCCTCATCATCATCCTCATCCTCATCAGTGCCCTCGTCAGCATCGCTTCCTAGCCAGTCCTCGAGATCTCCCAGATCTTCTTCATCTTCGCCCAAGTCGCTGACGTACTCAACCATGCCGACACCCTCCTCCTCCTCCTCCATCTCTTCATCCTCCTCCTCTTCGATGCCCTCATCCATATCCTCGTCTCTGGTACCCTCTCCCTGTCGCTCGAGGCCCTTGAGTACCTTCTTCCAGATAGACTCGCTGACGTTCAATGGCTGGTCGCCGTATGCGCCGCTCCTCAATCGCTCAATCAGCTCCCTCTCAATGGCTCTCTCAACCTTCGCAGCAGCAAGCGCCTTCCTCTCTCTCGTCTCTTCTCTTCTCCTGACCTTGGGAGCAAGCTTTGGAACAACCCTCTCGCCTAACCTCTCGTCCTCCTTTGCCAGTCTCCTCATCCTGATGCCGACTTGTGTCAACCTCGTAAGTCTTTGCTTGCACTTGTGCACCAAGAACTTTGGCCAGTATATTAATCTCTCATCGACTTGCTCGAGCGCTTTGACGTAGTTTTGCGACAGCTTTATCCTCTCCCACAGCTTTGATGGCATGTGAGCACGTTCGATTGTCTTCATGTAGAGGTAGAGGGTGCCCGTCTCGGGATTGGAGCGGACGGTGGCATATCGTGAGTTGGCCAGAGGGCATGATTGTCTGTTGCAGAGACCAGTGACATTGTATTCGTTGCGACAGAAGTTCTTCTCTTTCGTAGTTCTGGAAAATATTAGTTTTGATTTATCACGAGACTCGAGGGTCGCCATACTTGAGTTTGAACGAGCAAAATTGCTGGTTGATAACCTGCCAGACGATTTCGTCTGAAGACATTTTTGAAACGGTGAACCTATTCGAGGGCTCTGATAACCGATTTTAGAAGTTTCCACAGTAGCCTCCGACTTTTTCGTTGCGATGCTTTGAGGCCGTGAAAAAGGTTGTAGATTTCCTCGCTGATAAGAAATATTTCGTCTGGGGAACTTTTTTCGGATCAATTCACAATGTCAGGCAACAACAAATACCCGCCAGGCCGCCAGCCTTACATAGTATCTAGCTGTAGGTACGTACCAACCACCAGCCAAATCCCTGGCGCATCAAAGTCTCAGCCTTGCCAATCCAAACCTCAAACATCGACATTTACATTTACAGCGCCTCTGTATTATACGTTGCGTCAATGAAGCGAAATGTTACCCTTATAGCGCGGCGCGGTGCGCAAGCAAATGTACTTAGTTACCTGCGCAATGCATCGCGGGCCAGCTCAAGGGTTGGGCTTGATTTTTTGAACCCATCACATAATATCCCTCCAAGGTGTCGACGCTTTCACAGCACAGTACATATACAACAAAATGGAGAAAGCGTTGGTCATGGCCTTGTTTCGTTCTTTGATGATACTATTTATGCAGTTTCAACGGCTCCAGGCAGGGCAGGGATTGCCATAATTCGAGTTTCTGGGACGGGATCCTTAGATGTGAATGAACCAGTGGCCCCCTCCCCCCTTGCCGTTCTAACTGGCATAGGTATATCGCGCATTATGCCCCTCGAAAGCAACCCCTAAACCCCGATTCGCCACTCTACGTACTCTTTACGAACCAAACTCCACCAACGGCGTCAAACCGAGCGTCCTCGACTCAGATGCGCTCATCCTCCACTTCCCGTCGCCGAAGACCGTCACGGGCGAAGAAATGCTGGAGTTGCACATCCATGGCGGTCCTGCAACAGTGAAAGCCGTTTTATCAGCAATATCACGTTGCAAGTCTACTTCTACTATCCGCTATGCCGAGCCTGGGGAATTCACAAGACGCGCATTCCAGAACAACAGACTTGATCTGGCACAGGTGGAAGCACTGAGTGACACCTTGTCCGCGGAGACGGAGCAGCAGCGCAGAGCGGCCGTGAGGGGAAACTCTGGCGCTCTGGGGAGGACGTATGAAGGCTGGCGACAGCAACTTCTTGAGGCGCGAGGAGAGTTAGAGGCGCTGATTGACTTCTCCGAGGACCATGACTTTGCAGACTCGGATCCGGATTTGTTGAAGAATGTGGGAGCTGTTGTTGAAAATATCCGGGCTTCTATTAAGGCGCATGAGGAAGGGAGTCGGCGTGGTGAGATGCTGCGTAAGGGTATCAGAATATCTATGCTTGGACCCCCCAATGCTGGGAAGAGCTCTCTGTTGAATCGGATTGTTGGCAGAGAGGCTTCGATCGTTAGTACTGAAGCGGGGACGACAAGAGATATTGTTGAAGTCGGCCTTGATATCGAGGGGTATCTGTGCACTTTTGCTGATACGGCGGGGTTGCGATCACCGTCGTCTGGAGTTGACGGTGAACCTGCCACGATAAGAGAGCGCGTTGGAGAGGTGGAAGAGGAGGGGATCAGAAGAGCCAAAGCGAAGGCTGCGGAGTCTGATCTAATTATTGTGATGGCTTCAGTGGAACTTTCAAATGGACAGGAACAGTGGGAAATACGTTATGATACGGAGGCTCTTGACATTGCCACCAAGGCAGAGCAATACGTAGTAGTCGTCAACAAAACCGACATTATTCCCGAAACTACCTTCACTCGTGTCCTCCAGAGCTTCAAATCCTCGCTGTCTTCAGTCCCAGAGAACAAGATTATTCCCATTTCATGCAAAACGGATCTTGTTGCGACACCCTCTGCTCAAGATGCGGGTAATATCTCATTCCTAATTTCTCACCTCACATCCTCCTTCCAATCTCTCACCACCCTCGGTGATGAAGATCTGTACGGAGTTACAGAGCGCCAGCGTCAGCTTCTCTCGAGATGCGACGAATATCTGTCCCTGTATGAGAGTGAGACTCAAGAAGCGGATATGTCGCTGGATTTCGATATTGTGGTGGCAGCGGAGCACCTGAGAACCGCAGCAAATAATCTTAGTAAACTTACGGGCCGAGGGGAAAGTGGAGACGTGGAGGAGGTACTGGGAGTAGTGTTTGAGAAGTAAGCTTTTCTGTTACCCGCTCAAAGAATACAATGCTAACAATCAGCAGATTTTGTGTGGGGAAATAGACAAAGACTTTGTGTGTGAGAAGTGAGATTATCTATTGATGCAATCTATGCAAATACATATTCTAAAGCAAAAACTACCCGCGATGCCATAAAAATATCCAATGCCAGTGAAATCAAACGCGTAACTCCGCCAATGCCCGTCCCTATGCGTCTATTGATGTGTATGCTGAAGCCAATTCAAGCCAATGCCAATGCCGATACCAATGCTGACGCTATGCTGATGCTGATGCCTCGAGATAATGCCAGCCAACGCTCCAAGCCCTCAAAAACGGAAGAAAAGAAATAGTCTAATTGCGATGCGATGCGAGAATGACGGCGCTAGTACGCCATGCTGAAATGCGAGGAAAATGCGAACAATGACGATGATGATTTGCTGAGTTGACTCCATGCTTCAGCTCTATCCGGAACTCCGAGAATGCAGCAGGTAGTAATAATATAGCGTAAGGATGAAAAATTAATTTCGAATGAAGTAGAGTTGATGATGCTAGAGAGAACGCCGTGAGAGATGAGATATTTTTGTAACTCCAAGTTGACCCAAGCTCGATGATTGATCGAAAGCCGTGTGACAAAGTAAGAGATTCTTAGTTGTAGCCTCCGCGTCCGTCCTCGGGCTCATCATCATCGTCGGGTCCGCGGTTGTAGCCGCCACGGCCTTGGTTCGTCATTTGCCCGGTGGTTGATGAGGCAGATGACCTGTCCAGGAGGGCACAGCCAAAGGTGGCCGAAGAGATGGTTGATGAGGTGAAAGACATTGTGATGTGACAGTTGAGTGGTTTTGGTCTTGTGAATAAGTCTGATATGATAGGAAGAAGTTGGAGATGTGGAAGTGATGAGAATGTTTGAGGTGAGAAGCAGTTGATGATGGTGTGAATGTGAGAAGTGTAATGAAGATACTGATGCTGATAGAGAAAAAAGAGAGCACTCATGGAGGATATCTACGAGCCATATATACTTCTCTTGCCCATTAAGGCCCAGGCAACAGTTCCCCTGCGGAAACCCAAATCCGGTGAGGAATTCGCGGATTTCGTCACACACTCAGCCCTATGCCCACGCCGACGTAAACATGGCAATCCTGCAGGCACTCGCCCTCCAATTACAGAGCCAAGCAGCGTCCATTCCAAGAGTCGGCATTGCCCGGAGATCTAGTCAGCGCAGCACAAACAGGCATCAGGAACGTGGCTGGGCGGGGTGGGATCTCAGGGAGTCTATTTCGGCACCGGTGTTGTGGTAGTCTGGTCGCATGGTCGTGTCGTACTCGTAATCCTATTCTGTGACATGTACGAGTACCAACTACTTAGGCAGCCGGGGGCTGCAGGTACGATAACTTAGACCCAAATTCGGAGTTGCGGATTTGCGATGTAGTAGCTCTAATGTGGCAGTGTATGGGCCAAAGGGGAATAACACGAGTCTTCTTCCATGATTCCGTAAGCCACCAAAAGTGCAAAGTAACACGATTTGCATTTGCTGCGTTGCTGCGCTCTATTTTAGCGATGACAAGGCCCATGAACGGGAAGTACGTAGTGGAGTATTTTAGCGGCGCATGATGCTAAAATGAGGTTTTGGGACGGTTTTGGGACGCCGGGGGAGCGAATCAGACGCAGCCAAGCGTCAGCAGAACAACAACCTGGCTTCTGGAAAGTCGAGATACACGATGGGATTGGTCGACATACGCGTCGATGGGGTCCATAAGACGGCTGAGGCGATTGGTGCGGCCCTTCTCTCGAGCCGATGGGACGCAAGCAATGGCAGGTCATTGGCGGCAGACCCCTGGAGAAGGAAGAAGCGCTATGCGCAAGCGCATTGCGCTTAATAATTTCGGCTAGCTTGCAAGGGGTCTATTTCTATTTTTGGTCCCCAGCCTCAAATACTGTCAGCAAGGTGATGACAGTGCTTTTACAGTATCACTGCAGCGATTTACGCCAGCAGGATGACTAACCTGATGACCGGTGGTTGGTGCGGTGGCAAATACGAAGATTTGACTGTGTCGCTGTAGCCACTGTAGTCACAGCTGTTTCAACTCGGGCCGTTAAGGCTTCAGCTGTGTCAAATGTCCCGTATTTCCTGTAGTTATCATTAAGGTAGAAACATTTTCATTTTCCAGAAACTACGAAACAAGGGCCAAGATTCGAGTCATGTGCATTCGCCCGACTCCAGATCGTTTCATACTTGATTTGGAATTGTTGCCTTGAGGTGGCTGCTTTACACTGTTTTCCGCCGGTGTTCCGGAACAATGTTGTATTTCTTTGGTGATGTCATCCACCGAGCAGGATTCTACCGAGCAGGATAAAGCATGCTTGTATCTGATGTCAATGGCAAGGCATACTGATTTGCCTTGCCGGAGATCCTTCGGATCAAACTCAAGGTGCGGCTCCGATGAGGGATCCCCAAGGATCGCTGAGAGAGGCGCGTGCCAAGGCTTGGACAGCAATATAGCAGACCGGCTAGGCCTTGTTGATTGAATGATTGACAACCAATGAGAGGCCAAATAGTTATCAGATTAAATCAATAAAATATGTTTTCATAATGGTTGTGCTCAAGCTGTGTGAATTTGTCTGAAGTTCTCATAATGGCGGGCATGGTGTGGTGTGTGATAAGATTGTTGATATTGTAGAATCATTATAAAGCAAGAAAGCAGCTTCGCAAGTTAGTTGCTCAGGGTCATACTAACAAGGAGACTATCGCTATGAAGTTCGAAAGATTTGGAGTATTGCAGTTGTGGGTCGTCGAGCGGTTGTGTTGCTATCAACAGTGGGAGTCTCCTTTTCGTCAAAAGGGGCCCGAATAAAGCCAGGCGGTTGCAAAGTCCGTCCACCCAACCAACAAAATGAGAACATAATTTCTTCATACTGCTTGATCGTAATGGTAAAAACTCTTAGAATATAGTTATAGTAGTATACTTTCCCTATCGCCAGTTTGTTGTAGCCCGGTGATTTGCTTAGGGGATTCGGGGAGATGTTGAAGATGTGTTGCGTCTCCGTGGAAACAATTCTCAATAGCAGAAACATAGCAGAGAAACAGCTAGATTGAAGCGATAGTAGTTTACTCCCAAATGCGAGCTGCTAGTGCGCTGCGTGCCTACTTGTGAAGATTATAGTAACATTTCAACTTCACCTCCTTTCGGTCAACACCACATCAACTGCAAACTTGATATCACAACCACACCAATACTCCACTTTATTACTTCTCTAGAAGAACAGTTTCTATTATTCTATACTAGTATTGTCTCTCCTCCTCAAGTATGTCAGAAAAACCTACACCGAAAACCATTACTATGGGTCTGACTAAGACCTTGGCCGATGGGAGCATCATTTCGAGACATCATCCAAACCCAAATGGGATCACCAAAGCCAAAAAGCCGTACAGGTCTTTAAAGAACGAGCGAACAGTCTTGCTCCCTCAGTCTTATACACCCCGCAACTCAAATCCCCAAAATGGGGACTTTCAGTGTCCCGTTTTAGAGTGCGAGAAAGCATTCACCCGTAGAGCCGGCGTGATTAACCACATGCAAAGAGTAAGTTGTTCTCAAATATTAGCAAGCAATTACTCACAATGAATAGCCAAATGGTCATGCAGATGATCTCCTCCGTGACGAAGGTGATGGGACATTCAGCATCATCAGTAAGTAGCCATCGGAACTGCTCAGAAAGACTACTAACTAGGAGCAAGATCCAGCTCTCAACGACATGCGCCAGGGCCACGCGGAGCCGGAAGCCCCCGACATGCAAAGCTACGAAAGCCAGGGACAACCGGGCAACAAGCCCAGCTCCGTTTCGGACGGCGAGGACATATACAACGGAGACCAATGGCTCAAAGCCAGCGACGGTGGAGAGGGCCATCAGTACCAATTCGCCGAGGCCGCTGCTAGCGACGGAGAGGAAATGCACGGGTATGAATTCGCCGAGGCCGCTGCCAGCGACGGAGAGGAAATGCACGGGTATGAATTCGCCGAGGCTGCTGCCAGCGACAGGGAAGAGGTGCTCCAGCACCAACCCGCAGTGTCTGCGGACAGCGATGCAGAAGAGATGCTCCAGCACCAACCCGGGGACGTGATTTTTGAAGATTGGCAGATCTGGGAAGAATTTGACAATGTGTATCTAGAAGACATCGATTAGGTGATCTCGATCCATTTAGGCAGGTTCGACCGAGAAAGAGAATGAAAAGGGAGAAAAGACAAACAAGAGATAATCGAAAGATATCTTAACTATAGGGCAGGGGAGTTGGTCTGTTTTGTTTGCGTTTTTTTATATATATACCCGTGGGCACGGCGTCTCGATCACGAAGTTGTGATAAACTACGAAGGGAGATTATGGGCCTTACCAAGTTAGGATAAGCTGTGGAGGACATGAAACAGCATTTGGCATGAGTGAGAGCATAACGAGGGCACTGAGAAGTGTTAACATCGACGTTTACTACATTGACGGAATGACTCTCCTATGTGCTGAATCACCGCGTGATTTCTCTGAACATTCTCGCCTATAGTTTGGGTTCCGAATTCAGTCAATTTAGCTGCCCCCTCACTCCCCATCCCGACCCCTCCTTTCTCTCGGTCTGGTATCCGGGCTTCGCTCTCTCCTCCTTTCCCTGCTGTGACCCCTGTCCCGACTGCGATCCCTCTGCTTATTATCCGGACTCCTCTCTCGTCGTCTCCGTTCTCTGCTGTGACCCCTCTCCCTGCTGCTCCTCCTTTCCCGACTCGATTTCCGAACTCTCTGCGACTCTCTATCTCCATCGCCCCGCCTATCCGGACTCCTGCTTCTTTCTGACTTGTCCCGATGCCTATACCTGTCACTCCGCTCGTGCCGGTAGCCCCTCGAACTCGAACGCGGCCTATCCCTCCGACTGTGGTGATGGCGATGTCTGTGCCTGGCCCTTCTGTCCTCATCATCGTCACCCCTCCGTCTGTGACCCCTATCATCATCACGCCTCGATTTGCGTTCATCCGCCACAGCCAAGCCGCCTGGTCCAGCACCTTCCAAGCCATCATCCAACACAAGTTTCTGGTCATTATCGCCGACCGCACCAACAAATCCCCCAAACCTCCCCTGCCCCTCCGTCTCCTGGTCTCCAGGCTCAACATCCTGCACCGCCTTACTTATTTCCCGCTGCCCCACAGGCGTGGCATTCGCATCGCTAACCCTCTCCTTCACCGGCAATCCCAGGGCACGAGCAAGAGCATCTTCCTCCGCCTCCTTAATCGCCTTGATCTCCTCCTTCCTCAGCCTCTGTTTCTTCTCCTCCTCCGTCTCTCCTTCGCCCGCCGGCGCGTCGTCCGCCTTGGCGTACCAGTTTAAATCGCGATTCTTCTGCCACCGACCAACGGGGGCCATGAGCGAGTGGCCGAGGTAGTTTTCGCGGCGGTTCGAGGACTCGACGTCGGACCATTTGAAGTCGACTCCACCACGGGAGCCTTCTTTGCGGATGGACGAGACGAGATCCATGGTCGGGGTGGGTCCGGAGGGTGTATGGGTCTGTTGGGTGTTGCTCAGTGATGACTTAAGCCTCAATTCCACGCCGAGAATGGCTTATTCTGCTGATTTAGGGCTTCGAATCGTTGAGTATTGGATTGATAGTTTTATGACGACAGTACTCGGAGCGCGGTCGAATTATTTACCGATCGAGTATACAAGTGGGTTGCTGCGGCTAGCGCTTAATGTTTATTTTTGGGG
This sequence comes from Pseudogymnoascus sp. 03VT05, assembly GCA_001662645.1. Lineage (NCBI taxonomy): Eukaryota > Fungi > Ascomycota > Leotiomycetes > Thelebolales > Thelebolaceae > Pseudogymnoascus > Pseudogymnoascus sp. 03VT05. The sequence goes on along the minus strand of KV459384.1, from coordinate 84,337 downwards.
TCTCCACCAGGCGGGCTGTCTAGGGGCATCCGCCCACGTCCCCTACGAAGGATTTCAAGCATTTATTTTCAGTACAGAGAGAGGTGGGGCTATATTGAACATGGTAACGGCCTATTATTGCTTGTATAAATTTAACTGCCTCCCTTGCCATATTCTGTGGCCGCTTATAAAGCTAAGGTACAACTTCGTGCTCATTAAAACGCGTAAAATCAAGTAACACCCTTCCGTCAACGCCATGCCCTTACTCGTGTCATCTATTTTGAATCTTCCACCGTGTCCTTTCCCTTCAGCCCTTCTCCCTTCTTTCTCACGATCTTCCTCGGCAGAACCTCTACCTTCCTGGACAGCAGGAACCTCAGTTCAGGACTAACGATTTTTCGCTGCTGAATAGCACTTGATTCCGTGCCCGTTGTTTTATCCTTTCCTTTGGGGCTCGTGGCGGTAGCCTCCACCGCTGTGCTGGTGTCGGCACCGCTGGTTGTTCCAACTGGAGGATTTGATGGAGACGAGCTTGATCGTGGATTAAGGGTTGGTCTCTGGCGTAATCGAGGAGTTGGAAAGTTTGATTTCTTGTCTATGGACTCAAGAGTGCGCTCGAAGCGGCGGAAGAGTGCTTCGGCACGGATTAGAATAGCCTCCAGGTCAAGGGTGTTGGAGAGTTCGTTAACTGTGTGAGAGTTAGCAACAGACCTTTCATAATTTGAGGAAGAAAATGTAATATCATACCATATTTTAACACCTCGTCGAATTGCTTGAGGTGATCCATAATAACGCTCCGGTGCTTGTCAAGGATTGCTAGAGCAACAAAGAGATGGAAATTACTTGAGAGATAATCCGTCCACAACACTTCCCATAAGTGAAGGATATCAAGCCAAGGGAACTCGCGCTTATACCAGACAAGAAGCATCCGGAAGAAGAAGAAAAAGTTGGTGCTGTCGGCGGATTGAAGATGAATATAGAGTTTCGGGTCCATGAGCTGAACAAGGTGGTCCAGAGCTAGGAGCTGTGCACGCATGCCTGACTGGTCTCGAAGGAAGTTTCGCTCCATCCGGTCCATGAACTTCGTGAACGCCCAAAACGCGACAGCATCGTCTTGCATAACGGCGTAGATGGGAGCGAGAAGATCGGACATTCCTTGGACATATCCAAGGTCCTGGTTGTACTCATTATAAGTGAGCAACATGTCCTTCAATTGTTCAAGATGGACGTTTGTGCCAGCTTCAGCAAATGGAGAATTTGGATCTGGATGAGGAGTATCTTCGCCGGCGAAGATTGTCACATTTCGATCAGTGCGATGAACATCTTTCTCGATGCGGTTCCGTTGCTCTCGCCACCATTCCCCAACTTCACCAGATCCACCGAGATTTTCAAGCTTCTCCCACCATGCACCCTTGAGCCTGACATATTCGTCACGTAAGCTTGCTATTTCTGCCTTGCGGTCATCCGCAGAGCTGTCCCAGCGATGGACACCCAAGAGAAACAACCATGCTTCCTTCCGAACTCCGTCTTCTGCATCGAGGCCGCCGTGGAAGATACGCTCTTTGACCTCATCGACAGTAACACTCAGCTTTCCAGTTGCTTTGTCGAAAAATCCTTTCCACTCTGTCAGTGTGACAGGCTTCCTCTTCTGTTTCATACTCAAGCCTGTCATCTCCGTATCGAGCAGCTCGAATTCTCCGACACCTGTCTCCTCCATTTCAAGAACATCTCTGGCGGTCCATATCCGCTGGTCCCTGTCTCTTTCACTCTGTTCTTGTATCCCCATTGCCCAGCGAGCAAGGTATACCCTGGCACCATCAAATTCCTCTTGAATTGTCTGAACTTCGGGGTTCCGTAAGAGCCTCCTCATCTGCGGGGGAATTCTATTATCTTCAACCACATTCTCGGCAGTTCTTCTGGCAAACGTCGTGACCTTGCTGAACTGATTCATGATGTTCCAGCCTGTCTCTTTTAACAATTTAGTGACCGGATCCATACCGCCGTCATCTCGTGACGACGAAGATCTTTCACGGCTGCCAAAACCAGCACCTCCCGCGCCGCCGATGCGCATACCAGAGCCTCCGGAGGCGGACGCCCTTCGTACTATGTTGTCTGTCACAGGATTCTCGCCGAACGCCTCTTTGTCCTCCTTACTAGGCTCAATAAGGTATATATTAGGTTCGGCACCGCTCCGTTCAACTTTTACATATCTCTTGATCCATCGCAGTACTTCGTCGCCGCCCCAGAACATCTCGCCATTCGCGCCGAATGGATCAAAGCTCTCTCGTGTCCTCCGCTTCTTCTGAAGTATAGTAGACTGACATTCGCTGTCGTGGAAGAATAGCGCGGGGAAACTATCTCCTGCTCGGCTGTTGATTATAACACTTCCGAACCACCATCCTAGACTTGGGGGGCGGACAAGCAGAGAGTATATCTCGCTGACGGGTATGGCAAACGCATAGGGCCCGACCGTAGGCCCGTGGGAAGTCGCAGTCGGCGGAGAAGGGACTAGGTATGACTGCTTGGGCGGAGAGTCCCCCTCTGAGAGGTCGACCTTGACATATATGTCTCGGGAATCGCCGAGGGAGCTTTCGGGAAGCCATGCGAGTAAGAGGGATGGAGCAACGGTGCTCTTTTTGGAGGCCGAAGAGGACGACGACGTTGGGCGCTCTAGCTGAGGCGTCTTCTGCTGTAGTAGAGCGATGTACCCAGGGATATTATCTCTTGCTGATGGGGTCGGGTGAATGTAAACCTGTTGCGGGTGTCAGTATGGTCTGAGTGCCAAACTGGCGGAGAGGTAGGGATTGCACAAAAGCTGAAATATAGGGCACGAACCTTGCTTTTTGAGTAAAGAAGCTTTACTCCCCTCCCAGAGCTTGTATGTGTTATCGTATTATAGTCCCCTTCCTCGTCGTCGCTGAGGGCGTAGAACGAGGCTGACGGGGATGGCGGGGAGGCTTCGCTGCGCGACGTCATTGCGCCTTGGCTTAAAAGCTATAGAGCTCTGTTCTATTTGGATGGAGTTGGCGGATTCGAATGTTTAAACGAAGTTATACACTTTCGGTCTGCTCATGTTCGTATGAGAGCTTCTTTGGACCCTGTTTGAGTTTATATTCAGAGAGTGCTGCGTGATGTTGGTTGTGACAAGCACGAGGATAAACCATGGCAGGGGTGGGTTGGTGGCGGGGCAGTCGTCAGCTGCCGCCCCCCACAATGACAGGTCTTGCAGCGAGGCTTGCGCGTCTAATGTTCAGGACGTAATGTCCACGTCCCCATTTTCATTCGAATATATCCTGAAAGGGATACCTACGAATAAATCAAGATTGTTGGATATATTGATTATTTAAAGTTAGTAACGGAGAAAGTGATCCCAGTGAGATCATTAGGTTGCAACTCACTTTAGACAGCCAAGTTCACACCGAACACATAATCATGGCCTCCATCAAATAGTTAAAATGCATATCAATTCATTCACCACAAACTATATCATCTAATATTGATAGGGTATCATCACGCCAAGAACGCCTTGACACCAACCCAATGGTTGCAACAAAAAGAAAGAACTCTGAATACCGGAATTAAACCGGTGTAACACCACCGCCAGAAAGAACTTTACTCTTCTTTCGTTTCGGCTTTGGTATCCCCGGAGTCCTCGGGACCCTATCGGCTGCCTTACTGCCCTTTCTTGTTGGTGGAATGTCGGGTGCTTTCTCGTCCACAGTTGAAGCTCCAATTTTAGTTGAATCTTGAAGGTCAGCCTTCTGTGCTGGAGCCCCTAAGTTGTCCTTGGTTTTGCGGCCAGTACTCGTGAGATTGAATGCGCCTGGATGGCCAGTAATAGGGTTTTCGTCCATGTATTCGTCGCCATAGCGCATGGAAAGCTGAAAAGACTCGTCGAGCAGGCGCGCATCCATGTATGTGCTAGTTGTGCCAGCAACCTGCTTTCTGGAACCCCCTGCAGAATCAGACAGTGGACTACCTTGCCTGCTTGTTTGGGTAGCTAGCTGCGAATCGGTTGCCTTCGGGCGTGCTGCTACCGGCGGCAGATACGTATGTCCTGACAAAGGCGTGAAATTGGGGAGGGCGTTTGCGGCTGAAACGAACTTATCGAGAGACGTAAAAATGGACAGCTATTCAGGTTAGACTGGTGGTGGCATAGAGTGTGGGGAATCTGGAGAGCCTTACCATACGGCTGCCGACCACATCGAGGAAGGCTGGGGCCATGTAGATATTTTCGCCCATCACGAAGTACGTTGAGTGGATTGTGATGTCATCTTCCCGGCCATTCCTCTTCCTCCTCGTCTGCTTCCTGATAACCCAGACTCCAGTGCCAGTCCCAGGCGCCGTCTCCGCGGGTTCTTGTGCCACAACGTATTCCAATCCAGACATCGTCTTCAGCCGGCCTTCGAACGCTTCACGGGTCGCGACAATGTTCACCATATTTTGGTTGTACATTGCTTGGTTTTCGAGGACCGCATTGTTCGAAGTCGGATCGAAAAATGGCGATTTTGCGAAATATGGAAGCACTGCGGTACACTGTCAGAATGCAATATTTCGGTCGAGGAGGGACACAGGGCTTGGTGTAAATTACCTGAATTCGAGTGTATGCCCATCATTTGCTGCGCCCATGCCGGAGAGCGCCATTGTATTTCGTCTAAAGGCGGATCCAAAGCCCTTGTCGCCATAATGTCTGTCTGAATGCACCCACGCTGCTGTCCAGGCTGTGTGATGGTTGGCGCAATTCAGAGATAGATAGATAGCCTTGGTGGATCTTTGGTACATCCAACAATGCACGCGATCGACGGGCTACCACGGGAAATCTAATTAAGGTTTCGGTGTCGGAAGAATAATGACCCCACTAGCCAGTTAGTTAGCCTGCATGTTTTAGTTAAGCCACTCGGGTCACAGACGATTCAGGGCACTTTGAAATCAGCCTGGCCGGAGTTAACTGGGCAGATTCACTGGGCTGACACCACCGGCTTCAAAAGGCAACAGCCTTATGATCCTCGAACGATCTCCCTTTCGCATTCATATTACTTATTCTGCTGGTCAGTCAGAGCTAAAGAAGCCTCGCCACTGGCAAAGCCTTGCTGGCCTCTCTTTGTAACACATAAATACCTCCTATTACGGCGCACAACGATGTTGTGAGTTTGACAGGCCGACGCAACTGCTCTATTGTTAGGCCAGGACAAGTTTAATATGGATTTCACGAAACTCCGAGCTCAAGCGCTGAGCTTTGGAGAGGATGAAGAAGCCGTCACAGTCAACACCCGGGCCTTAATCGACAAGGTCTTGGCGAGGTATTCTGGAGAATGGACGACACTGCGAGAGTTAATTCAGAATGCTGCCGATGCTCAGGCCGATACTGTGAAGATTAAATTCGAAACCACGCCTTCGACGACGGTACCACTTCCCAGCAATGCAACACCATCCGACCTCCTCAAGCATACGCTACTACATGCCACGCTCCGTCGATTACTCGTCTCAAACGATGGTATGCCATTTGGAGATAATGACTGGGCAAGGCTAAAGCGTATTGCGGAGGGAAATCCGAACGAAGACAAGATTGGTGCATTTGGAGTCGGATTCTATTCCGTCTTTGCAGATTGCGAGGAACCATTTGTCAGTTCTGGGAAGAAGGCCATGGCATTCTATTGGAAAAAAGACAGCCTTTTCACAAGGCAGATCCAAGTACCAGAGGGGACACGAGATACCAGCTTCGTACTTGATTATCGCAACAACACAACTCCGGTACCCAGTCTCATATCTATTTGTCAATTTTTAGCCTCGAGCATGACATTTATCGCCCTAAAGAACGTCGAACTGTGGCTAGATGACTGGAAGATTGCCTCCATCCAGAAAAAGGCCTCGCCAAGCAGTGCTGTAACGATTCCAAAAGATATTGAAACCACAACAAAGGAACGGCTGATGAAGGTGGAAAGTCTGAGCAGAGAAAGCATTCAGATGACTGCTACGTTCATGAACGTGGTTGGATGGCGTCCATCAGCTTCAAGCTCTGTTCCTAAGTCGAGTGCCTTCAGTGAAACGACATATGGACGCCATGCATCAGAGGCTCCGTCTATTCGCTCGTTTTTTTCTCGCCTCACTTCTTCAAGTAGCCAGCAAACCATAAAATCGAAGGTGGCACAGGAAGCGCAGGCATTCCAAGAAATAATACTTGAAGATCTGACGAAAGAAACAACGGCAAATGTATTCCTCTCGGTAACAACTGCTTCCATCCGTACTTCCGTGACATCGACATTTGCCACAGAACTCGAGCGTGCTACGAAGAAACCCCCTCCAAAATCCACCAGGCTTGCCCTTTTGTCATCTTCATATGACGAGGCTACGGCCTCAAAAGAGGGGACTAATGGCAGCAAAGTAGCCAACGGCGTCGACATCTTTGCTTTTGTCTTGCCTGGAAAGAAAAACGGAGGAAAGATATTTATTGGGTTTCCCACGAACCAAACTACCGGTGCAGGTGTGCATCTCTCTGCTCCATCGTTAATTCCGACCGTCGAACGCGAAGCCGTCGACTTGAATGCACGATGGGTTCGCACTTGGAATATGGAAATGTTGCGAGTCGCTGGCATAATCAGTCGTGTTGCGTATGGCAATGAGATGTCCGACTTGGGAAACAGGCTCCTGCGTTGGACTCAATCACAAGGGCGCTCTGGGAAGATAATTAAAGAGGACGTGGAAAAGTTTATGCCCGCAGCCTTACATATTTTGACATCATTTACCTTTGAAGACTCTACCCCTAGCGCGCAAATCTCTCAAATTATTGAAGAATCGTTCTGGACATCATTTCAAAAGGCTTCAGTGGATATTTACAGCACAAGGGGTGTTCTACCAACTACAACTGTGAGGTTGGCGGTTGAAGACCTTAGCGGGTTTGTGGAAGGCATTCCTACCCTCCCGAAACAACTTGTTGAAACCAAGATGGTAAAGAAGCTCCGAAACTATGGACTCATCTCTGATATTACTATTACCGACGTTAAAAAGGAGCTTGCATCAAAAGCACTAACTACGCCGCAACTCATCGCATTTATCAGCTGGATTGGTCGCAAAGCACTGGCATCAAACATTGACGTATCGGCTATGAGAAGCCTTCTTGAAACTACTGTTGCGACTGTGGGACAAAGTGAGAGCCAGGGAGGAATTATTTCTCTTTCAAGTATCAAATACTTCATACAGCCATCAAAAGTCCCACCAGAGTTTCCCATTCCGCAAAATACTCTTCCCTACAACATCACGCAGGCCACTACAAATGCCGAGCTTCAAGCCCTGAGCTGGCAGCCTCTGGAAGCTTCAACATGGATTGGGTTCCTCACCGAATCTACCAAAGGGCGTAACGGGCTGTCGAGCGAACAAGACATCACTTGGTCACCGAAATTCTCCTCTCAAGTATTGGCTGTTTTGTCAAAGCAATGGGATGGGCTGCCTGTGGAATCAAAAGCGATCATAATTAAGCTCTTGGCGCCATTGACAGTAATACCCACCAAACTCGGCATGAGCAAGCCGAGTGATTCCTACTTCGCAAGTGTCAAGCTATTTGATGATTTACCAACTATTGCTGGTTGCCCTGGCGTCAAAGAAAAATTTCTTAGCGCTCTTGGTGTAAGGAAAACGGTTGACTTGGACACAATATTTCAGCGACTTTTGAGTCCTGTTGAATCTGGTGCCCAAGGAGGATCGGGTGTTGCAGCTCCAAGGTGGAATCATGTCGACTTAATAGTGTATTTGGCAAGCGTGAAAGATGATATTCCCATCGGAGACATGAAGAAGTTGCGGGAAACACCAATATGTGCTGCTGAAGCAGGACCTATAGGACAAGAAGCCAGCGTAGCATCTGCGAAGCGCTACAAGATATCGGAACTATTCGAACCCAAGGCTGATCTAAGACACCTGCAGGTACCCATTATCCAGTGGACTGGCAAGTTTGGGTACCGTCCCGGCAGTCCAGAGGCAAACTTCCTGGTTTCCCTTGGGCTGAGGTCCAATCCCACAGTACACGAGTTGGTTGTAATGATGACTTCCACGGACACGACGTTGAGAACTAAGTCAATGGCGTACTTCATCGCAAATTATGAAACCAACCAATATAGTGCGTATAGTTTGGCCAAGGCCAGTAAACCCTTTCTTCCCGTCGAAGGGAAGAAGGAGGGTTTGGCGATTCCTTCGGCATTATTCACCAACGCAAATGCGTCTATGTTTGGATTCAATGTCTTGCGGAGGGATTTAATACCTCACGCTTCGGTATGTTTCTCCCCACTATGTAACAGGCGTTGGCTAATGTGCTTTCACAGAAATTTGGAGTTGCTGAGAACCCTCCTATGGAGGAAATAGTGCAACGGCTTATTACTAATCCACCGAAAACTCATAGCGAGGCACGGGTTCTGTTTGTGTACCTTTCAGCCAGAATTGGAGAAGCAGAGTTCACCCGTCATTCCACCAAGCTCGGAGACGCTCAAATTGTTCCAGCGGGACCAAAGTCCATAGGGAGTAGCCCATTTCCAGAGAAACGCGCGGCAGGGCCTAAGCATCTTGCACCCCGAATGTGCTTCATTGGGCAATCAGAAACCTATGGCGACATTTTCGACTTTGTTGACTTTGGAAGTGAGGCAAACAGGTTCCTCCTTGCCTGCGGCTCAAGCCACGAGCCTTCTAGAAAACATATTGCAACGATGCTTGCCTCAGAGCCAGCTCGTGTGCTTGGTATTGTTCAGAGCCCAGAGAAATACCTGTCTCTATTGAGACTGCTTGCGATGTCACGAGCAGATTTAAAGAAAGACAAGTTGTTATGGTCTCAAATGAGAATATCACCATTCCTCCTAGCGACGAAGGAGATATCTGCCAATAACGAACCCAAAAAAAGAAGCTCAAAGAATCCTGTAGATCTGTTTGACGATGACGATGATACCAGTGCCGGCATCAAGCAGTGGGTTTTGCAGCCTGCGGCGAAGATTGTGATAGTTGACGATTACACAACATACCAGTTGTTTAAAGGAGACCTCCTTGCTGCGCCATTGGAAGATGCCCTTGAAGAGTTCTACCTTGATCTTGGATCGGTGGCTGTTGGCCAACTTGTCGAACAAAAGATTTCCGTTGGCGATCCCCTCAGCGACCAGAGTGCGAGCATGCAGATCCAGAAGAAAATTCTTGAGAGATCGAAAGTATTTTTGCATTCTTATCCATCAGACCAGCTTAAGCAGCCGAAGGGGTGGCTCGAGAAAAATCTTCTGGTGGACTATGTCACCCATATATCTATCAAGATATCCTTGCGGGGATATAAGATGTCCTACAATTCAAAGCAGACCGCAGTTTTGAAAAACGATTCGCGCTCCAAGAAGATAGCCTTACATATTACATACGGAGTGGATTATTACGATATCAGCCAGGCTCTAGTCAGGAATCTATTAAAACGACCAAATAACGAGGCTGCAACACTCTTTGAATCACTCCTTACGTCCGACCTTCAAGGCTTGAAGCGAAGGGGGTTCAACGTCGACCGTATTCTCAAGGCTCAAGCAGCCCAAGCTCGCATCGCCGAAGATGAGAGACAGAAGCAACTCCGAATTGAAGAGCAAAAAATTAAGGAGAGGGGTGGAACAGTGAAGGCCGAAGAAGATCAATCTGGATATCGTGACTCGGATGAAGTTGATATGCCTGGAGCATTTGGCAACAACTCACCGTCTCCCGGTTCCCAGAAGAAGAGCCGAAACTTATTCTCGAGCTTCACACGAAAACTTGGCTTTGGTGACGGAGAAGCTCAACAACAGCCCCAGAACTTTTTAGGTGGCCGCGGGAGCCACTCTCGGTCGAACTCTGATTCGAAATCTAATCGCGGGCATTCGTCTTCTGGCGACCCCAGCCCTCCCCCGCACAAGCCTGGCGAGATCGAAAAAGTGAGCTCGCCTGCTGCTCTTCAGCAGAACCTAGTCAACGCGGTCCAATCCTCTCGGGCGCATAACTCTTCCGCTCTATTCTCGCCACCTACTGTCAACCAGGTCAAGGAACAGAAGACATATTGCGACAGCACACCTGCCCAGAACATTGTCCACATTGGCGAAGCGTCGAACGGGATGCGTTTATATGTCTCTAGAGATATGTCGGTCATGAACGAGGCCTTCCTCGCACAGAACGTTGAGCAAATACAGGCATTTTCAAAGATGCTTTACGACGTTGGTGATATCTACAATATCCCTAGAGCTGCCCTCAACATCTTTTACGACGAAGTAGGCAACACAATTGCTTTTAACCTCAACGGAAGCCTGTTTTGCAACCTGAGATTCTTCTTGCAGCTGCATTGGAATGAATACAAGACCCCCCTGGGCGGCTCGGCGGCGGAGAGTTGGTGGTGGGTTGTCCTCGCACACGAGTTGGCGCACAATCTTGTGAAGGAGCACAATTCTAATCATAGCTACTATACGTAAGTCCTATGTGCCCATAACCTGATATATTGGAGTACAACGATGAGCTAACGGTCCCTACAGCGAGATGTTCATTGCTCAGTATTTTGAGAAGATGTTCCAGAGAACAACTTCGCGCATGTTACAGAATTAGGAATAGAATCGGCGCTGATGGAGAGCTGAGTTATGACGACACCATATTAATTAGACTGGGCTTTTTGCGTTATATTCTTTTGGTGGAGACAGCATTAACGGCGAATGGAGTTAAGACGGAACCTGTATGGTCATAGCTTTGTATTTATGTTGTAGAGTGGTATCGGCATAGTAGAACCTTGGATTAGCTTATTCATTTTGGCCATAGAACCATATAATATATTTACTGAACGATATGATATAGTAGCATGTGCTATTTACTTTTGTGTTCTTTTCTAGCTATAGCGTGTCATCTGAGCGTTTCATAAGCTCTATAGGTTATCCCTTTTTGTACCGCCCTTCTCTTTTTCTACGCCGATGTGCTCACTCATCAACGCTATCATCACTAGCATCAACTGCCTCTCCCCTCCCCAATTTCTCCCACCTCTCCATAATCACTCTCCACGCCTCCCCTCCCTCTTCACCAGCGTCTACAACCTCCTTCGGAAGCTTATGCGCACTGTATGGTGCAGTTCCGAAGTTATAAGCTTCAGGGTCATCCTTCTTCACCTCCCTAAACTCCGCTTTGAAAGGCAGCTCCTCAACCCCCTCGTCTTCCGTGTCAGTCGCTTCTTCTTCGGGACTCCTTTCCGGTAGCGCTGGGCTCTCTGAGGTGTCTCCTTGTCCCAGAAGTGGCTTGGGCAATGAAATGGTAAGCAATTCAAGCCACGAGAAGAGCAATGGGTCTGTCCGCTGAGCCCAGGGGTTGATGTCGATGAGCCTGACCTTATCATGAGGTTCGGGCAAATATACATCGAAAACAAAACTCGGGTCCGGGAACGAGTCCTTCAGTTTGCTCTCGTAGAAGTTTTCAATCTCAGTTTGTATCTTGTTGAGGAGTTCTGGGCTGTAATCGACGTGCTTCAGCTCACGCTGACAAATCCCCACAATAGTCCTGTCGCGCACAAATACTCGGAACTCGAATGAGGTATTAATCTTGAAGTACGGTCGAAGAACGAGAGAGTATTCGATATCTCTGATAAAGGGCGGATGCTCGGGATTCGCACAATCATCGAACGCATGCTCCAGATCATGAGTCACGAAGATGGAGCTCTTAAGCAACAGGTATATATCCTGAGGCGTCTGACACGCAATCGAGTTCTTCGACAGCGCCATGTGCAGTGCATCCTTGGGCGCCGACCAGTTCAACTTGGGTACGACGGAGCCGCCGAGCTCTGCGATGGTTGATTTAATCACACTGTGTATGTCTGCGAATGCTGATGCATCGTTTGGCTGGGCTTGGGCTTCAAACTCGGGGTCTGCGGGTTTGTCGGCGTTTGCGGCTGACCACTCTGTTTCTTCGTAGGGTTGGTCATCGTTGTCTGGGAGCCAAAGGCCGTCTTCGCGCAGGTAGTCGAGGAAGGCGGTTGTGAGTGGGATGAGGCGACTGCGGAGGGTTGAGGTGCGGTATCTGGGTTCTGTTAGATGGGAAACGATTTAGTTGCTTTGATGGACAAACTTTGGGTACCAAGAAGAATAAGAACAGTTTAAAATATGCTGCTTTGTAACCGGAGGGAAGGGAAGTCTTTCTAAAGGCCCTTCGTCCTCTGGCGCGATCATGGCGGGGTCGACGCCGGGCATTTTGGTGTTGTTTGTGATGTGGTAGACTCGGGGGATATTTTTTTACTGAGTTGAAGCAAAGAGTAAATTCTTAAATGATCAAAAGGCGAAACAAGATTATATATGAGTATAATGGACAATTGTCTGGGATGAATAAGATTACTGGAATTGAGTCACCCCCCCAATAAGTTCACAAAATAATTCTGCCACCTTTAGCCTCGTCCCACTACCTCACCGCCTCACCGCCTCAGCCTCGTCCATGGTGGGCAATCCGCCAGCATCATTACTACGAACACCTGCTCATTCAACTGGACATCACTCTCAAGCATCCAAGCATAGCTGCGATGTCTTCCAACGTTGGTCTCACGACTCCTCGAGGCAGTGGTACCTCGGGCTACGTCCAGCGCAATCTTGCGCATCTCAAACCTAGAGAGCAGTTTAAACCCTACCCTACCGACGGCGACCTGAAGCACCGCCAACGCCAGCCCGACAAAGAAATCCTAGAGCATGACCGCAAGCGCGATGTTGAGGTCAAAGTTTTTGAACTTCAGGACAAGTTAGAAGATGAAGGGTGTGTTGCTCATTCCAGCTATTTGCGCAACCATGACCATGCTAACGTTCCCTACAGTGTCGACGAGGAGGAGATTGAAAAACAGACCGAGGCGCTACGGCAAAAGTTACTGGGAGAAATGAAGACGGGAACCGATAGGCGAGATGCCAAAGGACTGAAGTCCCATCAAGTACACGAGCTGGCGGAAGCTAAGATCAGAGAGAGTGATCGGTTCAGGAATGCGCTGGGAATCAGCAAGAACTACGAAGAAGGGTCTCATTGGAGGAAGCAGGAGGAAAGGATGCGGGAAAGCCTTGAGAAGAGCGGAAATGACGATAAGGAACGAAAGAGCGCTGCTTAACCCCTTCGTTGGTTTATGGGATTGTCTGGTTTACATGCATAATGCGGCGTTCATGGTCATGGGTAGATTGTGGGACTGGTGTTAGTGGTAATGGCACTGTGTTTTGGGAATTATGGCATAAAATGGCTTCTAGGGAATACAAAGGCACTGCGTAAAGCAATGCGCATCTATAACTTATGTCTCTTCTCGCCACTTGCGAGCTTCCTGAATTCGGCCTGGGGAATCCCAGCAGCGAACCTCTCCAGGCCGCCGAAAACCTCAGCCACTCCCTGCGCGTCCAACCTATCCCTCATCGGCTTCTGGATGAGCGCCTTGATCTTGGTCAAGCTGGACCCGACCAAATGGTCTCCCATGCTGTCATCAATCTCAGCCAGAACAGCGTCGAGGAACTTGGGGTCGCCCTTCTTGAAATCGAACACCTTGTTGACATACCCGGTCGAAACCAAGTCCTCGATGCCAATCCTCTTGCTCAGAATGAGGGCCTCGTTAGCCTTGCTGATACCGAGGCGCTGCACAAACCCAATGGAGCTACCGCCCTCGGCGACTAAGCCGATGGATGAGAATGGCGTGAGGAGGAAGGTGTTTGGGGTTGCGTAGATGAAATCCGCGAATCCGGTCAGGGCGGCGGAGAGGCCGATGGCGGGGCCATTGAGGGCGACGACGAGGAGTTTGGGGTGAGAGTAGAAGGCGTGGGTGATGTTGAGGTTGTTGGAGACGAAACCGCTCAGAGTACTGCGGTAGAGGTCGGTTCCTGGAGGGAGTTCACGACCAATTGTGACGTCCGCGCCGCTGCGAGCATGTTAGTAACTTTGGTTCTCAGGCACCTGGTCCATTCGCAAGTTTGAGCTTGAGGCACAGTTGAGTTGGAGGAGCTCACGCAGAGAAGAAGCCCCCAGTTCCTGTTAACACTGTGATGATAACCTCGTCATGTGTTGCTACCTCACGCATATACTTGGCTAGTAGGTAGTATCCATCGGCATCCAATGCACCCAGCTTCTTCTTGTTATCGATAGTGATAATTGCAATGCGGCCCTTGTACTCCACTCTCACGGTGTCATTCGCTTCTGCCATGGTGACTGTTTATGATATGGTATTCGAGTAGACGTCAACAAAAAGATTACAGTTTGGTACAGAAATACGGGTTGTTGGAGAGAAATAATGTATGAAAGAAGAAAACGCTTATATGATTACATTCAGCGACTCTTATATTCCAGTCGCTCTAACCCATGGATGATCACCCACAGAATAAGTTCTATAGATCGTGTGGGGTAGCTTTGGTACAGCCGGGCGAAAGCCGAGGCATGAATTTCTTAGCTGACAGTAAGCTGACAGGGCGGCTATCTTATAACACATCACGTGATATACTCCACGTGACTGATAACAACTTCTCCGAAATGGATCGGCAAGTACCGTTCTATCAAGACGACATTGTTCAATCGCCATACAACGAGCGCAGCTTCTCCCTCATTACCCTGAGGAATTGATAGTAAGGCTTCACGCCAGTCACCCCCTCACACTGGCAGCCATGGCTGGTCCAAATTTAGAAGTTTTCAAGGTCAGTTTGGCTCTCCAATGCAGTGGTTATTGGCCCTCCATACAATGCGCCTCCAATCCCGCATCTCCGCCGGCTTTTACTTACAATGACCCCAGTTCGGCATGTACATCATGTTCCCAATCGGAATCATGTTCTACTACGGCCACAACCTCGACAAGCGCTTCCAAGTCCCCGATTTCTGGCCCAAACCCGAACAGACCCACAAGATTCCCTTCGAGCGCGATGAGATCAAGAGCGAGTTAGATCGACTACGGGCGAAGAGGTTATATCTCAGAGAGCAGAGGTTGAAGAGGGAGCAGGCTCTCAACCAGAGCCAGGAGTGATGGGTGTCCGAATAAGAGAGTGACGAGGGAGGAAGCGTTGAACCCGGGCGAGCCGGATGGGATGGGCAACATTGTATATCACTGGAGGAGAATAGGGCTGCATAACGGATTTGATCGGCAGAATGCATTGCATGGGTGTTGGAGTTATGGACAAGGAATCGCCTCACAGAGCTTGCAAAAATGGAGATTGTAGTAACGGAATGATGTACAAGTAAAGCTGTCACATATATAATCTTCAAAAACACACGGTATTACCAGGCTTCTCGTATAATGTGTAATAAACCACTAACAAACCGGCTGGAGTATGTATGGCATGTCTTGGAGACAATTAGGTGTTTTGGCCATCCCATGTTATTTATCTCTCTATTGGACTGGTTCTAGATTTGAAGGCAGGTACGGCTGTCGCGCGCCTGCCCTGACTGACCGAGAGGCACTGAAGGCAGGCACGACTGCCGCTCCTGCCGCGCCTGACCGAGATGTAGGCACTAATAATGTAGAGCAAGTCATTGCCATACGTTTTATCTCCAACATGCAAATAGTCTATATATATTTCAACCCAACGCGGAGGAAATAAATTTCCCCTCGCAACATCGAATACGCTAACGTTGAACCTGATCTAGAACAACTACTTCCCTCCCATTTGGACAGGGGCAACCATACTCTACTCTAGTCCGTTGCACACCTATAGTATATACCAGCTCAAAGCGGACACTTAGACAAGCAGTCGGATCCGACGATTACATGACAACTGTACCTAACAATAAATACCTTTGATTTTTAGATCATCGTACTACCCACTCAGAGAATAGTGCTCCTATAATTATGGTCCAACATCCTACAAGTAGAGCACCAACTGCAAACCCACTAGACACATCTTTCGTACTAGCTGAATAGGCCACCGAGATGACCATACTTAACGCCACAATAGTGACAGTTAGTCGTAATATCCTCTGCCTATGCAAACCCTCAATCACAAATACTCCCCACCCAAGAATCAACTCGCCATCTGGCCGTGTCCCTAGACAAACTTTGCCCAGCTTCTCATCTAGCTTCTTTGGGAGACGATTAAGCCACATATTCTGCACCGCAGGAGTTATATCTTTAGGACACTCCCACAGGTGAAAGAATAGATGTGGGGGAATAGGTGGATGGGTAAGAGCTACACCATTGGGATGAGGCTCGTATTTGCGTGCGGTGACAAGCCCATCCTTCTTATCTGCGTGAGCACAGATCGTACAATCAGGGGATCCGGGAATGGGGTAGACACGCCTAAGGCCTTCCACTGCAAATTGAATGAATTCAATGTCTGTAGGCTGCGTGAGCCATCTTCTGAGTGGGTTTTTCCGGGAGCTGATGCATGCTTCATACGTCGTTTTGAAGTTGTGAAACATTTGCGTGTTTCTAAGAGAGGCAGATATGTCGATCTCATCGTATGTCTTTTGGAATGGACCTGTGTTGACGCAAAGTGCTACGAATTTTGAACTATTATTAGTAACTGGTGGCAGCGGTGTTGTAGTGACTGCACTACTAGCCGTTGGATTTCGTGTCTCTCCGAGTGCTCTAGACGTAGTGCCAGTAGAGCTAAGGGCCAGGTCCTGTGCTGTTTGAGATGCGTCTAATCCTTGGGGTGCAGATGCAGCCAAGTTTAAACCAGTGGTCAGTCCCGAATTCGCTGGAATTTGCTTAATTCGCTGACCACTCCGTGTAACGACATATCCATGAGCTTGAATCTCTCCAACGAGCTTACTAATTTCTTCAGAGTCACCTCTAAAGTCACCATAAAGTGGCATACCACAATCACATTGCCATTCCAGCCGCCGGTATCCAATTTCAAGCTTGGGGCGAAAAAGGCGATGCACAAACCAAGACCATTGTAGTATTCTTCCAGCTTGGACACTTGTTCGCAGCTCTGGTATCACCATTCTGCTCAATGGGCTTTGAGTAACCCCTATATTTGACAGCCTTTCGTCCTCCCTAACCTTGCTCTCTAACTCGATCATGTTATGGCGAGATCCCATCTCTGTAGCTGGCCCTTCTCCTTGCGCTGCTAATTTACTGATGCTGACTCGCAAATTTTCAAAGGCTTTGCTGCTGATGAGGAACTTCTTCACAAGCTCAAGATTAGAAAAAGGCTCTAATTCGTCTTCATCATCTGAGCTATTGTTATTTGACATATGCTCCTGGTGTAGTGATAATTCGACACCGCTGTCCTTCGCCTGGGCTGCATCCTTCAAGTATTTCTCGATCCTCTCTCGTGTGTCTAGTTGTTGCTGTTGACTGATCGACTGGAGCAATGACTTATCTTCCAAGCCGAAGATTTCTTGCCCGATAGTATGCGCCACGCGTTTTCTTTGTTGGCTGAAAAAGCGAACACTTTCTCTTTCAATTGGAATCAATGCTTCTTTTGAAAGGTCCCTTGAGAACTCTCTAAGTAACTGATGCAGCTCAGATTTGAAAGTAGTGAATTCGAAGTTCTGGCGTATGGACGAGTAAAAATTGCGCAGTTGCGTATTTTCCATCAAAAGTACGACAAATTCTCTAGTTGCTCCCACTGTGCCGTGTGCGGAGCTCTTCGAAGAGAAACTTTGAGGCAGCGAAAAATCGCTGCCGCTTTCTATAGAAGCCTCAGAAGCCTCAGAAGCCTCATACTCGGAAGAGCCTTCGAGAGTTCGCGATCTAGATTGAGTCTCCAAGTCTAATATGCTTATATCGTGCTCATTAAGGTCTTTGAGCGACCCTGTCCTTTGGGATCGTATCCTGACTGGGCTTCCGAGATTGTCAAAGAGGCTCTGCAATTTCGGAGAAGCGCCAGAGAAGAGCCGCCGACTAATGAAGTCGCTCTGTTGAGGAGCGAAGTCAATTGGCGTTCTTGTGGGAGAGGTGTGCTCTCCGGCTCTAAGCTTCTTTACCGACGAGTCAGAGCTGGTGTTTGCCATATTGAAAGAGGGTGGACTGGGAGGAGGTGACTGAGCTTGCTCGAGCACCGATAGTAGTGGTTGCCATGCTTTCGCCTGAACGGGTACATCTTCGAGCAGGCTGTTCTGATCGATTTCTCGAATATACGCTCGCAATACATCCTTCGATTAATGTTAGCTTTTGAAATTAGATATTAGAAGTGAGAATATCAGTACTAACTTTATGCCGTGTTAGAACATCGTTAGAGAAACCCTCCGCGACTAGTTCTCGTCGAAAACTCTTCCAAACTTCTTTATCATCATCACTATAGGTAGTCATTAGAGAGGCATCCCGTTGACCCATCCGCGATGCAATGCTGTCCACTTTATCTAATATGATATCCAGCTGTCCTCCGTGGTTATCTAACGTTGCGGCCACCTTATTCGATTCACGAAGTTGTATCGCGTCGAGCAGCGCCGTGATATTCGATTTGTGATTTATAAGCTTCACCCTCACAGTGCCTAGCTGGTCCATCTCTATACTACTAGACTTAATCTGATTCCACAGCCGTCCAGTCGTGCTCCCATCCCTATCGCCGGTTCTAATGTCGCCATACTTCCGGATGAGCTCTTCTAGATCCTCTAGCGTGTACCGACAGTCGGCGATCAGTGGTGCAAGGTCGCGCGCGTATAGCGCTCGATCGCGGTTGAGTATGGATTCCGGCGCCTGTACTTCGTACTTGAGATGTCGCAGCACCGTATGGAGTGCGCGAATCTCGCGGCCGATCTCGAAGTAGGCATCGTCGGCGTTCTTGCACTGTTGGTACAGCCGGCGCGTGAAGTCCAGTACAATAATTATATCCGCCGGATTAGACCCGAAAGTCATTACATCAACAGATCTTGATAAACAATATTAAATGACGATAATCAAAGCAGAGCCGCTATAATGTAATGTAGATGAATCGATTATTGTGGTATGGAGAAGAGAAGGAGAAGTACAGTAGAGGGTGCATCCACCAGCCATTAAATTCGACGGTGAGTAGCTACAGATGGATAGAGGACATGAGCACGAGTAACGAGGTGATCAGAATTGTGCGATAGGCTGGAAGGAAGCACCCGCCTCCCGCCCGCAGCCAAAGCGGGAAACCCCTCACGTACTAGTTACACGAGGGACCACTTAGCAATCAACTCGCTACACACTCTCCTTATGCGTTTTTACGAGACTCCGTACTTACGCCTACGATCGGGCACAGCCTTTGCATAGCCTTGTCGTGGAGCTGTGTCGTGGAGTAGTCAAACAAAATCTCGGAATCAAAGACCAGGAGACAGTTCAAGCCGTCGCAGATCCCGCGTCGGGTACATAAGTTTATAAGAACAATGTCGTCAGTGGCCATACCACCAACTGCTCCTTTCACGTTTACTCGCTTCTCAAAGCTCCCCCCAGAACTGCGCAACCAGATATGGAATGATGCCTTGCTTACGAAGGACCGGCCAGCCTTGTTCCCGTACCAAGATGGATGTTGGCACCCGATATACCTGTCGGAATCCGACGAGGGATATATTGCCAACACCGACAATATACGGTTGGAATTCAATTCTGATTTATTAGAGCCTATCCCAATTGAGATACCGGTCTGCCTTGTCAACCGTGAAGCTCGTGACGCCGCCATAGCCTGGGCCCATAGGCAGGGAGCAAGGATAATCTCTTTGGGGGACATGCAGCGCCATGTCTTTGGGCGCCTATTTGACAACGAGCAAGACACGCTATATGTGGGGCTTAGCAATTTTGCCGACTTTTTTGTCGAGCCTTACAATCGGTTAGCTGAGCCAGATCTCTTTGGGCGGATTGTTGGTTCTGGTCCAAGCCTAAGATTCATTGCCGTGCCCGAGGCCCTGCTTGAGAGAATGCCCGGCGCGCTCGAAGAGATGTTTGAGTGGTTCCGCGGCTTAGAAGTGATCTTCATTATCGTTAATGCGCACCATGGCATTGCAGCGCAGCAGCGGTGGGAGCTTGAGAGCGCACAGGGAAAAGCCCTCTTGTATGATCAGTCACAACGCCGTTTTGACTGGGAAGATCACCTTTCCGCAACTTCATCTCGATGGTCCAGACCCCGAGACAAAATTAAAATTGATAGGATTGCAGGGTCTTCAGATCTGACCAGAGAAGATCGAGATCGCCCAGCCCTATCGTTCCGCTTACACAGGAGTTGGACACTACACCAACGATCATTTTGAATCGTTATACTGATACATCCTCTCTCTCGCCGCCATCGTTACTCGAACGCTCAAGAGGAATAATGAACTCTGCATTATTATCTGCCACATCTGTTAACCCCTTCGCAGCCCAATAACCGAGGCGAGATAGGCTGTTCCCTGGTCTGCAATAAATGGAGAGGATAGGCAGTCTTAAGCTGGCGACTTGAGAAAGGAAGTGGCTCTTCGCAGATTTTTTGTGGGTATTCTCATATTCATATCCACATCAATCTGGCACATTGCTGGCAGACCTCTCTTCGCTGAAAAGTTTCGGGTGGTTAAACTGTGAGTATAGAAAGCTTAGATGACCCGGCCCACCTCGCCTAGAGAGCTATAGATGTGGCCGTGAACAGTTCAATAAAGTAGGAAAGTGTTTATTATAACATTCGAGCCTTTCATTCTAGTTGTTATAATGAAGGGGGTTGCACGTGATAATAATTCTCTATGACGACATTGTGCTTCAACATTCTGCGAACGGTTAGAATTCTAAGATCTACAACTTTACTCCGTAAACGGGCAGGCCCGAACCATTGGAATTGCCCGAAGGAGTTCCTTGATTCCGAATCTGGTTCGGGGGAGATCTGAGCCAAGAAACCCTATCGCCCCGCTTTACTCTTGAGACTATCATGTTCCAAATGCAAACTCATGCGGTCATAGTATTTATACCCCTCTCTCTCATCGCCATCAACAATAATCTAACTTTCACAATTTAACAACTAAAATGTCGGAAAAGTCTCAAAATATATACCGGGGAGCAGAGGGTGCGATCAAACAGACTCAGGGAAAAGTCCGCGCCCTAGGCCCTCTGGATGTCCGTATCAAGATCACGCATTCCAGTCTCTGCGCCACGGACCTTCTCTACCTACCCGCCGGCATCGCCCTGGGCCATGAAGGTGTAGGCCTCATTGAAGAAATAGGAAGCGCCGTTCAAAACCTGAAAATTGGCGATCGCGTCGGAGGCGGCTTCCACCGCGGCTCCTGCGGACACTGCAGATACTGCCTCAAGGGAGAGGATATATTTTGCTCTGAGCGCGTCATCTTCGGCGAGAGTGACTCTGATAATGGCACGTTCTCGGACTGCTATATTGGTAGAGAGACGTACGTCCATAAGATCCCTGAGAGCATTGCGAGTGAGCACGCCGCGCCGCTGCAGTGTGCTGGCGCCACGGTGTATAGCGCCCTTGTGGATGTCGTGAAGCCTGCGCAGAGAGTGGGAATTATTGGTATTGGTGGACTGGGTCACTTGGCTATCCAGTTTGCGTCCAAGATGGGTGCGGAGGTTGTTGTGTTTAGTCGTACCGATGACAAGGAGAAGGAGGCGAGAGGGTTTGGAGCGGACGAGTTTTATTTGCTTAGCAACCCTGGGGCAATGAAGGACCCGGTTGACGTCCTTGTTCTTACAGGGAGCAGGTATCCGGATTGGGACGCGTGAGTTTTACTTACTATGAGGTTCTGGCAGTTGCTGACTGGAATAGGTTTCTCAATCCGAACGTCCTTGCACGCAATGGGAAGGTAGTCCCGTTACTGGCACCCCATGGGCCGATGGAGTTACCGTAAGTCCTGTAATCTGCCCTTCAGATTCTATCCATACTTATTCCAGACAGAGCCGGTAAACTGTTGACGAACGGTTATGATATCGAGTCTCACCTCGTTGCGTCACGTGGAGTTCATAATGATATGCTAAAATTTGCTGCTCATCACAAGGTGACGCCAGCTATCGAGAAATTTGAACTCTCGGAAGAGGGAATTGGGAAAGCGGTTGAGAAGATGAAGAGCGGCTCTATCAGGTACAGAGGTGTCTTGGTAGCTAAATGAGCTGCTCATGAAGTATTATATTAATTGCAGGTGTTTTGCAGTGACGGATGCTGTCACTATAATATGCATCGACGGGCTCTATTTTCATCAAGAATTAGATCAAAAACTGATAACTCCGTAATATAAAATCCAGAGACCCCTTTTCTTGCATGTCTGCAATTTATTTGCTCTTCTCAGCTAGAATCCAAAGAAATGGAATAATCTTTCCGTCTTCATCATCCTCCAAGATCTCATGTTCGGTAGCAACAAACCCAGCCTCCCGAAGCAGCCCCAGATTAGTCTCGACGTCGTAGCTGCTCCAGTACATGCTGGAACCCAGCCAGTTTTCCGCCGTCGATCCAGGAATATCAGTGGCTGCGAGGTTACACAGCAAGTAGCTTCCAGGTTTCATCCACGAATAAATCTTCTTGAACAGCACTGGTTGCTCGTCCCGCGGCAGGTGAAAAATGGAATAAAACGCGACGACGGCATCAAGGCTAGCCGGCTCAAATTCAAGCTTCGTCATATCTCCGTGATGGAAATCAACATTGCCCTTCACACGGGTCTTGGCGAGTTCGATTTGCGCTTTTGAAATATCGTTGGCGATGACCTTGGCGCAGCGGGAGGAGAGGAGCTGCGTGCCAGGAACGCCAGCGCCACATCCCAATTCGAGGACAACAGCATCTGATGATGCCTCCATCTTTGATAGCATCTTCTCTGTGTATGCGAGACGGGGCGTCGTCTTCGAAGTCGTCCAGTCAAGATAGTTTTGGGCAATTATGTCATAGCCTTGCTCCACGAGCTGCCTCTTCTCGTTGTCGTCGTTCGCCATGTTTATGATTGCAATTGACTATTAACTGGATCTTTTGAATATGATAATCAGATGTGCGATTTAGGTTCTATGTTAAATACATCAATTTCAATTGTAGTATATGGTGCAATAGTTCTGAGTCACGCCGTGTCAGCTTGCCTAACTACTTCGATCTCTCCGTAGGATTATACCAGAACAGAGTAGAAAGCCATGCTATACCTCCGATCTTATAAATATACTGAAGAGTACAAGGAAAGATCTTGACGTAGGTCCCTGCGCGCCAAGGTATTTATTTATTTTCGGTCGTTGGGCCAAGGGGTTCGACTTTCGCCTGAATGAAAAGAGCCGCGAGATATGGCGGGGTCGTTGGAGATGGCGTCGGATCTGGATAAATACCGGCTAAATCGTTTCGCCCATCTGCCCCGCCAAAACTCACCTTCTGTCCGTCTGGGAAATAATCAACAGCAAAATAAATACATATATAGACCCCTCGAATTTCCCATGTAAATTCGTCTCGCGGTAAGAAACAAGAAAACTCGTTGAAGACACCCAAAAATCACACCGGAATCCCACAAACTAGGGAAATCATGTCGAACCAACCACTTATCACCTCGATGTACACGGCTGATCCGTCTGCCCACGCATTCGAAGGCAAGATCTACGTCTATCCCTCCCACGACCGCGAGACCGACATCCAATTCAACGACAATGGCGACCAATACGACATGGCCGACTACCACGTCTTCTCCATGGATTCCATCACCGGTCCGGTGACCGACCACGGCGTGGCCCTGAAGATGGAGGATATCCCCTGGGTCTCCAAGCAACTCTGGGCTCCTGACGCTGCTACCAAGAACGGGAAATACTACCTCTACTTCCCAGCACGAGACAAGGAGGGCATCTTCCGTATCGGTGTTGCTGTGAGCGATGTCCCGCATGGGCCGTTCAAGCCAGAGCCAACCCCAATTGCCGGCAGCTTCACCATTGACCCCGCGAGCTTTGTCGATGATGACGGAGAGGCTTACCTCTACTTTGGTGGTCTCTGGGGTGGCCAGCTTCAGTGCTGGGAATCGGGGACATTCGATGCCTCGAAGTCAGGACCTCAAGAGCCATCGGGTGATGTTCCCGCGCTTCTGCCGCGCGTGGGGCGTTTGACCGATGATATGTTGAACTTCGCCGACGACGTTAAGGAGCTTTCTATCGTTGATGCGGAGGGGAAGCCGATTATGGCTGATGACCATGATCGCCGCTTCTTCGAGGCGGCATGGATGCACAAGTACAATGGAAAGTACTACTTCTCCTATTCGACAGGTGACACACACTACATTGTGTACGCGACGGGTGATAGCCCTCTGGGCCCATTCACTTACCAGGGTCGGATTTTGGAGCCGGTGGTGGGGTGGACGACACATCATTCTATTGTTGAGTTCCAGGACAAGTGGTACCTGTTTTACCACGACAGCTCGCTGTCTGGTGGTGTTAGCCACTTGCGGAGTGTCAAGGCGAGGGAGATTGTGTATGATGCAGAGGGAAAGATCAGCCTTGCTGGTTCTTCGTAGATTAGAGATGTTTGATGATGGAATATGTTGTAAAATGAGAACAAGCTGCTCCGTTTCGGTCATTATTGTCATCCTGCGTCATTTCCTACCTTGTGTTATATGACCATGTTTAAGCATTTCATTTTATGGTACACCTGGCGGAGTTACTGAGAGTTCTAGTCTAGAGACTCTAGACACCGAGCCACATCGTAGAATGGAGAAGACGTGTGCAGCCGTAGTGGTGAGATATTAGGTATGAACAGTGACGGAAGTGGGCTGTGACAGGAGCAAAAAGGGTGGTGAGAATGAGGGCACTTGCGCTCAAATTGGTCTGCAATCGCAACAAAGATAGCGAAGACAGCCAAGAGCCGCTGAGAATGATGTCTTCTCCTCTGGTACCATTTAGGTAGAGATTTAATCGAAGACGAAGTGCAGATTGTAGAGCATCAAAGTACACCTTAATATCCACGAGGATGGCGTCCGCGTTGTGTTCAAACACGGGCAGCTACGCTAGGATGGCCTGTGCTATGATTGTTAGTTCATCTGCTATTAAAAAAAATCTGCCGAGGAAACCTCCGGCTGTGGTAAATACAACATGTAATTGCATATTAGTTAGAGTAGACGTGACATCTTCAGGGGGGGAGAGGGCGATACCTTTAATCCATACGTTCAAAACGTGGCATAGAGGGTCCCGATCGGTGTACAGTGTGGGCTTTGTGAACTTCGACTCCCTACGAGGCAGAAGGAGTTGATGCGCAAGGTATCCCAAAACTTCTGATCTTAATAGTCACATCTGATCAGTAACATTGCCGTATCAAATATTTTCAACTTGAGTGGTGTGGATATAGAGTGACTTCAGTTCTTTGCATCATGATAGTTAGGGAGTTGTATGATTGAATTAAATGTCGCCGTAAATCAGCTACATAATATCCCATACACACGCAGCACAACCACACCCGCTGGGATATATAACCTTTTCCAAAAACGCCTGCTGCAAAATGCCCCAGTAAATCCACAATATGCAATCAATATTCTCAAACCCACTGGCTTCTAATAAGCAATGCTGACTTCCATATGGGCTTCTACCCACGTCCACAGCGCCCACTACACTGCCTGACATGCAAAATGGTTCGAATAATTAGTTGCCCGTTGGAGCTATGGCCGAGGGAGGGGTTGACGCCGCGGCTTGCTGTTGCACTGGAGCTGGTGCTGTCGGACCTACAGCAGCTTGTTGTGGTATTGAAGCCATTGAAGCCCGTTGTGGCACCGGAACACGTTTTGGTACTGAAACCGGGTTCGGTAGCGAATCCCGTCGAGGCACTGAAGCTTGTTGTAGCACTGGAGCTTGTGCTACTGGGATCTGTTGTGACACACTGAGTGGAGTCTGCTGTGGTATGGAAGCTTGTTGTGTTACTGGAGCTTGCTGTGGAACCAGAGCTTGCTGCGGAATCGAGTCCGGAGCCAAGCGTGAGTCTTGCGACACAGCTGAATACCCCGACGAACGAGAACTCCTCACATAGGTCTGCGTCATGTCCACCACCGCCACCAGCCCTTCAGCCGCCGCCACTGACGCTTCGGTTATGTGATTTTTATGACCTTTGCAAGTGCACTCATTGTCGGCCCATGCACCATCATCAGCAGAATCATCACTACACGCCTTGCAGTCCCCACATTGTGATTTATCCGTACAAACGAGGCGATGCACACATTCCTTATGCTTCTTGCACTCATAGTCCCGCGGGCACGTACACAACACTTGCGGCTTCCGGGACTCCAAGAAATCATCATAAGATTGCTCTGGGTCTTTGCAGAACTTGACAAACGACGTCCACTCCCGGCTAGCCCCGCCGCGGACGTCCTGTCTGAAGACGAAGCTACCAGTTATTTTAAGAACATTCTTGGCTTTGCGCAGCGCATCCACGTATTTGTCGTGCTTCAGCTTCGAACTCTTGGTCTTGCTTGGGAAGATCTTGCGCCAGATCTTACGTACGTTGCCTCCTGATTGTAGTAGGAGAGCTTTGATCGTTTCGTATGATTTGGCTAGAGCTGCGGCGAACAATACTAAGCCCGTGCTTGCGTAGGGGGCCCACGCTCCTATATGTTTAGCGCTCTCACTTTGAGGGAGCCGACGGACGTAGAGCTCGATGAGGACGACATCGATTAGGAGTAATGGGACAGCGACCACGACAACAAACACCGACCATAGATACGCTGACAGTGCAATAGCTTGTGCTCCTCGACGCTGAAAAGTGCCGAATTTGTCTCGGTCTGCCCGGTCCGAGATAGAGAACCGAGTGAAGAAGTGGTACAACACTGCGCGCGTCTCCGATGGCTTGTTTCGCCCGAAGCAGATGGTCCATGCCCCCTGCAGCAGGACGTAGAGAATGACATACGACCATCCAAATGCGAATTTATCGGTCACGTTTGCCAGCCAAGCCTGAGAGCGCGAAGTCGAGTCTCCCCCGATGACTTGGCCAAATTCGACCATCGTTAGAGGTTGAAGCTCGTCCACTGATCTGAATATAGCAGGCCCACCCTCTGGGTTCGTGCAAGGCGAGGGACAATTATTTGCTTCGAGGAATTCCGTGGTAATAGACAAGAAGTTGAATACCGTGCTCCCGAAATTTTGAACTTCTCGAATCTGTCCCACCGTAACGTTCAACACGCCCGATTCGGGTGCGCACGAGAAACTCCCAGACGCAATGGTGGCGAAGGGTATCCAACTGCCCGTTCCATAATGGTATCCTCGTTGAAGGGCAATGAAAACGCAGAGGAATCCGGCTGTAACCAGGAAACTCCAGAAAATGAGGATGATGCGCGAGGCCGCGTCGAACTCTTTTAGTTCTTTCGGCCTCTCGTCGCATTTTTGGCGCTGAAGGTCGGGACGGCCTGCTGTTCTTATTGTCGAGGACCAATTTATTAAGGGTACCATGATCACATAGGAGGCGCTGAGGATGCCTAGGAGAGGGAAGAGATCGAGTTCTCCATAGCCGGGGCCGCGCCATACGAGGAGGCAAGCGTGAATGGCAGCAGAGCCCGAGTATGTCAAGGACGCTGCGAGAGCACCGAGGTATAACCAGGGGAGATGGGTTCGTAGAAGGACCGCAGCCGCAATCGTGATATAGAACAGAACTCGTGGTAAGCGGCCGTAGTTTCCCTTTGCTCGCATTAGTTGTGTTCTTGCTGCAATAGAATAGAGGGAGAGATATGTCATACCGAGATAGGGTACCAGCAGACCGTAATCGCCCGTGTTTCTGCCACATCGATAGTGAAGGCAGTCGACTGCTTGACGGCGGCCTCTCTCAGGGGCATATAGAAATAACCTGGTACTCCATCGATAACCGCTGAGTCTCGAAGGAGCTCGGGGGTGTGATCAGGTGCTGGTGGAGTGGCTGGCACGCCTGTAGCTACGAAGGCAACGTCGGCAAAAGTTGTTGTGATTGTAGCTAAGCTTCCTGTCGGGGTGACTCGGCCTACGGTCGTGTATGGTTCGCCGGTTACCCACGATGCTGGCGGAGGCTCGATGCTGAATTTACTCTCACTCTCTGGCGAAGAGGAGCTCTGGGCAGCGACCCTGATCAACGGCAATGCGAGAAGCCATAGTAGTCGCATCGCGGCGAGGGTTTGGGATATGTCAAGGCAGAGTTGCAGCTTCCGGGGACATGCGCCGCTCGATCAAAAACAAACAGATAAGACGTTATTCACAAGAGCGTTATCGAGAAACCGACTCTGGTGGCTCCCACAAGTCGCGAACCATGCTGTATATCCGTCCCAGAAACGAAGATATTGTTCATCCTCTGATGTTTATATTTGGAGGGGATATGTCCTAGAAGTGTAATCGTCGCAAGTCTTGAGCTATCGATAATAGTTATAATTAGCACAGACCCCCTTTGCCAGCCGTGTGGGCTGGACCTGAAAGGATCCCCTTATTTCAGGGTTTGACAGGGGACCCAGAGGGACCAGATGTCGGGGACGTGCCGCGCCGCCCCGCGCCGAGACATGCTTCCTCGCTTTGGTAACTTTATTTAATTATTGAGTCCTGCGACAATAATTGCAGAAACAGGCTACAGTGGACACAATACAGCGACGCGCTGCATGCCCAGTGAAAAATTGAAGAGTAAAAAATATAATATTGGTACAGTTGGGGAGTGCGTGGCGTGTTGTGGACGCGTTGATAGTCACAGCCGTGCCGGTGATGATTGGGCCAACTGGATTTGCAATCATGACCTAAAGTTCAGCTCATTGCCTATTTAGGTAATTGGGTTCAGATCCCACGATCCTGCGATTCCTTCTCTTCACGTGCTGTTCCTTGGCGATTGTTCCACCTGTTGGATCGCATGTATCCCCACATATATGTTACTATGTAAAGATACATGCAGATTTTGCTGGTCACAGTCATACACCGATGCCGTAGAACATAAATCAGCTGTCTGCAATATAAACCCGTCCTTTCCCTTACAAAATAATGGCTTTAACTGTTTTTCACCTTTCAATTACGTGAAGTTGATTTTGGGGATGCTATACCGATAAACAAATGTATTTGCAAAAAAATTGGTATGAAACTGATAACCACGACCCCGATAATTACTATTAATCATTAATTCCTCCACAAAAGCAAACAACTCCATGCCCATAAATACGGCAAAAGCATTCGAGCGGGTATCATGAAAACATCCACGCGTCGTCCACTGCTGATAGAAGCAAAAACAGGAGCGAAAAGAAAATCCTCCCCTCCATCCGCTTCACCAAGCAAATCGTTCGGTCAACGCCTTTATGCGCCTTGGTATGGCGTTGGCTGCACCTTCATAGCATGCGCTGGCTCAGAGCTGCCGCCACGTGTGCGCCAGACGTGCAACGCCGCCAAAGCCGTGGTTCCAAGGAACAATAGCCTACGAAAAGCAACTGTCAGCCAAAATCCATACTCGAGTTCGTCATATCAACTTACCACTCAAAAGCCGCGAAGACCGTACCCGCGATCGACTCGCCGCACGCCTTTCCCTGTCGCGAAGTGCATCCGATTTTGGTAAGTAGGTCTGCGAGCGCGATGAAGCCGGCGAACCAGAAGAGCATGGTGAGCGACTCGGCGACGAGGACGGCGTACTTGTGCGCCGCGGTTGCGAAGGTGAGGGGTGCGATGACGAGGTAGGCGACCGCGAGGAGGGTCCAGACGGATGCGAATATGAGAAAGTTGACTTCAGATGCGGTGTACCAGTTGGTAGTGACTACAACATGTCAGCGCGTTGTAGAGGGTTGTCGCCCTGTGATTTTGTACTTACCATCTGCCAACAAGCCCAGAACAATAATCGCGAACAGCGCCTGGACGGCGCGCACGGGGAGGAGGAGTGTCTCAGCTAAAGCCATGGTTACGAGATGTCGCGAAAACTGTGAGATGTGATATTGTGATGATATTTAAGGGTCGCTTTGGGTCGCTTTGGGTCTTATATTTCTTCTGGCACGGCACGATACGTCATGGGACACCCTGGAATTGCAGGAATTTTGCTTTTGGCATGCCGTGGATCCGACTTGGTGCGGGGCAAATCATCGGGAGTCATTGACAGCCCCGGTAGTTCCCTACATGCCTTGGCAGGTGCAGGTAGGTACTGTACATCATGACATGCGGACCCTTAAAAAGTTACTTGGAATATCAAGTATCTTTGCAGGTTTTATATGAAGTTATACAGGCTTCAACCTCGTACACTAACATCTATACATATAAGCAAGCTATAGTCTAGCTTCAGGGGAAATAAACGGCCACAGTCTGAGATTTCGTCACTCAGCTTAGTCAGCGAGAAATGAAGCTTATTGAAGCTCCCAAGACAACCAAGAACCACGATGACCACAGGGAACTGAAACCAGCAATTGCCACTGTATATACCGCCACCCCATCCCCAAAATGACCGAACACCTCTATTTCTCCCTCACCAAGCACCTTCTCTCCGAGGCACCCGCCAAGTTCGAGAAAGCCACACAATCGCCCTTCCTCCTCGCCGCCGCCCAAGGCCGCCTCGACAAGGAAACCCTGCGATCATGGCTCATCAATGACAGGAAGTACATCCACGCCTACATCGTCGGCGCGGAGGTCATGCTAGCCCAGCTCCAGAACCCACCCGCCGAGGCCGAGCTTGACGGAAGCGAGCCAGCGCTGACCACGTGGTTGACCGAGGCAGTGGCGAATGTGCGTCGCGAGGAGCAGTTTTTCCTCGACGTAGCGGCGCGGTACGGGATCGATCTTGAGCCTCGTGCGGATGATAGCAGGCCGGATTGCGTGCTCGTATATGAGACGCTGTTTAAAGGTGTCCCGCTGAATCCGGTTATTACGGAGCCGTGGTGGCTCGATGCGGCGGTCCTGTTTTGGACGACGGAGAAGTGCTATCTTGAGGCTTGGTCGTGGGCGAAGACGCAGTTGAATGGCCAGAGTCCTGAGATGGATGCGGATGGAGGGGCGCTCAGGACCGAGTTTATTCCGAATTGGAGTAGTCCCGAGTTTGCAGATTTTGTGGACCGGTTGGCGCGTATTATTGATGATGCGGTGAATAAGTTGAGTGAGGATATCGAGAATAAGAAGGAGACGGCCCTGTCGCATATACGGATTATGAACGAGGCCGTGTTTATAAAAATGAGTGTCCAAAATCCGCAGAAACTCTTTCTGAAGGTTCTGGAGACCGAGGAGCAGTTTTGGCCTGTTATAGCATGAAGCTTGACAAAATCAGTGTACAGTTATAGCTACCATATTGTACAACTTACTTCAACTTATTTGGGAGAGATGTTAACCAACATCTCCACTCGCCATATATTTATGCTCATGGGCCAACCATTCGGGCAAGGCCATTCACTATCAAACCCCAAAGTATATATAACGTGTATCTGGAATAGAGCTTCGATGGAGGACGCTCACGACCCACACATACTGCTTATTTGCAATGATATATCAGGGAAATGAGAACATCATTATATATTGTACATTATCTATTTATCCACCTATTAACCTTGCTTGCACCACATATTATCGAGAGCATCGCCTTCGCAAACTCATCCACATCATCTGGCTCAGCCTTAATAAGGAGGATAGGCGCCTCCGCCAGCTGTACGAACCCAACATTCACCTCCGAGCACATTTTCTCCCACTCATAGGCTGAATCGACGTCCCACGCCCCTTGCTTGGTCGTGAACGTCATGCTGCCATAGCAAGAAGCTGTTCCATCCCTATGTATCAAATATATCGACTGGATACTCGCGGCAAGCATGGACGTGCGTCGAATGCTCTCAGCGAGTATCCAAGAGTACCATAATAGGTTCTCGCCGCTTGGTTCAATGGGTGTGTGCTCATATGGAGATGACATGACCAGACGGCCCAAACACGGAGCTTGGCTCGCATGGTCGACCATTTCTCGGATCCAGCTATTCAGTACTAGAATATAACCCTCGGCCAGATGGCGAAGCCTGATATCTCCATCGTAAAGACATATAGCCTGGTACATCGCCAATGCCTGAACTCGGGCCAAATGCTCATGGGTGTCAAGAAGAGTTCCTAGCAAAGAGCCGGTCAAGCCATCTTCTACTAACCGCCTAGCTCGGTCCTCGATAATTCGAAATACCGTCAGCTCTTTTAATTCTGTTTTGGAGAAGTAGCACGATATAATCATATGTGCGTCTTGGATACACTGGGGGAATCGAGTTTGGTAAAGGCGCGTGTGGATGAACGGGTTGCTGCCTTTGGCAACCCATTGCTGAAGCCACTGATGGATGTTTCGGATGTGATATTTTATATCCGCCATACAGAGTGCATCACCACTAACTTCTGGAGAAGGATCGATCTTCCACGCTTCAGTTGACGTGAACCACGTGGAAGCCGGCTGGGCGCTAGCGATACTGTTTTCCAGCGACAGGTCAAGCCACGGCAGCAACCCAGGATTAGTTTCTCTACCAAGCTCCGGAGAGTTTAAAAACAACGGCGGAGTGAGAGCCGAAACATCCTGCTGGACGGAAAATGTATTCTCCCCCTCAAAAAGGCTGAAAAGCCCAGGCTTCGTCGGAGGGTATGTGCATTCCACGCCCCGACCCCTGCCATCTCCGACAATGCGGCGTCTGCTTCTCGCACCTCCGCTTCGCTATCGCACAGGCGTCACAGGCTTTGGTTTCTAAGCTCCGAGGCATGATTGTCACTGAAATTACGGAAAGTGGCGAGGAATTCGGTGATGTCGACTTCACGATTATTCAGCCATGCGGGCGCTATCCGAATTGGGCCAGTTACGATGTCAAGGATGTCTCATGTCGGTGGGTTGGCTGAGGAAACCTTATTTCTCATTTGCGGGCGCTATCCGTTTTGGGACTTTTCCCATTGCTGGGTATTTGAAAGCCAGGCTTGAACATAATCATATGGGTCTGTATTATAAATGATATTTTTGCAGTCCAAATTATAAAAAGCAGCTGTATTCGTTATGAAAATGGCATCTAAGAATCATAACTCGACAGAACCAACATTGCCATTCCTGATCTACAGTTCCAAAGTTATTTCTCCAGATATCAATTGACCGATTAACTATGTCTCCTACCATCGTCCTCATCACCGGCGCCAACCGTGGCCTGGGCGAGGGAATTATCAAGCGCTACCTTGCCAAACCAGACCACACCGTCATCGCAGCAAACCGCAACCCCGACCACCCAACATCCAAAGCATTGACCAACTTTCCCACAGGCTCCGGAAGCCGTCTCATAGTCGTCAAGATCGATGCCACAAGCGAGACCGACGCCGCTACCGCCATTGAAGAGCTCAAAGGCCAAGGGATCGATCATCTCGACATTGCCATCGCCAATGCTGCTGTCATATTTCCCTTCGTCAAGCTTGAGGATGCTAAAGTCGCCGATCTGAGGGTTAATATGGAGACGAACATATATGGATTTTTTACGCTGTATCAGGCCACGCTGCCACTGCTGCTGAAGTCCGAGAGGCCAACGTGGATTACTATCGGCTCGGGCGCTGGTTCTATCGTGGTAAGTGCACCAGTTAGCCTATAATTCCGTATCAGACCTGACAGCTAACTTTCCGGTGCCAGTGAGTTATAAAAATCCCATTCCCATACCATCAGAGTATCCACAAAATCTACCTACACCCTTCTCAATCCCGAAACACAGCTCATAAATCTTAGCAACCAACTCCCCGTCCCCAACGCCGTTTACGGACCCACCAAGGCCGCTCAGCACTGGCTGACCAAGCGGATCAACGCCGAGGAGGAAAGAATCTGTGCTTTCGTCATGAGCCCAGGGTAAATCAACCATCCCCATTTTTGATTGGGAAATAATACTAAATTCTCGCCCTAGATGGGTCCAGACACCAGGAGGGAACTCAAGCGCTCAGATGTTGGGTCTTAAGGAGGCGCCTCAGCCTGTGGATGAGACGTGTGATGGAATGGTGGCGGTCTTTGATAAAGCTAGTAAGGAGTCTCATGGTGGGAAATTCTTGAGTTGGGAGGGGAAGGAGGAATCTTGGTAGATGGTACCGGTTTTCTAAGGAACTGTTGGTGAACAGCGGGTTTACGCTCCGCCCCCCCTGACGTAGAGTTAAGCTTTTATCTGCTTGGACCTCTATAGTCTTCTTAATTTTATAGTTGTGAATCAGGTTTTGCACTCGTTTGTTTTTATAGCCTTTGATATTCGCCATATAGCTTAGCTACAAACACGGCTTCGTTCTCGGTGTATCTCCGATGTATCCAAAATATTCCCCAGTTGTTTCAAAATCAGGTCACAGACAAATCTCCCCTAATACATCGTTTTGTCCTTGCATTACTTGCAGCAGTTCGTTTTGAAGCACAAGAGAATGCATCCCGTCTGGTTGATACCACAGTTATGGTCAGGAGGGCATGGCATATCTAAATCGTTGTTAGTATTTTCCAGATTCCCATCATGTGCATAGTATACGCGGGGGTGGCATTTACCTCTGTAGCAAAAGTTTTCGCAGTCAATGCAGCTATCGAAGGCGCAATCTGCTCGCTGGAACAGGGGGGAAGAATCGAGAGAGCTGACGGGGGAGGCGAGGACTCCAGAGACAACGGCGGTGAGGCCGAAGAAGATGGTGGTAAACTTCATGATGATCTTGTTGCAGTTTTGGAGTGCGAATTTATGTTGCTGAGCTGTCAAGGGGGTGGATGAGTTTATTTCCTGAGAAGGAAGTGCAGACGCCCTCTAATTTATAGACAGTTCATTCCAACTGCCAATGTCGACGGATATTAAACCTACTACGCTCTGCCTTGTGTAGTTCAAGTCTATCTAGCATTACGGCCCGAAGTCATTAAGGCTACATAATATCTGTTTATATTTTCATACACAACCATGCGGCTACACTTGTCCGAAAATTACAGCCGGTCACCTCGCGAGCTACAGGCTGCTTTTATAACGTCCCCGACAATCATAAAATTCTGCTGGCAATATATAATATTGTGCACAAACATCCTAGTCACTAGCAAAGCAGCGGCAAAATCTACCCTCTTCTGCTCTTCTGGTAGGCACTCGTATGTGAGGTTTTACTCCACCTACGCAACTTACAGGCCCAACCTTCGTGAGCTGACAAGAGCCTTTTGTTAACAATTCCACCAATTATTGCCTGCCCTAAACTTCCGATATCCGAATCCATAACCAAACATGTCCCCATGAGCAAACTAGAGCCGCGTTGTGCGTCTGAAGGAGCCTCATCCTTACTATCACCTAGCGAAGCGACCAATCCCGTCCATTACAAGGCGCGAATCCAGCAATTTAGCAGCACGCCGGCGGCGAACGTATATGCACGCTGCCGTGCCATTATATTTAGGCGGAATATCAGGGCCGCAGATCTGCGCGGCGTTATTTAGTGATTTATGGTTAACGGCGCCGCTGTGGCACACGAGCTGCGGGGAAGCCAAGACGGGGTATCTCTTAAGTCGGGGCAAGGAAGACTATGAGCATACATAGCGTACGATTACTATATTATTATGAGACCATCAGATCCATAAATTTGATGAGATTTACACCGCAGATTTATCGGAGTTAATTGCTCCCTCCTCAACCTTGTCCGTCTCCCTCGCTTCCCGCTGCTCCCTGTTCCAGAAGTGGCAGAGCACAAATAGCATGCCAACCATGCAGATATCGAGGGCGATAGTCCAGTTATATCCAATGAGGTATCTTGGGGCGTCGGTCGTTTTCCACACACTATATTGTCAGAAAGAATTCTCGGTGATTTCGGAGATGCTCAGTGATAGAATCAAGTTGGAACTCACAGTAGTGGCAACCATGCACCGAACGCATTCCAAATGGTGTTCATAGTCGCAATAACCAACGCGCGCTCCTCCGCATTACCCGCGCAGATCTCGTTTGCCCAGGCGTAAATTATGGAGGCAATTGCATCCGCTGTTCCGGAGAGGTAGAAGGCGAAGAACTTCAGGCCCACAGGGATATCCCAGATAGCCAGGCAGATGCAGGCGAATATGTTGAGAGCAGCTGTTAGCCTAATGAGGCTAGCTTTACAATCGTATGCATCTGCGATAATGCCCCATGTGATTGATGAAACGATGGTCACGGCTGGGCTTGCAGTGGTGAAGTTGTTGATGTCTTCAATGCTGTAACCCTGCTGCCTTCAGCCAGAGAGGCAGCCTGCTGTTCGACACAACGCCGTCAGCCTGGGAGAAGAAAAATGCGAATACGACGAGAACCCAGAAATGCCATCCTTTGAAGATGGCGTCGGACAATCTTTACAGTGATTTTCTGTCGAGCTTGGCGGTGCTCCGAGGCCATGCGGGCGCGTGCCAATTCTACGTCGGCTGCGGTCAGGAAACGGAAGTTTGGGGACTCGGGCGTGCCAGGCAGGCAGATGAATCCTAGAACTGCAATTGGAATTGTGCATGCGAAGCCTGTGGTAATATATTAGCAAATGCTTGCATCGCATAACCAGGGTTGGGGACTTACAGATAATGTACAGCCATCTCCACCCCTCGATACCGTAGCGTCCATCCAGGTGGCTATATGCACCAGCTTGGATATAGCTGGAGCTCATACTCCCCACCTGAGAGGCAATGAAGAAGAAGGCCCCGCGGCGAGATAACTCGGATCGCTTGTACCAGCATCCCATATACCACATCGCGGCCGGGAAGAAGAAACCACCCAGGACACCGACAAAGAAGCGGAATGCATAGAGCTGGTGAACATTGGTAACCTTGTACTGTACCAGCGTGAAAACACCCCAGAGCAAGTCCGCAGCAGGAAGGAAGTAGTTCACGGACACCCTCGTCATCTGCAAGGGGTTAGATTAAGAACCTGGGAATTTATATTGGCGTCAACCCAGTCACATACCAGCATTGTCATGGGAATCTGCATAACAATAAAGCCACACCTACACCGACGTTAGTAAATCTGTGACTAGCAGGAGCTGCAGCAGATCACTCACTGAAACACGGTGTTCAAGTAATTCAACTCGTTCCCATATAGACTCAAGTCCTCCTTCATCCCGCTAACATAGGCCGTGCTCGTGGCGGATTGGTCCAGGACCTTGGCCCAGTACGCCAGGAACAGAAATACGATAATTAACCCATCGAGCTTGAGGATCAGACGACGCTCTGCTGGGGTATCATCCGCCGAGAAATACTGCCAGACCTTCTGCCTTGACGCAGGAGGAGCAGGCGAGGCCGTACGGGTTCCCCGTTTGGGTGTTCCGACAGCACTGAGGAGGCTGCTTGACCATACTGTTGGGGAGAATTCGATGCAGGAGTAATATCCTTGACGGATATTTTCTTCTCTGGGCTAGACATTATGAGAAGTGTTGCCAGGAGCCGAGCTGTTGGGCAAGAGTGATGGAAAGGAGTCTAGGTTCCGTTTCCTTGGAACTGGAAATTTTGTCTCACATGTAGCAACCGAGAACCCATTGCGTGCGCCATCAAAAATCAATAAATAGCCGTCCTTTCCTTTGCTTTTACAAGCTTCAATTGCGTGATCCGACGATCTCCACGTTTATTTTTGGCGGGGTACTCTAGTGGGCCCTGAACCGAAGCTTGACAGGCGCACTATCACTTCATCACATTATAAAACCATGAATGTTATGGGGTATATAAATCTTCACGCTTGAGATCACAAAGTCATAAATATAATAGTCATAAGTATGATAAGCTACGTGCGGTAGGTTCTATTCTTTTGTTAGCCTGCATATCGAGAGGTTCACGACGATATGTCAATTGCTTGGTGGGGAATTATTTTGAAGGGCGGGGCGGACTATAACTGTGGGCCAGACTGTCAAATTCGGCAAGTGGTTACGGTTCGGAATCTGGCTTCGTGCTATAGATGCAACGATTTCAAGAGTAGCGGCCCGAAAATCCGTAGTAAATATATATATATTCAATAAGAAGGCTCTGACATGGACAGAAGATCTCAACTCTCAATAGTATCTCCGGGAAGCAGCAACGAGGTATCCATCGAAGAGCTGGCCCTTCAACCGCGGAGTTAGGCAACTAGTCGAGTTTGTGCCTTTCTCCTGTGTACAAAGGCGGCTTTGAGCGGCCATCATACATCTGGTACTTCAGCTTGTAGATGTCAATATCCTCAATCGTTCTCACATTCAGCGGCCTTAAATCCACGCTCTGATCATCAATATCGACAAAGACGAACGTGCCACAATTTCTGCAAAACGTTTGCGCCGAGTCCTTTGAGAGGAAGTTGTACTTTGATCCAGCACCTTCCGGATCGTAAACTTGGAGCGCGGTGCGCGTCGGATAGATGTGGCGGTGGCTGTTCTGGGAATTGTAAGTCGAGCTCAAAGCCTTCTCCCATGGAAGTATGGCATTGACGCCCTAAACAGAGGAGAAAGAAGCACAAAAAACGAGTACTTACCTTCCCACACATACTGCAATTACACTGCATGACCTCCATGTCATAGAGGTTCTTCGACCTCAAAGCATACCTTATCTTCCCACAGTGGCAGTTTCCATAATACGTGACCAAGCTGTCCTCGGTTTCCTCGTCCTTTCCTTCGGGTTTCTTCCATTCAACTTGCTGACCGTACTCGGGCGCATACGGTGTTCCTTTCTTCCAGCCATCCCAGGGCCTCCGCGGCAAAGGCTCCACGTCAATATCTTCGAGCGATCTCGCCTGTGATTGAGTTACTGCCAACATCGCCATGACCGCCAGCGCGCCCGTGGGGACTTACATTGATCCCAATCTCTTCTGGGTCCTTTACAAATACATTCGTTCCACAGACCCCACAGAACTGCCTTTCGTTAGCAAAACAATTGCCTTGTGGTAGTGGCGAAGAGAGGGGTCGCAAACCCGATACACCGCATTCCTGCGCTCAAATGAATACTTCTTCAACGCATCTATATCCCCTTTCTCTACTATAAACTCTTCGGGCCCATCGTCCCTGAACCAAATGTTTCCTAAAATCCCATTCTACACCAAACAGCGTCAGCAACGTGACAACAATAGTGCCATCTACACGATAAGACAGCAATTGCGCAGGCAGACCTTGATGCAGATGCTACAGTTGCAAGCCATTATATCCTTCAACTCTGGGATTCGGATTGCAAACTTGAAGGCTCCGCAATGACAGCCGCCATGATACGTTTTGAAGTCTGCTGGGTCGACTTTCGCAGACATGACGTTGGAGAGCTTATTGACTCGGCTGGGGTTTGTTTTACTGAGTGAAACTCTTCGGCGGAGAACTTTATGTCTTTATCTCCTTTGCAAAGTCTTGTGATACTTTAGTTTTGAAAAGAATTGGGGTAAGGGGTCTAGATGGTTTATATACCCAACGAGCAGTTTGTCGGGGTACAAGGCGGGGTTAGTTATCGTCCTAGCTCGGCCAAATCAGCGCTACGGATTGGACTTACAAGAGCGGTTTAGAGTGGTTCTCATGAGGCAGGAGCAAACTGACTGACTCACGGCTTATCCGAATACGCAAAGCACAAGCTTATCCTGCATAGCTACGTTCCTATATTATACCGCATGCCCAGAGTAATTATAATATGTCGCCCTTGGGTAAGTACGTACGTCGTACTTAATATAAATCGATTAACGGTTTATGGTTAGTGCACAATGACTCCGCAACTTCTACCTGATCTACTACACTTTCAGACTTTCAGATCTACTACTCGTTGTTTCATTAATACCTAAACATCAAACATCGACGCCCTGTTATCAGATGGCAACTCCAACCTGCATAATCTGTAATGTCTCTAACACTAAATTCTGCTCTTCATGCCATTCGATTTCATACTGCTCCCTAGAATGTCAGAAATCCGACTGGCCTCTCCACAAGACGATCTGCAAGACCTTCACAGC
Organism: Pseudogymnoascus sp. 03VT05; assembly: GCA_001662645.1. Lineage (NCBI taxonomy): Eukaryota > Fungi > Ascomycota > Leotiomycetes > Thelebolales > Thelebolaceae > Pseudogymnoascus > Pseudogymnoascus sp. 03VT05. The sequence goes on along the minus strand of KV459384.1, from coordinate 44,827 downwards.
CTTGCCGTCGCGACCATCACCTTCGCACAAACTCGCAATCCTCCTTCCAGTCGATTCAAAAGATCCCCAGCTCATCTGAATCGAGTGCGAACGATGTGATGATGGCGGAGTTGCTTACGATATGCCAGGTACTCTACCATACCTGGGAATTGAGAACCTAAATACCAAAATGCTACAAAGTTCAAGCATATAACGCGGAATGTTCTTCGCGGGTATAGTCTTAGCAATACAGTTCAGGTTATTGCTCGGGAAACCTTTCTATTGATGGCTCTACGCCTAATGTTTGTGTTCGACATACTACTAATGACGATTTCTAGCACTATAGCAAGGCACTCTCAGTTTTCTCGGCATGTTGGGTTTCTCTTTATGTAGGGAGGGACGTTACACTATATTCTAGATATTTACTCAGGCTCTCCTAAATTCCTGTCATCTCATATTATTGGCTTCGAAGCCTTGAAGAGCAAAACACAGCCCTCCACTCTTGATTCCACCTTTTCAAAGCTCCTCTCCAGCGCCTCGACAAACAGCTTCTCCGTATCCCCGGCATTTCCAAAGATCCCTTTCTTATTATACAACCCCATCAAAGCACTCGCAAACCAGTTGAAATGGACATCCCCACCCTGACCCAGGATAGTTGCGCCATACAGGGTGCCATCTGCGGTAAGGTACGTTTTGAGATTCTCAAAAATACGGGCTTTGGAGGAACAAGGTCCTGGGACACAATGCAACAAGTAAAACAGAGAGATCGAGTCGAACTTCTCTTTCCCCGTTGCCTCATCTCCTATGCTTCCATTGCTCGACTTTAGAGGCAAGGTCTCGAATGCATCCGCTGCAACGGTTCGGGCCGGGGCAAGTCCGGGCTGCGCAGCTTTGATGCGTGCTGCTGCTGTTGATAGGCAGTTTGGGTTCAGATCAACAAGCGTGATCTGTTGAGTGTCGTATTGGTCTGCACTTGGGGTGACAGCCTGGTCCAAAACAGCCTCCGCAAGGAAATATCCCGTTCCCACGCCGACATCTAGGTGATTTGACGAGAAGTTGGCCTTGAAAAAGGGGAGTAGGATGCTCGAGGTTGGACAGCGCCAGGCGTAGCTGTTGCTAATGCCGAGGACCCAGATGTCGTAGATATTCAGCACCCAGGAATTGTAGATGTAGGCGCCCAATCCCCGCTTTTCCTTGGTATCATCGTCCAACCCCGAGGAAGACGCTAAGGTGGTCTCGTGCGTCTCGTGTGAGGCAACCATGATGCTATTCAACCGTAGCTTTCGTTGCCCTTTGCCTTTTGGGTTATGGAAAAGGAAGGCGAAGGGAAGGTATTGCTTAAATCCATAATAACGATGAGGAAACTCCTTACTTACTAAAGATGAAGCCCCATAATAAGCTGACACTTGGTGGGTATTGTTCAGTCAGAAACCCGTTTCTCTCAGATTTCCGCTTTTTCTAAACCCCAGACACTTGGACCACAAGGAGAGGTTTTGGGATTGGCCATATCAGTCTAGGGATCCACATTGTGGACATGGAAACCTAGATGCTAATTGGCAACTGCGCTTGGAAGGAGCTTAGGCATGTAAGGTCGTGAGATCACCAAAGGTCTAATCCACAGCCTTGTTCACGAACAACACCATGACCGCGGCATGGCCGGGTAGGTCGGTAACTTTCTAGGAGGAATGCTCCGCAATTATACCTAGTATGTAAGTAAGGCGCATTTGAAGGAAGGATTAATACACCTCACATTTCAAATCCTTCCTTGGTGTGGATAGGGAGAGATGCGCAGCAGGGCCGGGTGTGGTGGTGATTGGCTTCGCCTCCTTCCATCGTCACAAACTACAGGGGTGATACACGACCAGCATCGTCTCAGCCTCACTTCAAACAGCGCGCAACTACAAAATAGCCTCTCTCCCATTATACCCTGAAAGAAGCAAACTGCTTCTCAAACAAAATCAACCATGGGGGAAGTTACAGTGCACAGCAGTGCCAACCTCACATCGGCCAAATGCCTACGCGCGGGCTTCCTTTCCTCAATCCCCAGCGGGGTCATCGGCTTCATCCTCTTTGTCGCCCTAATCGCGATCATACCGTTGACTATCTTCCTACGAGAGATCGCCAGGCCCTCTCCGAAAAAGAAAGAGGTCCCAGCTGCCGCCGCAACAGAAAGTACAGAGCTAGAGAGCGGTGAATCTGAGAATGCGCCTCCGCCATATGCACCACCAGCCTCGTCCCCATCGGCCGCCGAAGCAGAGCCGGAGATGGTGGAAGTCAACTTTCCGAACCCCAAAGACACGGCGCCTTCATTCGTGTTTGGAACGATCATCCTCGCTCTTCTGGTCCTTTCGCTCGTCATTACCGGCTTCGGCGTCCAATACATGGCCTACTGCCCAGAGGTCGACCCAAACGCACCGCTCGGCACATGGAGTATTGTCGGGTGGTGCGTCTTCGTGTTGCTCGTTCTGTTCGCGAGCTCGGGGCTAGTGTCATGGGGTTTGCTCTTCTATTATGTTTGCGGCGGGGAGAAGCAAGATTTTATGCTTGATATTATGTCGCTGGGTGTTTTTGTTGGGGTGGGCATACCATTCTATCTGCTCTTCATGGGGGCGGTTGAGGTGGTACGGGGGTGCCAGAAGTATCTTTGTGGGGTGACGTTCGAAGAGGAGCAAGATGGTGTTGTTGAAGCGGTTGAGACTGATGTGGAAATGCAACGACTTATGAAGGGTGATAACGACAGCGGTGACTATGACGAAGAAGAAGTGGTAGCGGGACGGAGTTGATTTAATGAAAGGCTTCATGACTCTCCACGGCCGAATAAAGCTCTTAATTGCCAGCAATATATTCAAGTTAAAATTTTCTATATACGATACGTTGTTTATTCTACGTATACACCTGTATCTGTAGTCGTTTGATTACCCCCGAAATTCATCCTGAGCGCAATACTTGGCTCCTCCTTCCCTGTATCTACCTCGACCTTCCTGCCAGTCTTCTGCCCAGTTCTAAGGACTTCTTCCATAAACGCCCGTTGGCTCTCACTTAGCCCAGCAACCACGGCCTTGAAACCTCCTGGGTCTACGGCCGCAAGACCCAGCAACCTCGCGCCGGTCTCTTGGTAAAATTCGTCTCCCTCTCCTTCCGAGTTGGCCCTTGCCAGTAGCGTTGGGATGACCAACGACATCGCAATTCCCTTCTTATCGTCTGGGAGAGTAGCAACATACCCTGTGAGCGTTTGCGCGATCAAGGAACGAGCTTTCTCGGGATCTTCGGTCTCTGTATTGGAGACGAAAGCGATGAGGTGTGGGAGAAGGTATCTCGCAATAGATTGATCTGCTGTTGATTTGGGAGTCTGAAGTAGGAGTGTGCGTATGCAATTCGCTGCTACTTTAGCAGTCTGGGTAACGAGTTAGTAATTTATTTCATATATGTAGAGTGGGAGGCATTACCATGCGATCATTCAGGCAGTCCAAGGTTTCGTCCAAGAATTTGACGACCAAGGGATCACTGGCGGTCAGCGAATTGACGCCGCTTGTCATCAGAACAGTACATGCCAACAGCGAGTTCTTCACACAAGGAAGGGCGTTGTCGGACTCTCGTTTTTGGGCGTGCATGTATATTGACATGAATCGTCTCAAGCAGCCTCTCAGTTGTTCTTGGCTGGCTTCGTCAGACTTTGTGGCATTTTCCTTGGAAATGCTGCTGATAAACCGTTTTAGGATCGGTAGCGATGTGGGAACAACAACGGTCTGGCAGCTCGGTGTTCCGAGGACAGTTGCGAAAATGTGGATTATACAGGCGTGCAGATCTGTTTTGATGATGGACGGGAAAACCTCAGCGGCGTCCACGAGAGCGTTCAATGAAAGGCGGATCAGCGACACGGCCTCTTCGGTGAGGTTGGCGGATCGGTTGGATTGCTGTTGCTCTGCCAGGTTCGGGAGTATTCCGGCAAGGACAAGGACTATGATGCGGGTCAACTCAAAGAGCTGCTCGATGTCTTCTGATAAATCGCTGCCGTCTGGCGATGTTGCGTTCTTGGTTGCTGAAGGATGCGAGACACAAAGACCTCGAGCGATCTCAACGATAACCTTCTGTACATCCAATCCTTCTGTGAGAACAAGACGATCAAGAAGGTCCATTGTCTCCGAGAAGATGGCTTCTCTATAAATTGCATGGCCAGACACACTCGGGTGCAAAATCCGTTTCAAAGCAACGAGAATTTCGAGCGATTGCTCTTTCGTTGCTAGGGCATCGTTTCCTGGTTTGGCAACCAAGGCTTCAAATGCAATACCAAACAATACGAAAAAGAACGCCACTGGTTCATCACGATAATTGATCTCGTTGCCTTTGCGCTTCACGGCTGACTTCTCATCGGCGGATGGTGCATCAACTTCTTTCCCGTCAAGAGCATCAAAGACGAATTCGCTGTCCTGTTCGATCAAGCTCGCAATTGCGTCGACGAGCTTCAGCCACGAGTCTTGGTAGAACTTCAGTAGCGTTTCTCGGTTTAGCGCAGAGTAGATACTGTCCAGGCTGCCCGAAAGAGAAGGGGGGCCCAAGCTCATGGAAATCTCAGGCTCAAAGCGAAGCCTAGCAAATTCCTTGAGTGAAGACAGCCACAGAGGAGTTAGCTTTGCGATATGAGGCTTCATAACATCCACGAGGTATTTCTGCTCGATGCTAGCAACTTGCAATCCTGCCCAGGCCGAGAACACAGCCATCTTTACCATAACATTCGCATTTGAGCTCAACCCCTTCAAGTCGCCAATTGAGGCGGTCTCGGCATCTGTTGAGAAATTTTCGAGCGCACTGACCAAAGTCTTTAAGATACGGCCCATCCGATCAACATCTGTGACAATCCCAGTCGCAATAAATGCAGCGCAAACGTTAACGGCTTCGGAGGCGAGCTCTGGCGAAGAGTCTGCGGCGAAAGCGGGCGTCAGTGCGGAGCTAATCTGAGCTTGGTACTGCTCTAGGAGCGGCGCCTCGGGGAAATCGGGATCAGGAGTAATTCCGAACATTTTGAGGACCAAGTCAATGATCTTCATACCCCAGACTCTGAGCTCGAGGATACTAGATGTGGAAGCCGAAAATGCCATTCGAATGACATCAGCAACCTTCTTCTGTATGGCCATCTCAGAAGGCCCGGATCCATTTGATACAACGTCGCGCATGACGAGGACAAGAACTTCGCCAAGGCAGCTCATAGCAAATGTTCGAACTTGCCAACGGAGCTGTTCTTGACCCTGGCCAGCAACAGATGGGGCATCGTGGCTTGCTGCACCGGCAGCGGCTGCAAAGCCGGCAACTTCTTCGTCTTGGAGGTCCAACCCACCTGATGATTTCGTAGTACTCTCCGCGGCGGTGTCTTTCGTTGTCTTGGTCATAGCCAGGACAGACTGGCATCTCTGGATCCATTCAGCAGTATTGGAAATGCAGGATTGTTGCAGCCAATTTCGAATGATATTTCGGAGACCGTCGTGGGTTGGTGCAGCATCCAGTGCTAGCCACAGCTGGTCTTCGAAGCCAGGCTCAGCGACTTTAATTACATCTTCCGAATTCCGCTTCATCAAGTTATGCAATCCGTCAACTGCAATATCTCGTAGCTCAACAGCTTCCGAGTTCAGGTCTTTCTGCAGGAGAACAACGTACTCTGGAAAGTTAACGTGACCTGGGGCGTATAAAGACAAGTGCTCGAGGCAGCGCAAGCTCTCGCCTAGAATTAGAACGCTCTGCTCTTCTCTGAATTGATATACCAGAGTCAATATCAACTCTCTCGCTTTGGCCATATCTTGCAAATCTGGACCAAGAACGTTTATGAGAGAATCGACGCATCTTGCGACAACAGCAGACGTCGGTAACTCCAGCTCCAAGTTAGAGCTAATAAGGGATTGTTGGTCGTCGTTATGCGCGTCAGAAATATAAAGCTGACCGAGCATGCCAAGAGTGCCCTGAACATATCCGGAGAAGGTCAATCCAGCAGCATCGGCAACTCGAGACAACGCTTCCAGAGACCAAAAGTGGACTGTGGGATGTGGGTCGTTGCAAAGAGACATCAGAATTCCCAGGATGGTTTTCAAATGAAATCCAGCAGCCATCCCGCCAACTTGGGAATGTATGCAACCCAGTGCCATTGCGCAGCCAGCCCTTACGGTGGGCTCGCGGATAGCAACGATGGTATCGATGAGCCACTTGATTTCTTGATTGGTATAAGCATTCCCAGAGCTATTGCAGAGCCTTCCTAATGCCTCATAGCCGATGCTTCGGACATATTGATCAGGCTGAGTAACGAAACCGCGAAGCATTTCCGAGAGAAGTTTCTCAACGGCAGGGTTTGATACATCCCCTGACGGAGACCTTGTCTCTTTCACGGCCACCTTTAGGGCTGATAGTAATGCAGTGGCAACGTTGACATTCATGGCCGCCTTGCGTCCAGGATCCCTCTGAAGCGAGCCGGCTGCTAAAAAGGTTGTCATCTGCTCCAGAATGCTCTCTTGGATCTTCGGGGGCGTAAGCGGGAAGGCAATTGCGAAGAGTTTAATGGCAACATTAACAACTTCGCAGGCTGGTGGATCAGGTAGGCTATCATCATCGCCAACGCAATCAACAAACAGCGCCAGAGAATCGTGTTCCAAAGAACTGCAAATTGGTGATAAAAGCACCGAGCTTATTGCTGCTTCTGGGCTCTGATCAGTCGTCCATTCCCTTTGATCCTCCTTGACATGCTCCCCTGCCAACTGCTCGACTTTAAATCCTTTGACCATGCCAGTGACACCAAAACCACAATTATCGCCAATATCCCATATTGTCTCAAAGGTGCCTGCTGAGCTTGCGATGGATGTGCTGAGAGAGCTAGGTGTATAATTATCGGGGTCTGAAAAGAACGAGACGGCAAGAGTCAAAAGGTTGGATTGAAGGAGAGATTCACTGCCTCCAGGGCTGAGATTAACAAGCTTCGTGTAGCATTGCAGAACGCGTCGTTGAGTCATGAGATCGAGGTCGTGCAACTGCAAAGATGGAAATAATCTTTGCGGTACGTCTTCGGTAGTTTTCTTCATAGGCAGACCCTTTAGGAAAGCACTCGTATTTTGAAGCATGGCAGCAATCCGTTTTGAGACGTCTGTCGTCAGAAGTTTTCCGTTAAATTGTAAGAAGGCCAGGATGGAGCTCAGCGCACACTCTCTAACATGTGTCAAAAATGATGACTCTAGGTAGCTGCGCTGCGCAGTGTTGTCTTTAGCCAGCGGTTTCGGCAGTGCATTCTTCCAAAGCAGTAATAGTTGGGAGAGGTGAATCTTCACAAAATTTGGTCCCAGGGACATAAGACCACCTATCAAGATCCAGGCGACTTGAATCTGCGTCCCGGATACGCGAAGCTCCGATTTCCCACTCGACTTTAGGAGTCCTGTCGCCAGAGACAGAACTCTACTGTCCACATCCACTGAGCTATACAGGGGTTGTAAAGGCGATGTGCTTATGAGGGCTGATAGAGCGTTCGCATAGCCTACGCAGCGGCGAGGAGATTGCCTCCCAGTATTTGACGTCAATAGATTCATCTCCCTGTTGAGGCTGTTCATGCAGATAGTGAGGCATGGCAATAATTGTTGGGGGCACGCCAGAGTGAAAGTTCGGAGGCATTGTGAAGTATAAAGCTGAGCAGTATAGCTTGGATGCTGAATAACTTGCAGAAGGCCATCGCGGCATGCATCACCAAATACTGCTGCTGCAGATCCCAAGGTTTTAATAAATGACGTTACGGCGCTGAGAGCAGCAATGAGCGCATATTTTGTTGGCTCAGAACGCTCATTAATAACTTGCGGATAGTTTTTGAGGACATCGTTGATCAACCTCTTAGCTGCGTCAATCTGGCCGGACTCACCAAGTATTTCTTGTCCGATAATATTCTTAAGTACAACTTGCACAAATTTCCGTGTGATTAAGAGACGATATCTGTTGTTGATTATGTTTGGGTGGCTCAAGACATCTCCCATCAGATGGTCGGCTATTTTGATATAATTCGACTCGACTAATTTCTTGGGAAGGCTTCTTGCAATCTTTCCGTAGCAAACAGCCAGGCCCGCCCGTGTTCTATTGCTGGTTGAAGACCGAACGTAGTGCGACGAAACTTGTCGGAGAAGGTCCAAGAGTGTAAATGACAGTATCTGCGACTTCTTGGGCGCTGGGCTTCCTGGCCGTGGTACTTCGTCGTCATCTTCGGCGAGAGTTGACGTTTGTCTCTTGGTATTGCTCCTCTTGAGTTTCTTCAGTTGAGGAACTTCAGAGTCTTGTGCCGTTTCTGATACATAGCTTTTTCCAAGGGCAGACGCCAAACACGAAGCGGCAGCTTGGCGCACAAGAGGGGTGGGAGAGTCGATGGTCTTGAAGATGGTTGATTTCAAGCTTTCGTAATCGCTTGAATAATCAAAGTATACAGTATTGAGTAGAAGCGATTCCAGGCACTTGCAAGCGGCGATTTGCACTACGTGGCCCTTGTCTGCAGACGCATAGTTTCGTGCTTGCTTCCACACGTCCCTGGCAATACTCTCGTCCGCACTCCTTCCAACACAGCTGATTATCTTGGCAAGAGCTTTGAACGTGGAAGCCCGCAACCCCGCATTATTCTGCGCCGCCTTCAGGAGCTTTAGCAGCGTCGTGCAAGCAAGCGGATGTAGCCCAATTGCGCTGTCTCCAGCCGTAGCAAATATATCCCCTAAACAGTGCGATGCCGCATGTCTGATGCGCAGGTCGCCTTCAGCCTTGCCCTTCCCGACACTAATAGTGCTGATAAGTTCGTTGATGGTTTCGAACAGAAGCTTCCTATCTCCGAGCCCAAATATATGCGCGAAGCATCGTCCCAGGCTATTTCGAATCACTCGTGTAGGTGCCGGTGCTGGCAGGTTGAGTATTTGGAGGAGCTGTTTCTTGAGGTAGAATTGCTGGGAGGTGCAGCCATCGGCGTCAAGACTCTGGACATGCTTGGAAAGTGTCGAGACAAAGGTTAGGAGGTATAAGTCTTGCTGTTCCGACGGTAGAGCCTGGAGTTTCGTTACGTCGAGTTCAGGAGTTGCTGAGGCTTCCCCCGTCGTGGTAGGGGCAGAGCCATTTGTAGAGGGCGGGGGGGTGTCGCCCGACATTGGCATATAGGGCTGTGTGATATTAAATGATCACACCCCAAATCCAATATCGTTATCCCTTCAAGAGTTTATTGCGCAGTTTGGTTAATGAATGTCTGGTGTCCCGCTGCCCAAGCTCCCTGAACTGGCTGGCCTCGCGAGGCCAAAGAGTGGGCTGGCCAATCACAGCCGAGGCTCCACAGCCTTGTATCGTGGGCACGGCTGTGCATTTGGCACGTCTTGGAATAATTTCAGCCTCACTGTAACCCCAGACTGGACATGGCTTCTCTATCGCCGCGAGGACTCCAACTCCTCGGGAAATCGCATAAATTCACAAACTATGTTTGTCCAAAATGCTCGTCGTTCTCTACATACCCAACCCTTCAATCGGGACATAATAGGTGGAGCAAAATCAAGCACGACAAGGCCGGTGTAGATGCGAAGAAGCATGTCTTGAGATCTATGCTTTCTCGCGACATTGCCCAAGCATCCAAACGTATGCAAACTAATTCCTCCGTCTAAAACTATGTCTAACTACCTTTTAGTATACGGAGCTGATCCTCGAACAAATCCAACACTAGCAAATGTTTTGGTCCTGGCAAAGAAAGGTATGTAAAGGGGAAATGCGCTGCCTCGTCGTCTTGCCGTATAATGCTTACCATCTTTTAGCTGGCTTCCCTAAAGCCTCGCAAGAGGCAGCCATTGCCCGCGGACAAGGCCAATCAGCTTCCGGCGCCTCCCTCGAGTCTCTAACGATAGAGGCGATTATGCCGCCATCAATCGCAATAGTTATTGATGTCGAAACCGACAATAAAGCACGCGCATTACAAGAGTTACGGCATGAAGTTAAGAGATACGGTGGAACCGTGACTCCGACGAGCTATTTGTTTAAGCGCCGTGGAAGAGTACAGTTTGAAAAGGATGAGAGAGGGCTCGGGGTCGATGAGGTTCTGGACGAAGCTATCGAAGCTGGCGCTGACGACGTGGAGGTAGATGATGATGGAAACCTCATTGTCTGGACTGAGCCCAGCGGAACAATTGGAGCAGCAAGGTCGCTGGCCGAAAGTTTCAAGCTGACGATAGAGAGCTCGGATATCTTATGGGACCCGAACGAGGATACTATGGTCCCACTTGATTCCGAGAGTGCTCTTTCTTCACTGAAGAACCTGGTCAACGCCCTCCAAGAAGACCAAAGTGTTCAAGGAATCTACGTTAACATATCCCAAGGCAAAGTAAGCGACGAAGCCTGGGGGGAATTGCAGGAGAAGATTCCGGTGTAGAGTTGGCGAGATAGGAGCATCGACAGACCTCAGTCCGTTCCCATTCCTGTATTATAGAGCCACTAACACCATTGTATAAGTATAGACTGTATTTGTACACAAGATACTCACCCATAACCAAAATACCCATTTGCAGAATGCACACGGAGATAATTGTTTATGAAATTTATATCGCGTAGCACGGATCCAAAACAGGAAGCTCACTGTTCTACTACAAGGGAAAGCTCCGATAAAGTCTTATCGTGCCCCGCGCCAATCCAAGACGTAAGACACATGTTATACCAGCTGAAGGAAACGTTTATTTGGAGTACTCGTGTTTCTTGTCTATTCTTTACCTCCTTTGAATCTAATATTTTATTTCCGTAAGATACTATAATATGGAATCATCTACTAAAAACAAACCGTCAACCACGAAGCTTGAGCTTCGTACGGCATATGGTCCTGTCTTTCGTGCTGTCCTGAATGTGCCACCTCGCGACTGCACATCTGAAGAAATCCCGATTATAGATCTCACGCCGCTGTGCTCAGAGAATCTAGATGACCGTAAGAAGCTGGCGTCGCAGATCAAAAGAGCAGCAATGAACACGGGCTTTTTCTATATAAGAAACCATGGCATCTCTGAGGAGGTCATCGCTGATGCTAAGAAGCAACTATTAACGTTTGTTAGGCCCTATAATTCTCCTCTATCAATACTTACATTTTTCTAGATTTTTCAAACAGCCAGAGGAAGACAAGGACAAAGTTAACCGGTCAAAGTCTAAGTACTATAATGGCTGGAGGGGCGCTCGAAAGACGAACATCAGCCCCTCAGAGTCGATTGATGTCCATGAGTCGTTCGCTTTCCGCTACGAGCCGGAGCTTGATCCTGACTACAAGGACCCAACCTCCGTCCCTGACGAGATCAAACCATGGATTCGTGGCGAAAAATATGTTTGGGATGGCACAGCACATCTACCGAACTTTAAGCAGGATATCATCGAATACTGGGGTGCCTGTTTAACTCTAGCACGCAAGCTGGTACAAATATTTGCCCTCAGTCTCGATCTGGATGAGCATTACTTTGATGAGAAGGTTACTTACCCTGGCGCGGACGGTGTCCTAAACTACTACCCTGTCACCACAGAAGCCGACAGGGCAAATGATGCTGTAGGATTAGGAAGCCATACCGATTTGCAGCTATTCACATTGTTGTGGCAAGATTATCACGTAGGAGGCCTACAAGTTCTGAATAAAGAAGGGCAGTGGATTAAGGCGCCGCCGATTAGAGAGACTATCGTGGTTAATATTGGGGATTTCATGATGAGGCTTTGCAATGACCTTTATAAGTCAACGGTCCATAGAGTCTACAACCGCGCGGAAGTGGAACGGGTTTCTATGCCTTTCTTCTTTGGTAGGTCGACTCCAGATGTACTAGTTTTTATATTCCTGCTCGGCACCCACTAACTTAACTCAAAAGGCCTCAACTTCAATTGTGTTGAAGGTGTCATCCCGACATGCACGTCTTCAGATAACCCGCCTAAATATGAGCCAATGTCCTGCGGTGACTGGTGCCAGTTACGCTTTGAACTTGAGGAGGATGAGATGAAAAAGAAAAATGCGTTACAGAAGCTGGCTCCAAGTGGAAAGGTCATACCGGCTTGAGGAACTGCGCTTCTATGGAGTTGGGAATAAAGTAAGACTATGGCTGCGAACTTAAATGAGTTAGATTTATGTCACTAGTTGAGCGTATGTCCACATAATAGGTTTTCTACTCTAGTATAGCGCTGGAACAAATAATGAGACCTGATCTGTTTGATATTTGATACGATCGCTCAACTTCGCGGCTTTCAACTCGGCTACTCTAAAGATGGGTATTTGAGATAAGGTCGATTCACCCACTATCTCCCGTAATAAGTAGCTCGCTCCAGTGTCATTTTTGGCGGTGGCTATCGTTCACGAGGTGATCGTTGCAGGAATTAATGACTCCTAATCTCAGCATTGCCTTCATTTGTGACCTGTCACCGCCTAAACAGGCAGCCTTGAGGGTGCTCAGATGAAGCTTCCCAGGTGTTTCACATAGGGCATGGTTTCGCAACCCTTGTCTCTGACATCTCTCAAACAACCTTTGCGAGCAGCTCAAGAAGATCGAACCAAGCCGACCTATCTAAATCCACCTTCAGCAACCCAACGCCCACGAGAATCGTCCGAGCTTCCTCCGGCTCGCGCTTCAACACCAAACTGGCAATTTGCGATGCTACCAAGTGCCCAAAGGTTTCCCTCGCTTCACCGCCAGCTCCAAGAAGGATTTTCGGGTTTATGTGAGGCGCAGGAAGAGAGTCGTCGCCCCCGGCAGGTAGTGCAGTGTCAAACATTGTAGGTGAAGCGGTCGAGAGGGGGACTTGGATCTATTTGGCATTAGTGATTATATCCGCACAAGGGGAATACATCTATGAGAACAAACCCATTGTGATAATCGGCCTCCTTGGGATATTGTGATCAGGATCTTGTCAGAGAAAGCGAGGCTTGAGATGTCCGTCTCGGCCCCGCCAACCAGCCCCGCAGCGGTCTTTGAATGGGTTGGGAAAGGAGTTTCTTGAATTCCATCCAAAGAAATATCTTGGATCGCAGCCGCCAAAGCAGTTGATTCTGCCGCCATGGTAATTGCTCAATACCGAGTACTAGAGCGTAAACACCACTGTTTACTACCAAACCTACTCCGCCGGGGTACATGTGTGGAGGTGAGGGCGGTGGCAGAATAGCCAGCTTTGACGCTAAATACGGTGTGGTTCCATCTAGGCGGTGGCAGAAAATAAATAATTGACTTTGCGACACTGATAACGATTGGCATCTGCGACCTGGAATCCAACTTTCTTCAAGACGATCCTCGTCCCCACGGCCAAGATGAAGAAGTTCGTTCCCCGACAGCGCAAGCATAAGGTTATTGCGCGGACTAAAGACTCGTCGAAAAACGATGCCGTTCCCGACAGCAATGCAGTCGAGATCGTCCCCACCGCGAAGGCGGAATTGGACGAGAAGAAGCGGTTGCTCCGTGAAGAATTGAAGAAAGAGGGCGCGAAGATGAGCGGGAAGAAGGCGAAGCGACTGGAAAAATATATCGATACGAAGCTGAAGAAGGATGAGAACAGGATCTTGATTCAGAACCTAGCGTTGAACAAGACTGATACGAGTCTGTATTCGAGCTCCAGTAGGATGGGCCAAGGGAAGGAGTCAAAAAGGCAAAGAATGGGAAGGGCGCTGAGAGAGGCTGCAGCCGGCATAGATTTGGATGGAGAGAATGACGAGATTTTGTTCGAAAAGAGGTCACTGAAAGATGGCCCTATTGAGAGAGACAGTGATGAGGAGGAGGACGACGAGATGTCGGGAGCGGCTACAACCACTACTGAGGGCACGGCGAACGAAACAAAACCGGCTCCATTTGCAGCTGCAGCTGGGTCGGGACTAAAGAGGCCATTGGAGTTGGATGACTCTGGAAGGCCAGTTATCCAGAAACGGCAGAAAAGAGGTGGCGTCAACTCAAAGCTTTCCTTCAAGGCTGAACCCAAAGCTGCGCCTACAGCAAGCGCTGAGCCTGCCTGGACTGGCTTTTCAGAATCCGAAGATAGCGAAGAGGATGATGAGGATGATGAGGACATGGACTCAGATATGAGTGACAGTGAGCTTGGTTCGCCTGAAGTAGATGACGAGGCTTCGTCAGGAGATGGTGAAGCCACGTCTGATGGGGAAGATGGAAGTGAGGAGACGTCGGACGAGAGTGACTCGGAAGACAATACCGAGAACAAGAAGGAGAGATCTTCTGCGTTCAAGTCATGGGCGAACCAACAACGTAATGAAGCCATGGGGTTCGAACCTACAAATACAACGGAACTAGCCACCCTCACACCTAGACCCGAAAACTTTCAACCTCGCCCATTAGAGTCGGATCCATTACCTGCAGAGCTCCAAACAGCGAATAGCATCGCTCGAAAGGCATTTGCAGTCTCATTCAACCGGTCGGCGGAGATCCAAGAAGCAAGGATGAAGCTTCCTGTTGTTGGAGAGGAGCAGAAGATTATGGAAGCCATACATAACAACTCTACTGTCGTCGTCTTTGGTGCGACTGGTTCGGGAAAGACTACGCAGGTGCCGCAGTTCTTGTATGAAGCTGGTTATGGATCTCCTGATTCTCCCACGCCTGGCATGATCGGAGTTACGCAACCCAGGCGTGTTGCTGCTGTCAGTATGGCAAAGCGCGTGGGCGACGAATTAGGTGATCATGGCGACAGGGTCGGTTACCAAATCCGTTTTGAAGGTACGGTGAGCCCGAAGACGGCTATTAAGTTCATGACAGACGGTGTCCTTCTCAGAGAGGTTGCACTGGATATTGCACTTCGAAAGTATTCGGCTGTCGTTATTGACGAGGCTCACGAGCGCAGTGTCAACACGGATATCTTGATTGGAATGATGAGCCGAGTAGTGAGATTACGAGATGAGATGGCACTCGAGGATCCTTCCATCAAGCCGTTGAAGCTCATTATTATGTCGGCTACATTACGGATCACGGATTTTACAGAAAACAAGACCCTCTTCACAACACCTCCGCCGGTTGTACAGGCTGAGGGCAGACAGTTCACAGTCACGAACCATTTTGCACGCCAAACACGCCACGATTATGTCGAGGAGCTGTTCAAGAAAGTATCCAGGGCTCACAAGAAACTTCCACCTGGAGGCTTCTTGGTGTTTTTAACTGGTCAAAATGAGATCACACATTTGAGCAAGAAGTTAAAGGAGGCTTTCAAAATTGGCACGATGGCTTCTGGCCCGCAAGTGCGTATTTCTGGACGAGATGCTCCGGCGGAAGCTGAAGACGTCGATTTTGGTGGTCTCATGGAAGAAGAACTTGATTCAGACGAGGAGTCTGTTGATTTCGAGGGCGACGATAATGATGATGCTGAGTTCGACGTTGGCGAGGCAGAGGACGTAGGACCGGCGAAGATGCACGTCTTACCTCTTTACTCTCTCCTTCCTACCAAAGAACAACTGCGAGTTTTCGAGCCACCTCCTGATGGATCGCGACTCGTCATCTTGGCGACTAACGTTGCTGAAACGTCTCTCACGATCCCAGGAATCAGATACGTGTTCGACTGTGGACGATCAAAGGAACGAAAGTACGACGAGAAGACAGGCGTGCAAAGTTTCGAGATCAGCTGGATCAGCAAAGCGAGTGCAAGTCAGCGTGCTGGTCGTGCTGGACGTACGGCACCTGGTCACTGTTATCGCATGTACTCCTCCGCAGTCTTTGAGCGCGATTTCCGCGAATTCGCCGAGCCCGAGATCCTGCGGATGCCAATCGAGGGAGTGGTATTACAGCTCAAGGCAATGAACCTCCAACACGTCGTCAACTTCCCCTTCCCCACCCCGCCAGACAGAGCAAGCCTCGCCGCATCCGAGAGGCTCCTGACCTACCTCTCAGCCATCTCCCCCACCGGCCAAATCACCAAAGTCGGCTCCACAATGTCCATCTTCCCGCTCTCCCCTCGCTTTGCCCGCATCCTCCTCATCGGACACCTCCACGACTGCCTCCCCTACACCATCGCCCTCGTCGCCGGCCTCTCCACTGCAGACATCTTCATCCCCGAGAACCAAGTTGTCCCTGCCATCACGCCCAAAGATGAAAACGACGAGGACTCCCACTTCACCCAAGCAGACCGCCTCGAGGAAGACGCTCGCAACGCAATCCGACGCAAGTACAACGCCGTCCAGCACGCCTTCTGCTCTCTCGACGACCGTTCAGACGCCATCAAACTCCTCCAAGCCGTCGGGGAATTCGCTCACGAGCCAACGGAAGCTTGGTGTCGCGCGCACTACGTCCGCTATAAGGTGCTGAAGGAGATCCTGCAGCTGCGTCGCCAGATCACGGATTTGCTGCGCACGAACATCCCTGCGTTCGCAGGACTGACATTCGTTGATAAACTGCCCCCGCCCAGCGTGACGCAGATTAAGGCCTTGAAGCAAATGGTTGCAGCGGGGTTCATCGACCACGTCGCTATTCGTGCGGACTTGGCGCCGATCCCACCGCCTGTTGGACGCAAGCCGAGTCGTGCGATTGAGGTGCAATATCTCACCCTCTTCCCGTCCCACGCGCGCCGCGACGACGACGATAAGGCCGTGTACATCCACCCCTCATCGCCACTAGCGCACCGATCCCCCAAAGAATGTCCAGAGTACATCGTCTACTCTCATCTTCAGCGCGCCGCCCCCTCAGCGGCCACACCAGATCGCGTGCCAAGGGCGAGGATGCACGCGCTTGTCGATGTTAGCGGCGGACAGCTTGCGGCGTTGGCGAAGGGGACGCCGCTGTTGCAGTATGGGAAGCCGATTAAGGAGGGGAAGCAGCTGGATAAGTTGGGGTTGGAGAAGGAGTGTTGGGTTGTGCCGTATTTGAGGGCGGAGGGGAAGAATGATATGGGCTGGCCGTTGCCGGCGAGGAAGGTGGTGCAGAAGAAGGTTTTGGGGAAGGGGTGGGTTATTCAGGGGTAGATGTAGCCACTCAGACGTTGTGTAGCGTTGACATTAGATTGATGATATGTCATTGTCGGAGTATCACATCTATAGCCCAAAGGTCTGGAGAGGGCCTGGGGCTCCAAGCCAGTTAGAGACTCAAAATAAATAGTAACGACTGATTGCTCCTTTAACTACCTCGTAACGCCGAGATTGAACCCCAACACAGTAGAAACAACAACCCTACACGCTTCCCCAAAAACAGAGTTTATGGTAGCGATGGAGAACCCAACTGAGACATTGCAGAGAAACGGGATACCAAACAAGAAGGAATGATACTCAAGAGGTGAGGGAAAGATGTATAGCTACCTCCTTGACTAAGAGTATTGAAAGGAAAGAGCGGATGTCGTTCGCTCTTTCCTCAGGTCTCATATTCTCATTCTCCTAATATGGAAGGGGGTGGTCTTGATCGTACCTTCCCTCTCTACCCAACTATCCAGTATCGCATCACCCCTCCCCTCCTCATCGAATACGGAATGGCAAGAGTGTCCCTCCCTCGCACTTTCCTCAGGTTTCATTCTCCAAATATGGAAGGAAGGCAGTCATGATCGTGCCTTCACAGTAGTTTGATTACCATAAGTCCCCTGTTCATGTTCAATGGAGATACAGTCAGTACCCGAGTTGGCAGATGCGATTTTCGCAATTTTTCTGCGACTTTGTACATGTCCCAGGGAAGAAGCTGGTTCCTCGAAGACTCCCAAATGCCTAATCTATCATTCTAGTCTCCTCAATTCTGTCGTCTATATGGTTGCTGTCCCTTCTCTTTACTGTCTATCGCCTTCTCGTTGCCGCCGTCTTCTTGCTGTCGTCTCCCAAGTCTGTCGTCTCACGCAATACATCATGCCTTGATAATTACAACTCTAACGATAATATTATTATCAGAATTACATCTACTTTATTGGCATAGACTGTCTAGAGGCACCCAACCACGCGTCGCAGTTGACACAGTTGTGCTTTGTGGAGGAAAAGCGGCTATCGAGCAGGCTATTTAACTGTTTTTTTTCTTTCCACGGCGACTACTGTATGGATATAATGTCTTGGTTATTGTAATAGACTGTGGTTACTGTGTTGTGAGCTGGTGTTGGATTGGTTAATTTGTGACGATAGAAAAAATTATTTTTGATCATTTTATAGTTTTAATAATCACATAAAAATATGAAAAATGTAAGATTTTCAATGAGATAGATGCGATTCGTAAATCAGTAGTATTGGAATTTAAGTCCATCTACTACTTCAAGATACCCTATCATCCAGTAATCATCAAGCATGTAGAGCTCTCAGCGTCTCAATCATCAAACGCCACTCCAGCATAAATTATCCCCTCTCACCCGCGCTTAGAAAATCATAACTCCCTTCCACCTCCCCGCTCACATCTTAACAATCTTCTCCATAGCCTCCAACAAAATATCCGCATGCACCTTATCAAAGATCAACATCGGACGCAGCCTAACCGCACTCTCACCTGACCCTCCAATATTAACCCCCACCGTCTTCGCCTTCTTCAAGAACGCATCACGCTGCGGGCTATCAAACGCAATGAACGTTCCCTGTCCCTTCCCCCTTAGATTCTTAAACTGCCCAGGGTACTTAACCGCCAGCTTCTCGATACCCGCGTACAAGTAATCCCCCGTCTTGGCAGTGTGCTTGACCAGGTTAAGGCGCTTGACCTCGTCAATAATGCCACGGAACAGGATCGCGCGCGCTGGGTCGCCCATCCAGGTGTTGAACTGGCGGTAAGGCTTGTTAGGGCGCAGAGCGGGGTTGCCGTAGTAGTAACCCGCGGTCTGTGCCTTCTTGGAGAACGTCACCATGTCAGGTGGCGAGGGGAGGTCCCAGTGCTCGTGGGCCCAGAACTTGCCAGTAGCGCCGATACCGGTCTGCACCTCGTCGACGATGAAGAGGACGTCGTGCTTAGCGGTGAGCTCGCGCAGACCGCGGAAGAAGGCAGGCGAGGCGTGGTTATCGCCACCCTCGGATTGGATAGGCTCGACGATGACGGCAGCGGGGGGGTGGGGGAAGGTAGTGATGAGGCGCTCGACATCAGCGAGGGCGTCAGCCTCAGCCTTTGCGTTCTCGGTAGCGTGTTCCTCGAGCGGGTATTTGAGGAGGGGGAAGGTGGCTTGGGGCCAGTCGAAGGCGGGGATGTCGAGCTTGTGGATGGGCTTGGAGCGGGTGGTGGAGAGGGTGCCGAAGAGGCGGCCGTGGAAGGCGGATTTGAAGGAGAGGATGGAGAGGTTGGAGGCGCCGGGGAGGGCGTTGTTCATGCACGAGGAGAGCTCCTCGGCGCTGAATTCGACGTCGGGGCCGCCGCGGCGCTGTTGGGCTTTGTACATGAATGCGGCTTTGAAGGCGCACTCGTTGGCGTCGGAGCCGGCGGTTGCGGTGAAGACTTGGTCGAGGCCTTTGGGAGCGACGCTTAGGATACCGGTCTCGAGAATCTCAGCCCAGTCGTGGGATGGGAAGTTGCCGAGCGCTGGGCGGTTGATGAGAGAGTTGATCATCTCGGGGGACTGGGCGGCTTTGGCGAGGGTTGGGTTGTTGTAACCGACTGGGATGGAGGCGATTTGAGCATAGCTATAAACGATTAGACTTCAACTTCTACTCAGCTATATGAATAGAGACTTACACATCGAGGAGGACATTTCCGTCGGGGTCAACGATGTAGTTACCCTTGCTCTTTGTGTAGTCCGCCAGCATGTTGACGGCACGGGTATCAAAGACCTTGTCGAGCTCCTTGATAGCCTGCTGTGACTTTGGACCCGGGATCTGAGTCTTTATCTCAGGTCCTGACGGCTCACCGGCGAAGAGGGAGGCATAACTGCGAGTTTTCTGGGAGATGCCTGCCTGCAACGCTGTACGAGCAGCCGGCTGGAGACGGCCAGCAGCTCTGACTGATGCCATTTCGGATGTGTAAATTAAAAAGCTGAAGAGTAGAAGTGGACTATAAACGCGATCAGTAAATTTCTTGCTTTGAAGCTTTAATTGACGTTGTTGAGTGACAAAATCAGTGGCGACCTCATCCAGTGCGGAGAACTTGGAGAAGGGTCCGAGGATGGATGAGATGACGCACTGGCTCTTAGATGTGTTGCAGGGACTTACGTACTGTGTAGTTTCCGATCAACTCAATTGACCGTGATAATATATCTTCTTATGTTCCTACTCTCGCAGTTATATAGAGTCAAATTCGAGTTCTTGAGAGTAGAAGAAGACGTGTTATATAGCAAATCGTGGAGAAGAAGTGGCCATCGTCACATCTTATACTTCCCCTCACAGGTAGGTACATGCGAGGGCGGTGAAGCGCAATGGAGCGGCTAGGAGAGGGGGAAGCGGGTTAGCAACCCTTGACCCCGCTCTATCCGTTATCATTTACACCATTCAAGCCTTTTTCTGCCGTCCCGTGACTATCAATCGTTCACGCCAGTACCATTTCAGGAAGTCCCAGCCGATGAGCTCTGAGGGGGGACACGAAGGCGACGAAAATTGATTTAATAAGAGATACACTTTTATTTTCTGCTTTCTATGGATCTTTCTGTGGAAGGCGACAAGATATTTGCTCATTTTGGGGTATTTTGGCCAGAATTACACCTTTATAAGGCTAAGCACCCCAAGAAATCTGTCAGCGATAGTTGGCTGCCCTGTGGAGTTTGTCGTTTCTCGTTCTGCCGTTCTCATCGTTAGGGAAGTGGTGGCAATCCCCAAATATCCGGGTTATACTGCTGTGGCGGGGTTGGTTGAGTGCCTTCCATGTCAAGTATCTTAAGAGATGGACTGATAATTAGCTTCTTGTACAGAAATGATCACGCCTTTGGGCAATATATGTTATATATACACTTTGTTTACACTGTTTACATGTTGTTGATGCTCTGTCTCGGCAGTGGCACCAACAGATCGACGATGATGATGACTCGTCCCATTGCAACGCCAGATCCAAGAGGATTTTTTCAGACGACGTGCATTACGACCTAGTCGCGTCATCCCCAAGATCCCCAACCTCTTGAATTCAACTGACCAGAATGCCATCTCGAAGGCCGATAATTCCCGGTGGAGGCAATCCAATATCTCCAGGTTTGTACGGGCTGGCCCTCTCCTCATCTTGACCTACCTGACAAAGGTAAGCTTGGGAGGTGTGGGGTAAACATTGGACTGTACCTTCCCGACTGAGCGTAGAGACTTTCATAGGTCAATTGGAAATCCGTTTGATCGACGATCTGCTGTCTGAGACGCATTTAGCACCTCGTGACGTTTTGTTCTGTTGTGTTCCTGAGCAAAGTCATCTATCTCACTTCCATGCGTGAGAATCGTTCTTCGACCACGCCGCAATTGTATATCTGATCCAGAATGTCTCATCAAAGCTCGTCGTCATAGCCAAGAAAGGCGGGGGCGGCAATGAATTGTGAGACTTTGACCGAAGCTTTGTTTATGATCGACAGGAACATAAACAATTCCGGCGTTATCAATCAGGAACATAAACAAATCCGGCGTTATCGATAGTTCCTCCATAGCAACGGAATAGTCAACAATCGGATGCTCGAGCGAGTCGCACGCCGAGGTGTTGCGATGCTGCGATCGCCCGCCCCTCGCTCCCGCTCATTTACTAAACTTCGGACCTGCTGCGACTTTGTTGATTTCCTGCCACACCGATAGGATGCGCGACGCCGATGGTGAGCAAGAGAGTACACAAAGCCTCAATATACATATAACGTTGCCGGCTTTACGCCTATTCTCCGCTATTCTACGGCTTCCAACGCTCTTGAAACTTTCGGAGATTCTCCGCCCCCAACCTCCCCCTGCTCATTTCAAAATGCCCAGGCGTTCTCCAAACGAAACGTTCCTTGCATTTCAATTCAGCCCTAAGGCACGGAGGCACGTGGAATTGCTTCACTAACTTCACTAACCTCACTAAACATGCACATAAGAATACGCTAACAGGGAACTATAGTGAGGAGTGCCGTCCTTCACCCTGCGATCAGATGTAATTCCACCAACAGCGCCCCTTTTTTGGGGGTTGGATAACAGGTTCCCGGCATACTAAATCGCGAAAGTTTCGCGACCAGCTTCCTTGATCCCTTCCCTTAAGATATGCGGAATAGCCAATATTTGGTATGCCGTCGGACGATGTTTCGCTCAGCGCTCGCCGTCTCGGCCAATCCCAGAGGAGGAGCTTTACCTGAAGGATCATCAATCCTTAATCAACAAAGATGACACAATCTCCAGCTCCCGACGCGTCCTCTGTCAATATTGCAATATTCCCCTCGGAGAACGTACCTCTTGTCTACGTTCTTGTCGGCGACGAGTGCGCTCCGTCTTGGCCATTCCGATTGCCAATCGAGCGCATGTTGGGGCGTGGCGATGTATTAAGATCAATCTCTTTCTCTCTCCCCTATTCTCATCTGGGACAAATCGGTTGCTACAGTTATTTGTCGCACAGTACCTACATGTAGTACAGATCTGGAGTGCAGTGTGTACCTGACAACCACGTTACGAATCATCGATGTTAACTGAACCTGTCTCTTATGCGTGTCGCGAAACTATTGGATCGGGGAGTCTGACGCGTCGATCTCTTCCATTGGCTTTCCCCAGACATCGCAATTTCACCTCAAAACTTGGCCGTGCTTTACCACAACCCTGCGTTAGCTGTTACTTGCAGCGTGCCTGGATTCTCGAGCGGCCCATTGGAATGTCCGAGACACGTTCAAAGCGCGTCGTCCCACTCCCCCACCTATAGACGTCTATCTTCTCTGATACAGTCGCTGGTGGGATGGTAATATAGATGCATATCCAGCGTAAGCTAACTCTTCTTCATCCTCCTTCATTTTCCTCACTTTCAATCGTTACTCCATCGACAATTATTTTCTTTTCCATACATACGAATAGTTCTGTCAGAATTATATTCAATCGCTAGCAAACATCGCTATCACTTTCTTTATCAACTCCTTGCATATATAATATATATCATATCACCCCACCCTTGGTTCGACAATCACGTCAACTCCTTGAAAGGCCAACGCTCTCTCCGGAACTTCGCGACCTAAGAAACTGCGAAATCTTTACTGCGAATCGCATTAGCAAGAGAAATACCAACTTCTCTTCCGTTTTCAACCACCCGGAGAATATTATCCTGAGTTATCGTGGCCTCGGCTTCAACACGACAAGGGTTACTTGACAAGGCCTCGTATTCCCATGTGCTATAGCATAACTGCACAAACCCGAAAAACCTTACCAGCATTGCAAATCATTTCAACATTCACCGCCGGATGAGGTTTCCTGGATTATATTGAAGATCTACGAGCGACTGGCCGCCGCTGCAAGAAGCCGTTGCATTACCACGGTTACTCGCATCGTCGTTTGCTCTCTCCGTTTGCAGCCCTTCCTTCTCTGCAGAAAAACGGACCGAACCCTGCGTCGTTGCACCTCGCACAATTGGATACCGACGTGCTACCAAGACCTGCGAACGCGTCTCTTGGAATACTATAGCTCTATCGACCCCGCAAGTTCTCACACGATAACATCTAAACACAATGGCGGTGCTGCGAAAGTTGGAGCCGTATTTCGGCGCATTGGCCGTTGCAACTCTGGCCGCGAACCTCGCATTGACTATCGCATTTGCTATAAATCTCAGAAAATTCGGGCATCCAGCTGGGGTACTGGCGTGTGCTTCAGCTGCCCTTGGTGGCCTCTCATTATTCGGCATTCTCTTTGTTGGACTCCGCCGGATATATTATCAAAAACGTGGTGAGGCTTCGAAGAGCGCGAGTTGGCGACTTTGGAAATCAACATTGGAGGTTGCGATTATCCTAATCATTTGGAGCCTCTGCGCCGTCGCGACATTCATCTGGATACTCTGCGCTCAAAAGGATGGCTTGCCTCTCAATACACTTGGCATGTCCACACAAACTCTTGTCATCATTGCTCTTATTTTATGGGCCGTTTCGGGCCTCGCGCACTCTCTATATATGATGAGCATCGCGAGTGTAGTTCGGAAAGAGCTCCACGCCGCTCAAGGCGTTGTTGCTGCTGAGGAAGGACAGGCAGCGGCAGAGATGGCTGAGACGTCTCATCCAACAGTGGACGACTCTCAGCGCAGTAACGACAGTTCCGCATACGTTGGCTCCTTGGGATCAACTTCAACCGGCTCGATCCAGAAGCGCTCAAGCTCCGAGACTAGGAGTTCAATCCGATATTCGTTCACCAATGCCATCAGGCCGATGACCTCGAAAACTCATCTCATTGCCCACAGACAAAGCCGTCGGTCTCCATCTCTCGAATCTGCTGGAGAGCGCGATTTTATTGATAGTTTCGATTCGTGGGACACTTCCGGCGTTGAAGGTCCCGCATGGGAGAGTACTCTCTCTTTCGGAACCACAAATTCCAGCCCGCTCAGCGCCATCACTCCATACCCTCGCATCCTCGAGACCATTCCCGCCTCACCGACAGCAAGCTCCCGTTCGCAAAGCCCGGGATATACACTGGACTTCCCACCACCAAGCATCTATGCTCGCCACTCACGGAGCCAGTCGCCTGCTGGCAGCTTTGGAGACCTTTCCGGTAGCTACAGTCCAGTCGGGAGTGAGAAGCACATCCATCCTCTCTTCCGCTCTGATTCACCTACCCCGCCTCCATCGGCTACACCGACCAGCATCATAACCGCAGCGCCGAATGCGGGAGTGGCGATCTCTGAGATGGCTGTAGCTGTAGTGAGGCGGAAACGAAGCAGTTCTCAGACGGGTCCAAGTCCGCTCATCCACACGACAAGCTTTGACAATATCGCGATGGAGGTGAAGAGGGAGAATGGCAAGATTTCGCAGGAGGTGAGGAGGGAGAGTAGGTCACCGTCAGGCGAAGTGGATTTCAGTGAGAAGAATACCGCGGAATCGTCACCAGTTAATGACCGCGGCATGACTCCTCCGATACCTGAGTGGATTCTAGGCGCGGGACAGCGCACATCCTTTCATGTATATTCGAAGAGGAAAAGCGACAAGGGAGAAGTGACAGGCGGGGGATGAATGGGGACTTTAATGGCGAATTTAATGGCTAGGAGTCTGCGGTCTTTACTTATGACCTTTGTTTTCTTTTGTCTGCATGTTTTGGATTTTTTGAAGCGCGGGAAATACCACGGGTTTTCACGGAGTGTGGGTGGGATGGGCTCAGGCGTTAATTTGGGGGAGGCAAATTTACGAAAGGAAACAAACTGAAATGTCTGTTATGATGGATGGATACTTTGGATATCTAAAGTCAGCTATGAATTGAAAACAATTTAATAATTAAAATAATAAATAAATGGCTTTTATAAGTGAACTTTAACGGATGAATTCTATGATTTCTATGATTTCTATGATTTCTATGATTCTGTAAGTTACCTTGATAAGGCTTTCATAAGCTCACTCGCCCAGAACGTACTAGCTCCCTTTTAAAGTTCCAGAGTACGTCGTCGCCTTGCGACCTGGTGGTGGTGGGGAATTCAGCCTTGACGCTAGCCGACTTTCTACTTCGACAGCTCTGCTGTTTGTGGCTTCAGGAAGAAACTCCCCAACTCTTTCGATCCAAAACAACTCTTCTTCACCAAACCCCCAAACCCCCAAATACATCTATACACCACCTTTCGATCTCTTTCTTCAAGAGGGTCGAGTTTCGGGACCTAGTTTCCTTTTTTTCATACAAATCACCGCTTCAGAAAACAATAGCTTGTGCCCCAGGCGCAACCAGAGAGTCACGATGAAGCTCACTTTCAGGGTTTGTCGCCTCACGAATGGGAGGAGCTTGTTGGACCTGTGGCTAACGTCGATTTTTCCGCTGTAGGATCTGAAGCAACAGAAGTTTGTTATCGAGGCCGAGCCCACCGAACTGGTACGATACCCTCACCCTCACGATGGCTCGACCCCGCTCCGGGTGGCGCCTAGGGCGCTCCAGACCGATCATCGAGCTTGGTGGCGCGAATTGCTTGGGGGACATGGCTGACGGTTTTTGTGCTAGATTTCGGATGTTAAGGCCAAGATTGAGAAAGAGAAGGGCTGGGAGGCTGCTCAGCAGAAGCTGATTTACTCTGGTATGCTTACAAACATGGATACCATCACCAGGAGCTTGCTGGGATACGAGATCACGAAGCTACAATGGACGATCTGGACACATCTGACATATATCAGGCAAGATCTTGCAAGATGCGAACAGCGTGGAGTCCTACAAGATCGAGGAGAAGGGGTTCATCGTGTGCATGGTCTCAAAGGTACATTTTCGCCACCAACCGCCCCCAAACTGCCCAAACTCTAACTGATTCGTCCACAGCCTAAGCCAGCTCCAGCAGCAGCAGCAGCGCCCAAAGAACCCGCCACTCCAGCCCCAGCCGCCTCAACCGCGACTCCCGCACCACCTCCCGTCGTAGCCTCGAACTCCGGCACAAACACCGGCATCCCCTCCACCCCCTCCCCCGCCGGCGCCGGCGTCTCCGCAACCAACGCCCCCGCCCCCGCACAACCTCAATTCAACGACCCCTCCGCCCTGACCATCGGCGCCCAGCGAGCCGAGGCCGTCGCCAACCTCGAGAGCATGGGCTTCGAGCGCGCTAGCATCGACGCCGCCATGCGCGCGGCCTTCTTCAACCCAGACCGCGCTGTCGAGTACCTCCTCAACGGAATCCCTGAAGATCTGCAGCGCGAGCAGCGCCCCGCTGCCCCGCAAGCCGCTGCCCCAGCCGCCGGAGCCGGTGACGCGCAGTCGCCACCCCCCGCCCAACCCGCCGCTGGCGACGAGGGCATCAACCTCTTCGAGGCGGCCGCCCAAGCCGGTCGCGGAGGTGCCGGCGCCGGCGCCCGCGGCGCGAACCCCTTCGCTGCTGCAGCAGGTGCTGGAGCAGGCGCAGGCGCAGCTGGTGCACAGGCCGGACTCGGCAACCTGGATTGGCTGCGCAATAACCCGCAGTTCCAGCAGCTGAGGCAGGTGGTGCAGCAGCAGCCGCAGATGCTGGAGCCGATCTTGCAGTCTGTTGGCGCGGGGAACCCGCAGCTCGCGCAGCTGATTGGGCAGCACCCGGAGCAGTTCTTGCAGTTGCTTGGGGAGGAGGGAGAGGAAGGGGATGCGCTGGCGCCGCCGGGGGCGACGCAGATTAGCGTTACTCCGGAGGAGAGCGAGGCTATTGAGAGGGTGAGTTTTCTTTTTGCCGTTGCATTTTGGGGGTGATTAAGTGTGCTAACGATAACCAGCTTTGCGGTCTCGGCTTCGAGCGCGACCTCGCCATCCAGGCCTACTTCGCATGCGACAAGAACGAGGAGCTGGCCGCGAACTTCCTGTTCGAGCAGCCCGACGAGGATGATGGACAGAACTAGAGCTCTGATCTCTGATCCGAACGAGCGATCCAACCAATCAATCACCCGATCTACTTGCGCAAACGACGAGTTTTTTTGAGGTTCAAGTGGCTTTTTAGGCTGTTTTTGCTTTTGGGAGGCCGGGGGCGGGGTTGCTTGGCTGGCTAGGGATGGATGCATTTTTATTTTATTTTGTTGCTGCTGCTGCCGTGTAGGCGCGCGGCGAGACGAGGCGATATAATGAGCCACCGATTTGACGATTGATGGGAGTGGTGGTGTTATGGTGCGGGGCGGGGATGAGGGGATTTGTACCTAGTTTGCATATGCTGACTTGCGTCTCTGACGAGAAAAAAACTCTTTTTTTTTGCTGATGGGAGGGGGTTGTGGTATACAGACGGGTGAGAGGGGGTGGTGGTGGGGTGATGGGGAGGGGGTGGGATACCAAATAAATGCTATGAAATTCTGAATGTGTTCTTTATGTTTTGCTTGTGTGTTTGGGACGATTATTCTCACCTGGTGCACACACGATCTCCCGTAGGCCGCGTATAGTTTGAATTCCGATTTCTACCTCTCGACCTCCGCGGCCTCCAAGAGGGAGCTGAAGCCCAAATCCGACATGAGCCCGGTGTTGGTTGGCTGCTGTGGATGCCACCGACGCGAGACAGGTTGCCAGCGGCGGGTTTCAAGGGGTTAGTGGTGCACTGAACCTGGATTTTGCTGTGATATATATAGTGCCACAAAACATACACATTGTTATTTGAGAGCTGTGGAGTTTCGAATCTTATCATGAATTCCCCTAGGTCTGTCTATATATAATATGGCTACGTGACATAGATGTATGAGTATCCCACCCTCCTCCCCTCCCCCTACTCGCGCATCCCCCTACTCGCGCATCCCCCTACTCGCGCATCCCCCTTCACCCTCTGCATACCACAATCCCTCCCATCAGCAAAAGAATGTAGCCCATCGAGTTCTCTGCGGCTCAGGTAACACCCTTGAACACCAAGCCGATAGCCCCCCCTCAAACTCAAAATCGGCAGTCTCCCACTCCTCTGCGAGTCAGTCCTTCCATTCCTCTATCCATATTTCTTTCCTTTCCCCGGTAGTAGAGACAAAGGGCATCATACCTTCAGGCACGAGATCATCGGACCGAAGGTATGGGCCGGTGTAGTAAAACTCGTGCTGGGGATCGCAGACGCCCACTCTAATTTTATCTGGCGTAGATGGAGCTGCATCGTCTGGATTCGCGAGCGCCGGCGAGTGAAACTGGAGATAGCATCGTCGACATATTCCCTTGTTGGTACAGGAGCGACAGGAGTGCCGCCAGTGGAACGTCTCAATCAGGCTTCTACAACCTGAACACTCGGTCATAAAGTCAGCGCAGAACCAGTTAGGCACGCCAGATACATCATCCAGGTCCGCATCTACGCCGGTATCTTTATCTCTAGCCATAGCATCGTCGAGCTGTACCCGTCCTAGCGATTCAGAAAGATCACCCTGCGTATCGCCGTGTGGCACATCAGGGCTGAATCTCCTTTTCTCATAAATTCTCACTTTTTGCTGGTTGTCTAGCTGGACCAGATAAAGGACCGCGCCTAGGTCTGTGTCGCTATCTCCAGTGGCGAGGAATGACTTGAAGAGGCTCAGAAAGGCGGTATTGTCGTTCCACGGATCGTCGTCTGATAATAAGGATACGCACTGTCTTACTCGCCCGCGGAGGGCATTCCGAGCATTAACCATATCCCCGTGATTGCGACGCCAGCTCGAAATAACTAGAAATACATCGCTGTATTCGGCGTCTTTATCCAGCGCGATCGGGGAGCGCTCGGCGAACGAAATATCTTCGTCACTTAGACACAGGGCCGCCAAGTCGTAGATTGATCGATTTTGAGCAGGCTCAGTGTACCACTCATCAGGTGGCTCAGAGAGGGCTGCAACCTCGTACCATCCCTGGATACTTTGGATAACCTGCCCTTTCTCAAACAAAAGTGTGGCTAGAAAATATTTGAGTTCCGCAAGGTTAGTCAGTTGCCAAGTCAGGATTTCAATTCTTCCCAAAAACCCAAGGCTATTAATGGTATTCCTCTCCGAATTTTCGGTGGTGAAGCACCCTGTACATCATACGGGGTTGGTAACTACACCACTCCAGGACAAACTCCTTGAAATTCTTACCGGGAGAATCCTGGAAGTGAGTGAAAGCAAAATCCAAGACAGACCGGATACGATGTGGCTGGTTCAGCTCTAAGATGATCATCAATCATGGGACGTATTGAGTCCCTACTGAGAAGTACAACACGTAGCGGTGGTCGTTGGTTCGTATCATCATCCCCGAAAGTCCTTTCTAGTAGACTAAAGACGATTTCTTGCTGATCTTGTTCAACCTCATCGATCCCATCAATCACAAAACAGGTTGTGGCGTCTAATGGAGCCGTCACGAAGTATTCGACTAAAAGCTTCCTCCAGAAGATGTAGCTATTTTCCGGGTCCTCTTTAAGAGAGAATTCTTCAGCGTGAGTCGCAAAGCAAGGTCGCTGCGTTGCTATTTGCCATGCAAGGGTTCGTAGAGCCTTGTTTAATGAGCGCAGATCAACATCGTTGTTCTTTCAGAAAAAAGAGGCGACCATGGGCGGAGTGATGGTAGGCGACTCCGTCTTCGAAAGATCGGTGATAATCTTAGATGCCAGATGGGACTTGCCTACCCCAGGACCGCCATGGAGCCAGAGGAGAGGCTGTGATCCTTGCCACCAGGTTCGGATCCTATCCTCAATCCAACTACCTGATCCGGGTATCCGATTTTCGTTAATGGAAGAGAAGATTTGGCCAGAAGCTGAGACAGGATTCAATGATGCTTTCACTCGCTCTAGTTTTTCACGGTCACTCTTGCGACCATCTCTCTGGAGCAGTTCCTCGGTGTTTCGGAGAGCCTGGTGAGTGAGATTAAGACCCTGGCAGACACCATCAAATGTTCCTGGCTCGTCAGCTCCTCTAGCTCACTCAGCAAAGAGATAATTGTCGTATCCTCAACAATGATGTTCTTTACCCACTTTGAAAGTCTAGTCCTGAGTGAACCACTGCTCAGACATTTTTGCGATACTCCGCAGACCCGGAGGAAATTCACCAATACATTCACAATAATTGCCTTCATCCCCTCACTGAGTGGAACGCCCTTGTAGGAGTCTAGGCGCAGAGCGAAATTACCTAGTTTGCGAAACAAATCAGTAATTCCGTCAAACGCCTCGCTGACCTTCCGTGCTCCCCGGACTAGTATCAACATTGCTCCCATGATAGAAGACGTAGGCGGAAAGGCTGCAGATGCAACATTAGCGATTAGATCACCCCAGGCCTCAAAGGGTGCTAGGATCATTTGCATGGCATGAAGAAGTGGTCATTTCTTCATCCGAAAATCTTCGAAATTGTCCTTCTCGGACTCTAATTGGCGAGATAGATCTTCAGGCCGTGGATTTTTGGGAACTGGTCATCGGTGATATTGATTCCCGTCTCCTTGGCATAGTCGCTACAGGCGCTATGCCAGAGTGAGGAGAGCTTGTCATCTGAATGGTCACTTGCTGTAAGGGCCATGGTATTGACTCGCGAGACATGCAGTCACTTCCAGGAGAAAAGAAACAAAATAAAGAAATAATGGCCATATAATAAATATCTGTCGAAGAGGGGTGACTCTGCCTCGACGACCCCTCGAATTCTCAATCCTACGCGGCTCAGCCACATCGAATTCTTACTATGTTAGGAATAGCGGGATGCACCTTTCATGCATAGGGTAAGCTGCCAGTCTAACACCTCCATTACGTATAGCCTTACGGAATATAGCCACCTCATTTTTTGTAGCATATGAGGCTAACGGGTTGCTTTTTTTCAGAGCTTTTAAGTTCTAACCTGATAGGAGATCTAACCTGAAAGGGGAGGCTTCGGCTTCTCATGCCACAGTTAGCGGCGGCAGGCTAGTGTAGTGATCGGCACCGGCACCGGCATCATCCCCCGTAATTAGGCGGGTAGCAATCTTGAATGGCGAACACCACGGGCTATATGAGCCAGGAACTGCGAAGAGAATATTCCCGAAGTCACGAATTATTATCTAGAACGTTGATATATCATAGCAAAACCTAATGCCCTCCCACATGGCAATGATGTCAAGACCATCGGCGAAGAAGTTTAGGTTGATGTTAGGCTGGACGAGGGGGTCGGACACTGTTGAGCTTCAGCTCCACCTCACCAGGGCCGCATACAGGGCGGACTAGGTCAATGACTATGGTAACGTGATCTAGACCAATAGTAATTGATTCCTTGGCTATATTTAGCCGGGTGTCATTTTAGGCTTCCATCTGCGCGAGTACAGTAAGACCGAACATCTCTCAAAACCTAAAAACTGATATCCTGAATCCCAAGACTGTCGCCAAGATACCCATGGCCGAATTACATCTGCCGAGAAGTAAGGGAAGCTGCCGATTTTGCGGCAAATGTAACAGCTTTTGTTTCGTTAACGAGCATGATTGTGTACGTCGAGGATGTTCAGCAAACACCGGGATTGTGCTGATCGTTCATAGTGCACGACATGCAACACCTATCTTCCGAGATCAAATCAAGCTAGCTCAGCTAGTGGGTCGTCTAATGACGGCATGAAGCTTAATATAGGGCCTATATCTGGTACGAAGTTCAATACAGAGAGTTTCGTTGACTCCGAGATCGCGGAGCGAGTCCGGAACCTATACGTGGGATCAACGGGAGACTCAAAGAAGAAAACCAAGCGCAAGACGGCTAAGGAATCTGATATCTGGTCACCGAAGCCCCAAGGTGTAGGACCTTCGAGCCTGGCAAGAGGTACAAATACACAAAGCTCTTCTAATATCGACCAGCCGACCGACTATGTCCGGATGATGTTCCCTAGCCCAGTTTCTTTCCCACCTTCGTCCCAACTCCCTCACACAGAATCATCATATTACCAACCTACTACGCAATCCACCCAAGAACGAGATTATTACGACCGACTAGATGGCCACCCGCAACGAACTTATTCGGCCAGCCCTTCCGCCGGTTATGGGTTCAAATTGTCTCCCCAGCCTTACCCCCAACAGCCTGCGGAGACTACTAGTTTTTTGAATTATCCTCTTCGCCGGCCAGATAACCCGTTGCTTGATAACCCGACGCCTTCTTACCAGCCCTACCCCCAACAGCCTACGGAGACTACTAGTTTTTCGAATTATATGTCCCGTGATGATTATTATAATAATCCTCGCCGGCCTATCTTCTCGCAATCATCTCGCGACCCTTACTCCATCATCATAAGGGGCCCACGGCATCAGTGGAGGTGTGCTTGCGGTCCAATATGTATAAGAGGTTGTGTTATGTGAAAATCACGGTAGTTTCTACCTTCTAGGAATATAGTTGATGCATAAAGATCAACTAGAGCTCCATTTAAACCTCTCTTAGTTTCGACGTCTAGTAGCTATTGCCGAAGATGGGAATACGATTTCGTACCACTTTCACAGAATTTTACCTATATTCTCCAACTTTCTTTACGTCAACTCTAAGTTGCACCTAAGGAAAAGAAAGGGAGCGATCTACGCGGAATGCAGTCCTGCTCAGCTAAGCCCGATGCTCAGGTCTCTCTCTCTCTCTAGTTGTTCTTAATTAGAGACGAACTTGATTCTCGTTATTCAAGAGAAAGGGGAGGATAAATGTTTTGGGTTATGTGAGGCCAGCTAAGGAATAAATCTCCGTTCTTCTTCCATACTTAGTATAAAATGAGATATCGGCGTTGATAGTATAATCTATGCCTATACCCAGCTTCGTCGTTACTGCATACCGAAGTTTCACCACACCCCTCTCATCCATCCTAGCTACGTTAGGACCATTGCAAGCAAGGTAAGAATATCTGAGATTTTCCCATCCCATTTAGCTTGCCTCCGCCATCAGTCTCGGTGCTCATTTAATCGTGCATGTCGTAGTTGCTTTGCAAATATATGCCCTTACACAGACTTGATCGTTCTATTCGGAATGGCTTAGATAGCAGAACTGATTCCTGTTGTGCCTTCAGCTCCACCGGCGACCTTGCTTTCGATACTATCAAGCCTGTTGGTAATGGTCTGACAGAACTCGCTAGCAAAAGTCGGGCGTAAAGAGATGAATAAGCGTCTCGCATCCTGGTAGTGCTCCGCCGCCTTTCCAAGATCACGAGGATTAGGCGCACGGCCATCCGTTCCTGAGCCCCTTTGGAAATACCCATCGGCAAGGTCTTTGTGTGCGAATGCAGCATCCAGCGGCTGATCTCCATGTTTTAGCCTGTAGCCTTGGATCGCCCGGATGAGCTGCGCTTTTCCCTCCTCCCACTTTCCAAGCTTCAAAAGTGCTTTGCCATAGGTTCGTATGCTGTGAAGAGTAGCGGTATCGTTTCGAGAGAGCGAGCGTTCTAGCAATCGAATGAAGTCTTCAAAGTCTCCACATATACGGCTTTGCATTTCGCTGTCAGACTCGAAGTTGCGGCACTGCGCCATTCCGAGCATAAGTTGGTGCCATCGCAGATCGTAAAACATTCTGCTACGGTCTCCGCAATATTTTTTTATTCCTTCCTCGGCATCCTGGAAGCATTTTTCAGCCAGATAGCGACTGTCACGAGTGTCTTGAAGCAGGCGTATTGATCCAAGCTCTTTGGCAGCAAGTGCCACCTCTAGAGAATTACTACCAAGTAGAGTCTTCAGTCCAGACATCGCATCCTCAACCTGGTCTGCGGCGTCTATGAGCTCATTTTGAAGTTTTAAGATAGAACCAATGTATTGGTCGGTTTTAAACATCTGGATTTGGGCATTTAGGCCTTGTTGATTCTTAAAGGTAGCACTCGCTTTCTTGAGAAGCTCCGTGGCCTTGTCAAGTCGAGCCCTCTGGCGAAGAGATAGCGCAAGATTCACATCTAGTATAGGGTTCGAGAGGTCCCCTAAGTGTGGTTGTGCAGAGTCGTTCTCAATGGAATTAAGCACCATTTGGAAACATGTTTTCGCCTGAACAATATCCCCTCGTGCTCTAAAAACTAAGCCATAACTGTTGACGATGATGTAGTAATCGGCATCTTGGATTCCACCTGGAAGCTCTTCAAAGGTGCTAAGCGCACAACCATAGAACGCTGCCGCATCATCATATTGACTTCTTCGGTAAAAAAACCATCCAAGGTGGCCAAGACTAGGCAAGACTTCCAACTGTATGCGTAGATCGTAATCCTTGAGAATTGACAAGGTCTTCTGGCATTGCTCTACATGCGGAAGGATTTGTCGCTGCTCTTCTAAGGCTGTTTCATCATGTTCATCCGATAGAGCACTTGCAACATTGTTAAAAACAGTATTGATGCAGGCTTCTGCGTCGCTTTGCTGAAGTGCAAGGGAGCGTACCGCTTTGTGAACTGCAGGATGTATGGCAAAGCCTTCTTTTCCAATTCCACAGTCTAGCGCTTGTTTGATCAAAGAAGTCGCACCAAGTTTTTCTTCTAAGATCTTAAACCGGGCATGAGGTAGACCAGGAAACAAATCAGCCCAAATACACTCTGGGTCTAAGAATCCGCAGAGTAGCAGAAAGCTTTGAGTCTTTATGTCAAGCCTTGCAATGGCTAGGTGTATGACTTTAGTCAGTGTCTGGTTCAGACCAGATTCGTCGAGAATGCTAGCATCTTCGTCCTTCCAAAGTTGGATGTAAGCCTCAGCGTCAACACTTTTATAACGGTTCATATACTGAGCTGCAGTGTAAATTGATAATGCATGATTATCAAGAAGGTTCGCTAGTTTTAAATGACCTGAAACCTTGTCAATACGCGAAGAGTAGTCGGGAATTGGAAAGCGGAGCAAACTAACTATTGTTTCCAGATCCTTTAGGGAGGCCGAGAATCTTTTCCATTAGAAACAGGCTTTCATGGCTTTTCAAACCTTCCATCTTGACATTTGGATATAATGACGCTAATTTTGAGTCTTGTGTAGTGATCAAGACGGTTCCATGGCCGAACTTCTCGACATAGCGCTGGATCCAATGTTCCTTCTGGTTGCGCTCAACCGTAGCACTTTCTTCTTCATTAATTTGAACGTCATCGATGAGAATGAACCATTTAGTATTGCCTTTAGCATTTAGCCAGCTCAAAACAGCGTCAAAATTTTGATCTTCCTGGGCTCGTAATACTTGAGAGTTTTCAGTCGTTGGCGTGTCTCGAGCTGGGTCCGAAAAAGCAGAAGATGTCACAATCCCGGAAATATCTTCTGCGTATCTCGCCAAACTTGCACGAAAGTCAGCTTCCGATTTGCCAGGAAGCTCGAAACGGGCGGTGAATGATCGTGATCTAGCAAAGTGACGGCTCATCACCGTCTTTCCACTCCCTGCCATTCCGTATAAACACAAAACCGATCGATGAGATATGACTAAGGTTTCCTCAACAATCTCTTCATTCATGCTACAAAACACATCAGACCTCTCTACAAAGTAGGCAGGCTTCTGATCAAAGCTATGGCAATAAGTTTTTTCGACAAGAAAGCTTTCGAGAGTTGGTTGATTGGGCTCGACTACATATAAGTAATGGAAGTATTAGTAATTGATAAATATAATAAAAGCGCTACGATTATGACAATCTCAAAAGGGGTTTTCTTTCTTTTCTTTTCTCTCTTCTCAGAAATCAAGCAAACGTGAAAAGAGCAATGACTGATTATATGACTTCCAATACAGCAACCGCTTCGTATACGCTTATACAACTGTTCTCAAGCAGGATCTGCCTTTAACTTAGCCCATCGTGCTTTAAGCTCTTTGTCATCATCCTCTGCCTTCATCCTGTCCTCTCGAATATTGCCAGGAGCCGTAACGTTCAACTCACTAATTCTCTCTAGCGCGACCTTGTACAAATCTCTGATATTGCTTCGGACTAGCTTGAAGTTGTCTTGGTCTTCGATACTCGACCCAAACTTGCACACTCTTGAGTGATCTGCATTCAATTTCACGATATTCTCCTTGTCGCCAGCTTGGTTGAGCCGTGCACTGTCTCTTGTCACGATCTAGAACACAATTAGCAAATATTCCAAGCCGTTCTATGCCAGACGTACATCATCTCGGTCCCCCCAAAAGGAGACAATTTCATAATGCGGTAACTGATGTCTCCATTGTTCGTGCATGAGGTCTGAGAAGATGCTCCCATTCTTTAACGTCTCTAACACATTATCGCCCTTTTGAAACCCCATGGCCATGGCAATCTTCACTGCAGCTCCTCCTAGAATCAGGTACATGTCCTTTCCGCCGTAGTGTGGGGTGGCAAAGAAGGCAAGCCCTTTCGTGGCAGCTTGTATTGACTTATACTTGTTATTCTGCGCTGCATTAATCAACGCCTGCTTGATCAGTAGCCCACCCATACTATGCCCTAGCAGTAAGATTGGCCTTGCCTCCAAATCTTCCCTATCTACTCTTATCGCCTCGAGAAGCTCGTTTGCTTTGTCTGAGAACGAGCCCCTATCATTTCCGTAGGCCGCTGTAGAGTTGTACTCATAGAGGAAAATTCGCGCTTCGGGGACATATTTAGGTAAGTCGTCACGGAGCCAGAGGCGCCCCTCATTACCGGGAGGCGTGCGCCACGTATCCCAGGCGTGATCCTCCTTGCTTCGATAATTCAGGCCATGAACGGCGATGATGCTGGATTATTTTAGTAAAGGAAGAATTAAGCAGAATACACCTTACTCGACACTCGCGGTGTCCTCGGCACCTGGGTTAGGATATAATTGTCTAAGAGGCTTCGCTCTAAATGTCAGCAAACAGCCAAAAGTTGGGATTTCTTGACCCACCATTATGACTGCTTTGACCTAGGTCGAAACAGCTAGTATAACCTACAATTTGTAGGTTTGGAGATGGTATGGAGGTTATGAGCGTAGTCTTGGAGGTAATCTAGCTTGAGGAACACTGTACTATGGACATTACAGTCGGAAATGCTGGAGCCTCATGTCGCCTACTAACCAACGTTGACACTGTAATATAAGTTCCAGAGCGGAGCGAAAAGTTGGTCACGACGATTAGTATTCGGACATCGGTGCCTAAATACAAAGCGAATGTATCTATACCACGACCCCTCGAATTCTCAATCCTACACGGCTCAGCCACATCACATGCTTTGCTCACCTCACTAGGAATAGCAGGATGCACCTCCCATGCATAGGGTAAGCTGTTGGTCTGATATCTCTCCATGTACAGCCTTGCGGGGTATAGGCAGTTCATGTAAAAAAGCAAGGCAGATAATTTAGACTGTGCATTAAATTGCTAGCTATACATCTTAGACAACTGGTTCAGTGTAGTTGCTCACGAGAGAACTTATTTGAAAAGATCCTGGTGATCGGCTTTAATCATGTCGGCGGCCTTCTCGCCAATCATGTAGACCGGGCTGGATGCGACAGTCAGGGATGATAGGAATGATGGAAGCATCGGCGACGCGAAGATTCTTGATGCTGTGGACCTTGAGGTTGGGGTCGACTACGCCCTGGTTAATGTCCTCGGAGAGACGGGCAGTGCCGCAGGGGTGGAATGCAGTCTGACAGCGGTCGAGTACAGCTCTCTTCATCTCATCATTTGAGCCGAGAGGCATGGCCCAGGGATATTCGTCGACAACGAGGTCCTTGAAGCCGTCCCCCTTAGTGAGGATATCATAGCAAAACCTAATGCCCTCCCGCATGGCAATGATGTCAAGATCATCGGCGAAGAAGTTTAGGTTGATGCTAGGCTGGACGAGAGGGTCAGCACTGTTGAGCTTCACCTCACCAGGCTCGGATATAGGGCGGACCAGGTCGACGACCACAGTAACATGATCTCCTTTCGGAGGGGTAGAGAAGTGCCACTGGAAGGCACTACCGAACATGCAGACAAAATCCAGTTCGAAGTGAACCTGTCCCAACGGGGAGAAGGGGATCCTTTCCTCCATTGGCAGCCTTAGCCTTCTTGTAGGAAGGATCCCTCTCCAGATACTTGTCGATACGGGAGAAGCCCACTAACTCTAAAAGACCCGAGCCAACAGGGCCTGAATGGTCTTTCTTATACGCGGAAATAACAGCCTCATTATTAGGAGTTTTGCGCAAGAGGACGTCGTCCATACCAAAGCCATCCTTAACGCGCAAGACGAACGGGACGCCGGGATGGTCAATCAAGTGCTGACCGACGTGGCGAGAGTCCACAATCACGTCAATGCCGTGTTGGGCCAACTCACGGGCGGGGCCAATACCGCTAAGCATCAGGAGCTTTGGGCTCTCAAAGACACCCTGTGAGAGGATAACTTCGCGCGAGGCGTAGAAATTGAGCTCCTTCCCAGAGGCGGCAATGACTGTCACACCCTTGCAAGTGCGACCAGCTTCATCGATGATTAGACGCTTAGATTGAACCTCAGGCAAAACAGTAATGTTAGGCTTGTTTTTCAAGAAAAGGTAGCTGCCAGAGCGCACTCCCTTATAGATTGTATCGGCACAGTGGGTGAGGCCATTTATCTCGCCATCGTATATGTTTGAAGTCTGAAGCTCTCCCCTAGACTTCCAGGCCTTCGTGACGGCTTCTCGGAATGGTTTCATATCGTCGATGAGCTCTGCGTGGAAAATGTGGATAGGCCCACCAGTGCCAATCTTCTTCAATTCGGGCGAGTAAAGCTTGAGGTCATCGTGGTATGTAACGATCTTTCGAAGTTATGGAACGAGGGGGTCCCAGGTCCATTTCTTTCCACCGTACTCCCCCCACAAATCAAAAGGTAGACTTGCAGCCGGGCGCCCAGGTGAAGTAGTTTAGGGAGGAGCTGCCACCGAGGGCTTTGCCACGGGTGTTAGGCTTGTCGATGCGTTCATAATCGTCACGCTTAACAAATGTGGTCTTGTAGGCCCAGTCGTGCTTACTGTTGCGGAGATCCATTGCGTTGGATGGAATGCTGATTAAATCAACCTCATCTGGGTTGCCGACGCCTGCCTCAACGACAAGGATGGTAACACTAAGGTTTTCAGCGAGACGGCCAGCTACAGTATTACCCGCAGTGCCGCCGCCAACAACAATAAAGTCAAAGTGAGCTCCGTCGGTAGCTGCCATGATTGATCAAAGAGTATGCTGTAGAATAGTGTGAAGTGGATGATAACCAATGGTAATTCAAAGTCCGGAGGCGGGATATATCACCTCTTATATGCCTATGCTCTCATAATTCTACAGAGGTGGCACTTTCATACGTAGTTACTGGACTAGGAACTCCATCCGTTATACCGGAGCTTGATATAAAATCTCTCGCACCATCTAATGATATAGCTCGCTCAAGGACGGAATATGTCGACGTAATCGTCCCCACCCTCGAGTAGATGCTAGGGTCGTCATTAAGAACAACAGCCTTAAAACTGCCAGTCTAAAGAGCGGGATGCCGTTAGTTTAAGCTATGATGGCGGTTGTGTAGACCTTTCGGCCCAGGACTCGGGTTTTGGGTGGCCCGCTTGGACAAGTGTAGCATGGGTTAAAAGCTTGAATCGAATCTAAACCGCCGCAGTCTAGACCGACCTATGGATTGATAGGGATCGGCTTCCTAAAGGGATGGTTCCCTATGACGCATTTCCATAGTTCAGCAAACGGACTACCAGGAGTTAGAATCGTTATGTGAGAATAGCTTTAACTGTGGTGATCGTAAAATTGCCATTTATAATTCCTTAGAATACGGGTCAGAACAGGTTACTCGGCTTCTTCACAATGATTAGTATTCGGACGTTAGCTCTCACAATACACCACAGTCGCGCGATCATGACAGTAGCTCCTGCCAAACCTATCATAGCGGAATGGAGGCGGGAACCTTATTTTTAGAGTAGCGGGAAAGTTAACTAACCACTGCTCTAAAAATATATTCCGGAGCTCCGGAAGCTAAGGAACGGAGGAGCGGGACTTCTAGACGAACATATGTTCTGTGTTCTCATAGGCTCTACTAAAACATATCGCCATCCGCTCCTTAGCTTCTAGACGAACATAGTTCCATGTTCTCATACTGTTATCCTGAAGTACACGCAATTATGATGTAAATTTACATCTTGTTCCTGATTATGTTTTCATCGCAGATGGATCGGCTAGCTCGGCTCTACCTACTATGAAATCGTATGCTATGGACCTGTCTAACATAACATAAAAGGGCCTCACAAAATCTTTAGCCACCCCGAATATCTACTGCGAATTCTTAGAGGTCTCCCATTACGTGTTTGCTATCACGAAAAGATTATATTAAAAACCGTAACTTGGAAATTATATCTTAATCCTCGTTGCGGCAATATGTCAGACAAAAAAACACCAACTTATACTCTCGCAGAAGGTTAGTAAGAAGTCGCAGATACTAGATAGGAAGCACAGCTAACATGCATAGGATGCCCTATTGCATCGTCAAGCACTGCTCAGACCTTTTGATCTAGCAACGCGCCTGTCTCCTCTGCTAAATCCCTCGTCCTATTACAAGATACCCAGCTCATTGAAACCCTCGCCCACTTTCCCGCGAGAGTATTCCACAGCGTGTTGTTCACGCCCTCGCCGTTGGGGCCTGGGGAGAATTCGGGGTCACCAAGGATATATCGTCCCTTACCAACGCCAAGTTCTTAAATGGAGTTGGCAAGAAGAGCAAGGTGCTGCTCCGAGTCAGTGCAGTGGCACCTCAAGCTGGCGGTGCTGAAACGCAGAGGGATGTTAGAGGGTGGGCCATAAAGATATTTACGGAAGAAGGTAACCAAGACTTCGTCTTCAACAGTATTGTAAGTATCTCATCTTCGTACGTTAGATAAGGACTCATTTCTACCAGCCTGTCTTCTTCATCCACGATCCAATTAAATTCCCGAGTGTAAACCGACCCCACAAGAAGAATCCAGCGACTAATGCTAGTGACAATACAATGGTGAGCCGACCACCCCTTTTTAAACTCATACACTAATCAAGTCTAGTTTTGGGAGTGAGTTTAATTATACGGCAGCCCGTGGCATAAAAATATTTCTAACAGATAGTTAGTTATCACAACAATAACCAAGAAGGCACCCACGCCGTCATGATCCTTTTCAGTAACCGCGGCATCCCAGCCTCGATCAGGACACTTAACTCATACAGCGGCCATACCTATAAGCTAGTCAACGACAACCGCAACTTCACCTACGTCAAGTTCCATTTCAAGACCAACCCGGGGGTTAAGAACCTCAGACAGGCGGATGCAGACAAACTCGCGGGAGGTAGCCCAGATTATCATACCGATAACCTATTTGGATCGATTGAGAAAGGTGACTTTCCCTCTTGGACCCTCTATATTCAGACTATGAAGCCCGATGAGGCAGAAAAGTATAGATGGGACATTTTCAACATGACAAAGGTCTGGCCGCATAAAGACTTCCCGCTACATGAGTTGGAAAATTGACTCTGAATCGCAATGTGAGTGACGACCAGTGGTTTTAGAGAGCATAAACAACGACTCATACTTATTAGGCACAAAACTATTTCGCCGAAATTGAGCAGGCTGCTTTCTCGCCCTCGACAATGGCCCCTGGCATCGCACCTACCGCAGACCCAATGCTTCAAGCGCGCATGTTTGCATATCCAGATGCTGCACGTTATAGATTAGGAGTCAATTACCAACAGCTGCTATGCAATTCTCCTGTGGCACCTGTGTACTCGCCGTACCAGCGGGATGGCGCTTCTAGACATGACACTAACTATGGCCGTGATCCAAACTACGTCAACGCCAGCCTCAAAACGGTCAACTTCAAAGGTAACAGGGGAGAAATGGAGTCAGTGATGGCGGGCATGAGGAATGGGTCGCTGGGAGGGTGCAGGGTTACGCTACTGAAGTCAAATATGATGACTTCGAGCAGCCTAGAATGTTCTGGGAGATGCTGGGGCGCACTGGGCCAGATGAACAGCGTCACCTCGTTAGCAATATCTGCACGCACTTGGGGAAGGCGATTCCGCGCGTACAGAAAGAAGCCATTCAAACCTTCAAGAAGGTCGATGCTAGGTTTGCTGACCAGGTCCAGAAGGGGCTGAAGCTGTAGAGTTGGTATAATAGTAGCAAACAGAATTCATTTCAGTTAATATAAGATCCATTCGCTCTATATATTCAGCCCAGCGTACGTTAGATAGTTTCACCACGTTAACGGGCTCCCGCTGTAGTAATGAAAACAAGTATGCCATTGATAACATGATATTTTAGATGCTCTGTCAATTATTTTATGGCAAAGTGTACCATCATGCCATCTCAGGGACTCTCCTGAGCAACTTCATCCGCCTTCTCCGGCTATCTATCGCCCACACCCAACATTGTCGCCCTCTCCTCTGCCGGCATATCATCTCTAGTCTTTCCGCCCTTAGGCACATCCCTCTCCAACCCCCTCTTCGAGATACTATCCTCGGCGCTCGTTCCAACACCTTCCAGCCCACTCCTTTGCGACGTATGATGCCTTAGATCTCCCGCTGTCTGCCCTTGAACAGGTCTCCCCATTCCCTTATACACGTCCTGGCTCGTGGCGCCCGTGATGGTCGACTCGGCATCTACCCAGGTATCGGGGCTGGATAGTTCTGGCGACTGCCCAGGCACGATATTCTTGGGGTTTGGCTTGAATGCGCGGCTGGCGGGTGAGCTGCCGCTGGGCTGAGTTGATGCGTGGAACTCGGGTGCGGCGTCATTGCCTACTTTGGTACCGGGGGCGTGCTTGTCCGCTTCTATAGGCTTGGAGGGGGGGACCGAGGCATGGAATTCGCCTTGTGAGACAATGGGGTCTGTGGGCATTTTGTGTGAGTTTGAGTATTTGTGCTGTAGGTTGATATTTGTCTTGTATTGAATATTTGTTTGGTCGTTTCAATTGGACTTGTGTGTTTCTTATCAACGTATGAATGCTACTTATAATTGCCACACTGTGTGTATGATCCTTAATACACTATATTATAACTTGAAGGTACGTCTTC
The DNA here is from genome assembly GCA_001662645.1 of Pseudogymnoascus sp. 03VT05. Lineage (NCBI taxonomy): Eukaryota > Fungi > Ascomycota > Leotiomycetes > Thelebolales > Thelebolaceae > Pseudogymnoascus > Pseudogymnoascus sp. 03VT05. The sequence goes on along the minus strand of KV459384.1, from coordinate 1,693 downwards.
TGATACCCTCACGTGGCTCAAATTCTCTAGAAATAAATCTTTATAAATGTATAACGTATTTCACAAGCGAGTCGGACACACAAGCGGGTCGGACACAAAAACACCAAAACGCGTCAACCCATCTGTAATTAACAATGCCACAACCAACACACGCCCAATCCTCTAATCAAGAGGGTAGAATACTATTAGCTATCTAAGCAATTAAACTTCGTCAAATTAAGAGTGTTCGAGCAGCAGCTATATCATATAACGTACCTTCTTCAACACTCTTCGATCGGATTAAAGGAATGCCTTCTCGACGCGACTGTACTCCCAACTCACGTAAGATGACTCCGTACGAAGAGTCAGCTCTCGTTCAGTACATCCTCGACCTAGATTCACGTGGATTTCCGCCCCGGCCGCAAGCTGTACAAGAAATGGCTGATCTACTACTCTCCGAACGAGGCGAGAGCCCTATTAGGAAGAACTGGACTACCAACTTCATTAAGCGTCGTACGGAACTCAAAGCAAAGTTTAGTCGAAAGTACGACTATAAACGAGCAAAATGCGAAGATCCTAAGATAATTAAAGGGTGGTTCTCCCTCGTATGGAACACAGTTGCGAAATACGGAATCTTAGAGCAGGATATCTACAACTTTAATGAAGCAGGTTTCGCAATGGGAGTTATTGCTACTATAAAGGTGGTTACAAGCTTAGAAGCAAAGAGTCGTCCGAAGACTATACAGCCTAGAAATAGGGAGTGGGTGTCAATTATCTAAGGTGTCAATTCGTATGGATGGGCACTCCTGCCGTTCATCATTTTTAAGGCGCAGAATCACCTCTCTACTTAGTACGAGGACTCAGGATTACCAGACGATTGGGTGATTACGCTAAGTGAGAATGGGTGGACCTCAAATTCAATTAGGTACGAGTGGATTCAACACTTTAATCAGCATACAAATGCTTGTACAATTAGAACCTATCGCCTTCTTATTCTCAACGGACATGAGAGCTACCTCTTAGCTCAATTTCAGCACTACTACACAGAACGGAAGATAATCACCCTCTGTATGCCACCACACTCGTCGTACATTCTTCAGCCTCTTAATGTAAGCTGCTTTGCGCCACTAAAGCTTTCGTACGGAAAGCAGATTGAAACCTTTGTACGGAACCGGCTAAACCATATTATGAAGCTTGAGTTCCTCTCTGCATTTAAAGAAGCATTCAAAGCTACATTTACAGAGTAGAACATTAAGAGCGGATTCCGAGCTATAGGGCTAGTTCCGTACGAGCTGCAGAATGTCCTCTCTCACTTAAATCTGCACTTAAGGACTCCGACCCCTCCTATAGTTGAGAGTGACAATTGGACTTTAAAGACTCCTTAAACTATAAGGGAGCTTAACTTTCAAACAGAGCACATTAAGAACCGCATCGTACGACATTAGAATAGCTCTCCTACCTTAATTAATGATGCTGTTAGCTGCCTTGTTAAAGGGGCGGAAATGATGATGCATTCTGCTGTTCTACTTAAGGCAGAAGTTAAGGCTCTACAGGCTGCAAATGAACAGAAAAAGAGGAGGGAAAGGAAGCGTAAGAGGCGTATAATGCAAGGGGGCAGTCTCTCCGTACGAGAGGGAGAGGATATCCTTCAGAGTGCTGAGGTTGATGCTCAACTCCGTACGGAGGTGGCAAGTGAGACTACTCGGCAGGTGGG
>KV459383.1:167181-180826 GCA_001662645.1 Pseudogymnoascus sp. 03VT05 | reverse complement strand
GGCGCAATTGTTCATTAAATAGATATATTGATTCAGACACACCCTAGTATTAATTATTAGTAACTGCAGACCCTAATTTGTGTTGTCCTTTTAGCATAAGTTCTACTGGATTATTAGCGTTAAGATTAAGCTGTCAACAGCTTATCACAAGCAGACTAACAGGTAGACGGAAATTATGAACTAGTATATTAATTAGAGATTAAGGCCATTTGTATCCTACTACTAGGATAATTAGAGTGAGCTCCTCCCTATCATAGACTGCATGCAAATGACATTGCCCTACACATCCATTAGAATGACCCCCTACCGACTCAAATACAGAACAGATCCGCGTATAAGTTAGGATTAGAACACCCCTAAGAGCACCAACCCCTAGGAGACTCTAAACTAAGAAGAAGCTAAAGTGGTTGCTGACTAAATGCACACTGCATGGGCTCACGCAAAGGAGAACATGGCAAAGGCATAGGAAGAAATGTCTAAGTATGCAAATTAACGCTAAAGGGCCATTGACTAGGATGTAGGCAATAGAGTATACCTATTAACGAAAAACCTAAGGAACTCTCGCCCTAGCTGCAAGTTAGCCTAACAATGGATTAGACCCTATATAGTGCTAGAATGGATCAGACATGCGTTTTGATTAGAACTGCCTACGGGTTCTTAAATACATAATGTATTCTCACTAGATGTCCTCATTAAGGCTCTAAGTAGCCCCCTACCTAGACAAGAACCTCCTAAGCCTAGCAGCGAAGTTATAGACAGGCTTAAGGAATAGGAAGTTAAACGGATCCTTGCTGTGAGGCTCTAACGGAAGCAACTCTAATATTAGGTTAGCTAGGTCAGATACAATCTAGACCTAGAATGGTACCCTAGGACGAACTTCAAGAACTCTCCCTACAAAATCCAAGAGTTCTACACAGAATACCCCAACCTCCTAGGTCCGTAGAATGATCTACCCAGATGGGTTACAGCATAAGAAACGGGCGAGCCAAGATACAATCACAAGAGGCACGGGCACAGCAGAGCAGGAAAAAGAGCGTTGTTGCTACCTACGACACTAAACTAAATACCCTCTAAGTTAGGGCACCCTTAGCGTCGTAGCCTTTGTAGAGGCCACCCTTCCTAAACGTCTCCCTAGCGTCGCAACGAGCAGCTACCACTATAAGAGACGAAGGGTCAAAGTGACCCCACGCGAAAGACCAGACCCGAGTCCCCTCCGACATAGGGTCTTCCTCCACCTAGGCCCTGTAGGCTGCCCCAACACCCCCATCCTCCTCCTCCTCATCCCCCTCCTTCCGCCTACCACCCTAAGTTGGGACAGCCATAGGAGTGGCAGCAGTGGGCAGGTTGCCCACAGCAGCCACCAACTCCCCTAGGAGAGCCAGGACGCTCTCCTGTTCCGTCTGCAGACAGCGCAGCAACGACTGAATTTACTACTTAGAGTTAGTACTAAAACAAACAAAAGAAGGGGGTCTACTTATAGCCAGCCCTAACTCGAGGGTGGCCTAAGTGGTGCGTGCCTCTTTGTAGAGGTTACGCTCTGCCTTAGAGCGGAACTTAGGGTCGCTCTAGGCAGCTAGGAGGGCCACCTGATTCGCCTTAGTGGCGGCGGTAGCAACGTCAGCGGCAACAAGGGGGGTGGCCTCTTTAGCAGCGCAGAGGGACACAAACTCCTCCCTAAGGAACCAGGGCAGCTTCTACTAAGGTCAGCAACGGCTAACTAAACCAAACACTAAACCCTGTAAGAAAACCTACTAGGACGCACGCTAAGTGCTGCGTAGTGTAGTACCTGCACTTAGAGCTGGTTAGAGACCAGACGCAGTCATAGGACTGGATCCCATGAGCTTTGGCCTAAAGGCAGCGTAGACAGAGCACACAGAAGGCAGCTGTAAGGGCCCTAGAGGGGGCAGGAACTAGCATTTTTAAAATTAGGAATCTACAATTCCCATCAGCCTAGCCTAAGTTATCACCACTGCGCCAGCGCAGTTCCTCAACCTACTAGATCATGTGAATGGTTTTGGTATCTAAAAACAATCAATTAGTATCCTTCTCTATACGTCTAGGAGGGCTACTCACTAGTCTTAGGGGGGGTTTCGTTGTTGTTGTTGTGAGGAAAATAACAGGAAGTGGGTGAACCTTAATTTCATATTCTAGCTTACAACAAAGCCATCTAAATTAGGTTAGCGCACCCTTGCCCTTTAACAACTCTACACCTTAGGAGTTAGATACCTTTCGCTAGCGATGTAGGCCCCTACTGTACGATTTCACTATTAAACAAAGCTGAATCTAGCGCTCGCACTCCTCTTAGACTTGATTTGCCTTACGCTACACACAACATAGCTTACACACTTGCTTTGCGGACAAAGCACCCTCTAAAGGAGGGGGGTAGTGTAAGGATGCCTCCTTACTTAGGGTAGTTGCAGGTAGTGTAAGGAGTGTAAGGATGCCTCCTTACTTAGGGTAGTTGCGGGTAGTGTAAGGATGCCTCCTTACTACAACACTTAAGGGACTAGGGTCAGGGGTGTTACAGACTAGTTGTGATGTCACGTGTTAGGCACAAAGGCAATTATCTAAGTTAGACCTAATACAGATATTTAAGGGGTAGGAGGCTGTAAGCTCCCCCTTTATCTTTTTTGTATCCTTTGTAGTAGACCTATAGGATTGCACCAACTCATATCCAACTCGCACTCCTATATGCAACTACTCATGATATAGTGCCCTGTGTCCTTACATTACAAAGCTCGCCCTTGCTAAGTTCTTATATAATAACTCAACCTATGAAACTACTAGGAAGCCCCTGTTTTACCTACTTTACAGCTACGTTCCTACTATTGACGTTAAGGACACTGCCTACAAAGGGGGGGATAAGACGACAGCAGAGGAGCAGGTAAAAAAATTACAGGCTAAAAGGAAGGAGCTTATAGAGACGCTACGGAAAGCCACTAACGCCTATAAGAAGTACTATGATGTAAGGCATAAACTAATGCGGTATAAGATTAGAGACTAAGTCATGCTAGCTGCAAAGAATATCAAGCAGCTACAACTAAACCAGAAGCTCACTAACAAATACCTAGGGCCATTCTAGGTAAAGCAGGTAGTTGGAAGCTACTCATAGGCGTACTAGCTAGAACTCCCGCTAGCTTACTGAATCCATGATGTGTTCCACATCTCCCTATTAGAGCTGTATCACCAGCAGGTCAACACTGTCTCTACACTAGTAATAGACATCTAGGGCCATGACGAATGGGAGGTCTAATCCATCTAGGCTCACAAGGAGATAGAGCAAGGCGTACACTACCTTGTATGATAGGTAGGCTATTCGCCTACAGACGACACGTAGGAGCCCCTAGAAAATTTAACGAACGCTCTAGAAAAGGTTCAGGAGTACCACGTAACTGCACTGCAGGTGATACAGCAGCGAGGACGTAGGAGGGAGACTGTAAAAGGGGCCTAGGGCTAGTAAAAGGAGAACTAAGGACTGTGGCTATGATGGGGCGTGGCTAGGCTAGCAAAGGAGCAGTGAATCACATAAGTCATAAGGCAAAGAAGACAGAAGGCAGGAAGCACTAGATTAAACTAAGCTATGGCTAAGGTTAGGTGAAAACAAGCCTGTAGGCACTAAGGACATGCTGGAACACTACTGAAAACAGCCTGACCACCATCCTACTCATCATCATCGTCATCATCTTTATCCCTATCCTCTACTGCACTACCAACCTAGGCCACCTATAGGGTGTTAGCGAGAACAGGGCAACTTAGGGGCAAAGGGGGGGGAAACTCACTAGGAGGAGGCAGAGGAGACGGTTCGTCTCTCTTTGCTCCTAAAGGAGCGCTAGCGAGGCTGCAAGCTAGGTCTTAGGCTCTGCGCAAGCCTTGAACTTAGCCTCAGCTGTGAGGTCTGCAGCTGCAGAGGAGACGGCAGCGCAACGGCTAGGGGCCAGGGCTGCAAGGTAGGCAGCCTACAGGGCTAGGAGCACCTATGCAGCAGGGACAGTAGCAGAGGGGATCTAGGGAGGAGTCAGCGGGGTTTTAGGGGGGTTGCTAAAAGGAAGAGGGAATTTACTAGAACACACTTGCTCTTTAGGCAAGAGTAGTGCTCACACTTAGTGGAGCAGGCGTTAGAGAAAACACAGGGAACATCATCCTCATTTTCTAGGCGCTTCGCGCACTAGAGGCAGCAAACTCAGTCAAGGGTCAGGGGGGTTGCAGTAGGGGACATAGCAGACGACATTGTGGTGGTTGGTAGTGGCGGCAGCAGCAGGTTGGATTGAATAAGTTGTAGGAAGGAAAGGAAAACCTAGGCAAAGGACCCCCTTATATAGGGCTGGTTCTATGTCCTTAATGCTACTAGGGTAGGCTAATTAGAGTGTAAGACTTACTATTGTTTGCCTGCTTAATAGACCTTAATGGGCTTGCTTCCTATTGTTTACCTACTATACAGCACTAGCTTAGTAGGCTTAATAGGGGTTAATGGCAACGCTTTTAACCTAGGCCTAATTAGGCTAGTAGACAAAGAACTCAGCTGCTAGAAGGGGGGGCTCAGCACTAGGCCACGCTAGAACTAGGAGGAGGGGCAGACAAAGAGAAAAGGGGGCCTTAAAGGCACAGAAGCTGCAACTTACCTGCTAGTGACCCTATGCTGATACAGTGGGGAAGCTAGGGACAGGACAGTAAGCAGCCTATAAGGCTAGGGCCTGCTAGGGACAGGGGCCTTAGGGGAGGGGTTGATGTCATGGGTGCTAGGAGGGTAGCGTAGGCATAGAAGCGTAGGGGGTGTTGTTAGCACTACAGCTGTGTATTAGTAGGGAGCGCAGCGAGCTTGCTAAAGGGTTTAGCGTTAGTAAGGCGCGCATCACGTGCCCTACCATTAGGGGCTGTAGTTAGGCCAGTCGCTAGTTAGTTCTAATACCCTACCGTTCTAGGCACAATTCAATAGGCTAGGATAGGGTTGCAGAAAAGGGGGAAATCTACTAATTACAGTACGCTATAGATACGCTAGCGTTCTGGCACTAAAGCCTAAGTATATAGGGCGTAGCTCCCCCCTTTAGGAAGGGGGCAAAGTTTAGTTTCTAAATACTACGCGTTCTAGCACTCTACCTATACTTATTACATTAACGTTCTTTGATTTTAGTATGCTTTAATAAAAACATAGTTGTAGCCTAACCTGCCTATAGAACAAGGGGACACTACTCTACTTAAGTAGTTAGCGTTTTCCTTAGTTAGCTACAGGCCTTAGGACTAGGCCTTAAGGGAGGGACCTAGTGTTACAGCTTAGATTAGGATGTAATTAGCTAGACAGCTCCTAGGACAATAGGTCTTAGGAACTAATAGCATCCCTAACCCTATGTAATGGATATTTAGATAGGATATTTAGATAGTTAGGATATTTAGGAATATCTAAATATCTAGAATATCCCTTTAGCACAACACTACTATATAAGTAGATAGTTATTCCTTAGATAGGAGCTTCGTGTTTAACTTAATATAGTATTTGTTATATACTAGTAACGTGTTTTACAAAAGCCTTTGTGTCTAATCCTCTACCTCCTCTAACAAGTTAAACTAACAAAACCTCTATAACTTCTATTTGTTTAGAAGCTGGCGTTATATATTACTACTATAAAGGTAGTTATAAGCTTAGAAGTAAAGAGCTATCTAAAGACTATATAGCTAGGAAATAAGGAATAGGTGTTAATTATCTAAGGTGTTAATTTGTATAGATAGGCACTCCTACCATTTATTATTTTTAAGGTGTAGAATCACCTCTCTACTTAGTATAAGGACTTAGGATTACTAGATGATTAGGTAATTATGCTAAGTGAGAATAGGTAGACTTTATATTTAATTAGGTACAAGTTGATTTAACACTTTAATTAACATATAAATGCTTATATAATTAGAACCTATCACCTTCTTATTCTTAATGGGCATAAGAGCTACATCTCTACTTAATTTCAACACTACTATAACGTATTTCACATACAAGTGAGCTACCTAAACGAGTAAGCTACAAAAACGCATAAACGCGTCAACCCATCTATAGTCAACAATGCTATAACCAACATAAGCCTAATCCTCTAATTAAGAGGGTAGAATACTATTAGCTATCCATGTAATCAAAAACGGACATTTAAAGAGTATCTGACAAGCTGCAGCATCATATGATATCCCTTATGTAACAATTCAACAACAAATTCACAGCATGACTCCCTAACGCAATTCTACACCTAACTTACAGAAGTTGACTCTATACGAAGAGTCAGCTCTTATTTAGTACATCCTCAACCTAGATTCACATGGATTTCCGCCCTAGCTATAAGCTGTACAAGAAATGGCTAACCTTCTACTTTCTAAATGAGGTAAGAACCCTATTAGGAAGAACTAGACTACTAACTTCATAAAGCGTTGTATGGAAATTAAAGCAAAGTTTAGTTAGAAGTACAATTATAAACGAGCAAAATGTAAAGATCTAAAGATAATTAAAGGGTGGTTCTCCCTTATATAAAACATAGTTGCAAAATATAGAATCTTAGAGCAGGACATCTACAACTTTAATGAAGTAGGTTTTGTAATAGGAGTTATTACTACTATAAAGGTGGTTATAAGCTTAGAAGCAAAGAGTTGTCTAAAGACTATACAGCCTAGAAATAGAGAGTAGGTGTTGATTATTTAAGGTGTTAATTCGTATAGATGGGCACTCCTACCATTCATCATTTTTAAGGCGTAGAATCACCTCTCTGCTTAGTATAAGGAATTAGGATTACTAGACGATTAGGTAATTATGCTAAGTGAGAATGGGTAGACTTTGAATTTAATTAGGTACAAGTGGATTTAACACTTCAATTAACATATAAGCACTTATATAATTAGAACCTATCACCTTCTTATTCTTAACAGACATAAGAGCCACCTCTTAGCTTAATTTCAACACTATTATATAGAATAGAAGATAATTACCCTCTATATGCTACCACACTCATTATACATTCTTTAACCACTTAACGTTAGCTGCTTTACTCTACTAAAGCTTTTATATAGAAAGCAGATTAAAACCTTCATATAGAATAGGCTAAATCATATCACGAAGCTTAAGTTTCTCTCTACATTTAAGAAGCATTTAAAGCTGCATTTATAGAGCAGAACATTAAGAGTGGGTTCTGAGCTATAGGGCTAGTTCTATACAAGCTATATAGTATCCTCTCTCACTTAAATCTACACTTAAGAACTCTAACTCCTCCTATAGTTAAGAAGTGACAATTAGACTTTAAAGACTCCTTAAACTATAAGGGAGCTTGATTTTCAAACAGAGCATATTAAGAACCGTGTCGTTTAACATTAGAATAGCTCTCCTACCTTAATTAATAACGTACTTAGCCGGCTTGCTAAAGGAGCTTAGGTTATGATGCATTCTACTGTTCTACTTAAGGCAGAAGTTAAGGCTCTACAAGCAGCAAATGAATAGAAAAAGAGGAGGGAAAGGAAGCGCAAGAGGCGTATAATGTAAGGCGGTAGTCTCTCTATACAGGAGGGAGAGGATATCCTTTACAGTGCTAAGGTTAAAGCTTAAGTCCGTACGGAGGTGGTAAGTGAGAGCCGTTAGTAGGTGGGTTCTAAGGGACAGCAACAGCGCTGTGGCACATGTGGTATTATGGGCCATAATTCCCATACATGCACGATGCATGAGGATTCAATTACAATTGATTAAGGGTCATTATGTAGGGTGGTGTAGTAGTAGTAATAGTCGATTTTGGTGTTTTCGTGTCCGACCCGCTTGTGTGTCCGACTCGCTTGTGAAATTCGTTATGTCGTTGTTGACCTTTGTCTGCCCTAATTCGTGACAATTGCTCCAGCTATCGAGTCCAGTCTACAGAGAATCGATGGTCGACAAGAAAAGTCTTTCGTATTGCGGTAGTGTCCGACCCCTCACACTGCATGGTCCCACCTAGTAGATCCCCTGGTTTGGCCTCGACGTAGCTTAAAACCGGCACTGGCACATCAACGCCCATTAAAAAGTGTATTGCTTCCTCTACCCTTTATACACGTAATATTACAGTGAGGACGTGTCATAAACATCTAACTTTAAGCCCTCTCTTTCTCTTCGACATCTAACCCCGCTAACACAGATTTGGAGAGAAGATCGCTATCAAGTGCTTCGCCGCCCGCATTCTTGTCCTGGATCTGAGTGATGCGAGCCCCAACTCCAGTACACTTATATGACTTGAATTTAAAGACCCCAATCCCAGCATTAAACATCTCGTCAAGCTCTTCCAAACTGCGACCCTTCATCTCCGGCAAGAAGAACAAGACCCAGGCCATTGCTAGGAGAGAGATGGATCCAAAGACGAAGCCAACGCGAGATCCAAGATTGCCAAATTCTGCATCCTGGACGTAAGGACTGTAAAATGTTAGTGAGATTTCCATACCATATAGGGCTGATTCTTACTTAATGTAGGTGATCAAGATGACCATGACAAAGCTACAGAACGTAGCAATCATGGTGGTCTTCTCTCGAAGCTGAGCAGTTGGGGCCTCAGCTGTTGTCACCCAAGTGCAAGAACCCCACGACCCTCCAGCCACCGCCTGATACAAGAGAATCGCGGCAACGCAACCTTGCGCTGTCGTCGAAGAAGTCACACCTCCCGGACTGTACGTTGCTAGACCGCTAATCAAAAACATGAAGAAGGCCATGATAAAAGCACCGCAAAACAATATTGGCCTCCTCCCAACCTTGTCTGCAAGGTAGAATGCTAGCGTTATACCACCTAACTGAGTGCAATTAGACGCAATAAAAATCTTCAGGGAGTCCTCGACACCAATTTGCTGGAGGAAGACAACCAAGTAATTGTTCATAAAAGAGTTGCCCTGCATCTGTTGGAATAGCTGCACCCCTGAAGCGATCAATGTCCTCCGGAGATTAGCGCCTCTAAAACAGTCTGCAAAGGTAGAAGCCTTGTGCTCAGCCTCCTCCTCCCATGTTGCTTCTTGTAGTAGGGCGAGCTCGCTGTTGACAGCTTCTTTCGTTGCGGACCCCTTGCGTATAGACCCTAGCGCCTTCAGGGCCTCTTCAGGCCTGTCACGCTGCAGAAGCCAACGGGGAGATTCTGGCATAAACCAGACTCCAGTTAGCAGGATAGCCGGGATAACAAACTGAACAACCATCACCGTCTTGTAGGTCCATTGGCCAGAAAGGCTCTGGGATGTAGCATAGACGCAACTGCTCGCGAGGATGTTCCCTACGACCTGCCACCATTGGTAGAAGTTCACGAGCGTCCCACGGATTGCCGGTGGTGCGAGCTCGGCACTGTACGTCGGGATCACATTTGCTTCCATGCCTAAAGGAATACCTGTAAATAATATATTCAATCCACAGAAGATATATTTTGGATTTTACTTACCGACGGAGAGTCCATTAATTGTTCTCCCGACAACGACAGCCCAGTAGCTTGGCACCGCAACCTGAATGACGATTCCTACAATAGCGATGACTGATAGAAGAATAATCGTTCGTTTTCGCCCTAGACGCCTATTGGCATATCCACCCAATAGGCATCCAAGTGCCATGCCTGCATTTGGTGTCCCAGTCCCAGCAGACTGCCATGTCGCTGGAATTGTTTTTGGGACCCCAGGCGCGGGAGATCGTCCGTAGGTATCCTTAAACTCCTTCACTCCAAGACAAGAAGCCCACCACGAGATATCGAAGCCAAAGTTCTACAAGACTTAGTATACTGGACAGAAGTTGCCTTTAGTAACAGGATATTGTGGGCTTACAATAGACCCAAACTGCAAATCCGTGTTAGCTAATACACAAATGTAAATAAATCTGCGAAGCTAAGGAGCATAACTTACCGAGACAAACATGTATATCATGAAAACCCGAAGGCTGAGCTCACGAAATAAGGCGGGCTTTTTGAAAGCCATTATGACTAGTACTCGGCAACTTCAGTTGGTTGAGCCTCGAATGAATGTGGAGTGCTGTGGATTCTACAGTGAATCGTCTGAACTGTTTATGCACCTAACAAAAAGGCAAGGAATAGAGCGACATATCTCCATTATATACCTAGATCAATGAGGGAAGGAACAGACCACAATATTCTAATAGCCATGTTAGAGATAAGCCGTCTTGCTGTGCTCGTATCGGGTACGATTGCGGTGTTGGGCCATGCGCAACGGTTTCCTCGGCCATCGCGCAAAAGGTGGCGGCAGCAGTAGTGCGCTACTAAGATCATGAGATGCCGGAGAGATCAATTAGGGGAACAGCCCCACAATCTTCTGATGGCAGGTATCGGGTACGATGTCGGCGTTAGGCCATGCGCAACAGTTTCCTTAGCCATCGCGCAAAAGGTGGCGGCACCACTAGCGCGCAGCTAAGTTCATCAGATGCGGGGAAGTGGGGATTTGCGTAACTGAAAAGGCATGACGTTTGATTTCTTCCATATTTCCATTAATTATTCTCCTCAATATCGATTTGCCGTAGCCTTTGGCCATGCGCAGTGGGAGATGCCCGAGAGGGTCGCGCACTGCGCGGCGAGCTGCGTCCACAAAGCTTACCTAAGGTATTTAGCAGGTTGATCTCAGGCGACTCAAACTACAGTGTTAAATAGGGTTTAAATTCCTCCTTCTCTTGTTTATTTACCTTCTCTTCTCTATCTTTCAATTAATTCCTACCTCTGTGAATTCCGAGTTCAAATTGTTGCTTGCAAAGATTCAATATGCAACTGATCAGTCCAAAGACCAACGGTTCTAGCGCAGTGAATGGGCCCTCAAGCGGGTCTATAAATGTGTCTAAACCAATCGAGAAGTGGTGGAAGGAAGCTGTGATATACCAGATTTACCCCAGTTCCTTCTGCGATTCAAATGGCGATGGAGTTGGGGATCTGCTCGGAATCACCTCGAAAATCCCCTACCTCAAGGATCTAGGAGTTGATGTTGTATGGCTCTCTCCAATATATAAGAGTCCCCAGCATGACATGGGCTACGACGTATCAGACTACAAAAGCATCCATGAGCCGTTTGGGACATTAGAAGACTGGGAAATTCTTCGCACGACACTCCACGATGCTGGGATAAAGATCATTATGGACCTGGTCGTCAACCACACCTCCTTTGAGCATGCTTGGTTTCTAGAATCGCGCTCGAGCCTCGACAATCCCAAAAGATCATGGTATCATTGGCGAGCCCCGCGTTATGATGAGAATAACTGTCGACAGCCCCCCAACAACTGGAGATCATTTTTCGGAGATGAGTCTGCCTGGGAATATGACGAGACGACGGATGAATATTACCTGAGGGTTTTTACAAAGGAGCAGCCTGATCTCAACTGTGAGTACTAAATCTTCAGCCGCTAGTAATTTTCTAACGCAATTGATGCAGGGGAGAATCCCGAAGTTAGGGAAGCCGTTCACGACGTCGTCAACTTCTGGCTCGAGAAAGGAATTGACGGATTCCGAGTGCGTATTACCCAGTTTAGACTGAACTTTCATCTAACCATGTCTTATAGGTGGATGCAATCAACTATATCTGCAAAGCCGACGGATTCCCAGATGCCAAGGTCGTCGACCCGTCTAGCCCTTACCAACCAGCCATGCACCTTTACATGAACGTGGGCAACGTACACAACTACCTCCGCGATCTCAACGACGCCACAATGGCTAATTACGACGTCATGACTGTCGGCGAAACCCCCTACGTCTCTTCCACCCAACTAGCCTTAGACTACGTGCATCCCTCACGTCGTGAACTGCAGATGATCTTCCCATGGGAACACATGGATGTCGACCGTGTTCCAAACGCCATCCTGGCCTGGCGCGCGTGGAAGCTGCGAGAGCTCAAATCCATACTCGCAGACTGGCAAACCCTAATGGCGGCCCACGGCGGGTGGAACTCCCTTTACATGGAGAACCACGACCAGGGCCGCTCCATCACGCGCTTCGCCTCTGACGCTCCCGAGTACCGCGCTACCTCAGGCAAGCTTCTTGCACTCATGCTCGCCTCCCTCGGGGGCACGTTGTACGTCTACCAAGGGCAGGATATCGGTATGGTTAATCCAGCGAAGTGGGAGATAGATGACTACCCAGACGTCGTGTCCCGCACGCAGTACCGCATCGAGAAGCAGCGTCGTGCAGTTGAAACTGGATCCTCGGACCCGCCAATGGATGATGTTCTAAACGATATCCGCATCCGTGGCCGCGATAACGCGCGTACGCCTATGCCCTGGAATCCGCGCGATCCTAACGCGGGCTTCACGACAGGTACGCCGTGGATGAAGCTTAACCCCGATTTTGGAGTGTGTAATGTCGAGACGGCAGTGCAGGATCCGGAATCTGTTGTGAACTTCTGGAAGAAGCTGTTTATACTACGTAAGGAGTGGAAGACTTTGGTGTATGGCGGGTTTGAGATCTTTGATTTGGAGCATGAAGAGATATTTGCTTTCGTAAGACGGCTTGAGGGCTATCCTTCTGCGTTTACAGTGCTGAATTTCTCTGGGGGAGACATTGAGTATCACATTCCCGAGACTATCGCTGAGAAGTGCCTTGAGGCGAAGCTCAGACTAGGAAATTACTGCAAGGAAGGCAAGGCACTAAGTAAGACAGTAACTTTAAAGCCATGGGAAGGAAGGCTGTATACTCTTTCGTAGATATATGTCCATCGAAAGACTAGCATAAGATATGGCATAACTAGGATAGAGTACCTCTATAGCTAAATACGTATGTGAAGTTACTTCCCAAAGCAAAACTCTGCATATTAGCTACTCTCTTAATAAAGATTATTAGGCGTTGCTATTTGATATTTAGGTTTTATATATGTTCCGGCCCTGCCGCCAATATTACTGGTTGGCCAACTAGCCGGCCAGTTGGCCAACGGGCCGGCCCTGCCACCAATATCCCAGTTTTCGGCAGGGCCGGCCAGTTAGCCAACTGGCCGGCCCTGCCACTAATATTGTAAGAATAGTAGAATAGTAATTGAATTGCCTGCTCTACTATATTTCCAGTAGTGTCTGCTCTTGCCCGCTTCCGCTTTGGCCTCTCAACTAAAGCTATTTCTATACAAGTAGCTAGGCCTAATAAGGAGCTACAATCATGATCATCATGATGGCAGTATACACTACACTCCTTTCCTTCCTTATAACACCGCTACCTCTTTGTACTACACTGCCCCTTACATTAACAGGATATTCCAACCTAAGTGCTTATAGAAGCCTCTCTAGCTATAAGCGTTAGGGTTACTTACTTTATAGAAGTAGGAATTACTATATCACTCTATAGAGCTTGCTCTACAACTCTAAGTGATTTAGTAGGAATAAGGCGTTATATAATACTAGATGCTATAAAAACCTAATACCTATGAAGATAAGGCTCTTCTAGAATGCATGCAAAGAGCCTCTTATTATTAGTTAAGGTTCTATTAGGCCTAGGGACCTTAATTCTAAGCTCTAGCTTAAGCTAGGAGCCCCTAAGCTAGGCTCTAGCCTAGAGTCTAGAGGCCTAGAGTCTAGAGTTCTTAAGTAGAAGGCAGAACTCTAGGTTAGCCTTAATTTAAGCTAGTACTTAAGCCTAAGCTTAAGTTAGAACTTAACAAGAGAGCTTAGAATTAAGCTCTTACTTAGACTTAGGCTTAAGCTTAGAGCTAGAGCTCTACTCTAGCTTAGAAA